>VDFB02353493.1:29112154-29245387 GCA_007258455.2 Sequoia sempervirens | reverse complement strand
GAGGTGTTTGGTAGGAGATAAACCCAAAGGATGGGACTTGATCTTACCCTAGGCAAAATTTGCTTACAACAATATGTCAACAGAAACACTGGTAAATCACCATTCCAGATTGTGTATGGAGGCAGTCCCAGGACCACTCCAGAATTGAGGAAGATGGACCAAAAGAAGAAGATTAGTGCTGAAACCGAAGACTTTGCAGAGCACATCGAGAATGTACATGAAGAGGTAAGAGAACATATCAATAAGATGAATATGCAGTATAAGGCTAAGGCAGATCAGAAGAGGAGGAATAAGGAGTTTTAGGTAGGTGATGAAGTGATAGTCCACTTAAGGAAGGAAAGGTTTCCAGTGGGAACCTATAACAAATTAAAGATGATGAAGTTTGGTCCTTGTAAAATTTTGAAGAGGCATGATTCAGGGAACGCATATGAGGTAGAGTTGCCGGATAGAGTCAACATTTCCCCTGTGTTCAACATTTCAGATTTGACAGAGTATTATAAAGGTAGCGCAGAGGAAGTACCAGCAATGGAACAGTGTGGCATTCCAACATCTACATCAGAGGAGGAGATTGAAGCAATCTTGGATAGTCATGTGGGAAGGAGTACCATAAACAGACAATATGAAGAATATCTAGTGAAGTGGAGACGAAGGCCTGTGGAAGACTCATTCTAGCTGTCTAAGGCAAAGGTTGACCATTTGGGTTTTCCTCAACCATCTAAGATGTGACGGGGTCACTTCTCAAATTACCTTGGGTCTCTAATGTAGGAGCATCCAGTGGTGTAAGGGCAATCTTACATCACCCAAAAACATGCATTGCATTTATATTTCCTTTGGTTAGCTTTTTGTAGATGTCTTTGCATTTCTATATACCCTTTTCGTCATTATGTAACTCCCCACTTTCAGTTTTGTTGTTCTGCTATTTTTAGCAACTTTTGGAAATTGAAGGTGTTTTGGAACAAAAATTAAACGAAAATTATATGGAAGGATTTAGAACAAAAAAATAAGAAGATTGATGAAAGAATCAAGCGGAGAGCATTTCCAGTTTGAAAGAGATTGCAGTTTTAGTCTATCAGAAAAGCACCTGAAAACCTTTCAGATTGGGTTTGAGGCACTAAATGGCCTCGAAACGGCCTAAAAACTTGTTGAAATTGGCAAAGTGGATTTCGAACACATTCTTGATTCTGATACCTTTCCAACGGTTCAAACAGTTTGAAAAACGGAGTCTCGGATCAAAAGTTATGGCTCCCGGAAGTTGGTACACTTTCAAAATGTGTTGATTTTCAAATGTTTTAATTTTTTGAGTTTTGAATTGTAATTCTTAGCGCCAAACCGCCAAAACTCATAACTTGAATGTTGTTTTTGGCTCCTAAGAGAAAAGGGCTATTTATGGGGAGATTTTTTTGATTTTGGTAGCTTTTTGGGGAAAAAGAGTTCGCATGCAGTGAAAAGAGGAACTTCTGTAATGTATATAATTTCTGAGACTTCTGTAGCTTGCATGTATTGCAGAACTCAAAGATTTGGGATCCTCTGCATGTAAGATTTTCCACTATTGAATAATAATAAAGTTTGTTAGTTGTGAGTATTATTTTCGTGTCTCGGGTTTGCTCCCTCGTCAGCATGTAAGTGCGTCGTGTGGACGTCCCTGAAAGAAACGCCTCCACCGACGCTCAAAACAGGCGCCAAGTGTGATGCAAGCAGTGGGCTTAAGTGGAATTAAGCCTCCAAACTTGGTTTTCTAAGGTGGCTAAAGGCAAAAAGGGGATTTGCACATGGGGTGCAAATTCGCTCTTATACACAAGGTATTTGGAAACAAATGTTATATTAGAAGGAATGAAGAAAATTTAGGATATTTTACTAGAAGCAAGGCTTACAAATGTTTCAACAAAAGACTAAGGAAGATTGTAGAAAGTACAAATGTCAAGGTTGATGAAACAATGAAAAATTCAATTGATGTTGATAGATATGTATCTAATGAACCTGATTGTGTAAGAATTGAAGAAATTGTGGAAGAATAGGAAAATAAAGAGCAAGAGAAGCAAAATGAAGAAGAAAAAGAAGAAGCTTTGGTGGTGTCCCCTAAGACACCTAGATACGTGCAAAAGAATCATTCAGAAAATCAAATCATTGGAGACAAGACAAAATGAGTACTGACAAGAAACAGAGCTGCTGTTGGTGAAATAAATGTGTTTACTTTCTGAGATTGAACCGAAAACTGTAAGTGAAGCATGTAAAGATGAACATTGGATGGAAGCTATGAAGGAAGAACTTATGCAAATTGAGAAGAATCAAACTTGGGAATTGGTCCCAATACTGACAGACAAAAATATTATTGGATCAAAGTGGGTATTCAGAAATAAGTTGAATGAGAATGGAGAAGTGGTTAGAAGCAAAACAAAGTTTGTGTAAGGGTTACTCACAAGTAGAAGGCATAGGTTTTCAAGAGACTTTTGCTTTGGTGGCAAGAATGGAAGCTATCAAAATGTTCTTAGTGTTTGCTGCTCATAGAGGTTTCAAAGTCTATCAGATGGATGTTAAGTCTGCATCTTTGAATGGTGAGCTAGAAGAAGAGGTTTACATGGAACAACCAGAAGGATTTCAGTTGATAGATCAACTAGATATGGTTTGCAGATTGAAGAAATCTTTATATGGATTGAAGCAAGCTCCTAGAGCTTGGTATGCTAGGTTAAATAGGTACTTGATTCAACAAAGGTATGACAGATAGTAACCTTTACTTTAAAGTTGAAAATGACAATCTTGATTATTGTTGTATATGTTGATGACATTATTTTTGGAGGAAATGAAACTATGTGTAAGATGTTTGCAGAAGAGATGCAAAAAGAATTTTTTAGATGTCTATGTTTGGAGAGATGAATTTCTTTCTTGAACTACAAATTAATCAAACAAAAAAAAAGAATCTTTATTTCGTAGTCTAAGTATGTGAGAGAAATGTTGAAGAAGTTTGGGATGGAAGGTTCCAAACCGATATGCACTCCTATAGCGATTAGTTGCAAATTAGGTAAAGATGATTCACTTAAGGATAATCAGAGCAAGTATAGATCTATGATTGGTGGACTGTTGTATTTGACTGCTAGACTGAATATTATGCATGATGTCTGTCTTGTGGCTAGATTTCAAGAAGATCCTAAAGAAACACGTTGCTACTATTAAAAGAACATTCAGTTATTTGAATGGCACTCCAGATTATGGCTTATGGTATTCTAGGGATATTGACTTTACACTAAATGCTTATACAGATGCAAATTGGACTAGATGTGTAGATGATAGAAAAAGTACAAGTGGTGGTGCATTCTTTTTGGGTTGTAGATTGGTGGCATGGTTGAGTAAAAAGCAAGATTCAATTTCCTTATCTACTACTGAAGCCGAGTATATTGTTGCTGCATTTTGTTGTACACAAGTTCTTTGGATGAAACAAACATTGAAATATATCATAGTTGTGTATGATGATCCTATTTCTATCTATTGTGATAATACAAATGCAATTAACATTTCAAAATCCAGTGATGCACTCGAGGACAAAGCATATATCTATCAGATATTATTTCTTGAAAGAGAAGGTTGAGGAAAATGAAGTAAAGTTTGAATATGTTTCTACGAAGGATCAAATTGTTGATATATTTACAAAGGCTCTTTCTAAAGATACTTTTGAGTACCTCTAGAAGAAGTTAGAGGTCATTGCCCTTCCTTTTTTGAACTAGATGCATATGGAGATACATCAGTTCGATGGGTCTATAAATCTATCTTTCTTCTAGACTGATGTTTTGGTGGCTACCTCTCAAGGGGAGCAGGTAGTGTCATGTGTTATTGAAAGAATATTTTGTTTTTAATGTCAAAGAGGAAATTAATGTAAAACATCTTTTGCCTTTGCCATTGATGTCAAAGGGGGAGATGAAAGAGATGCGAAAAAAAATAAAAATGAGAGGCAGATGAAGCATATCATGTGAGAGAGATTATGTACTAAGGGTGAGAAACAGAAAGCAAAATCTTAAGAAGTGTGTTCAGAACTAGTATGTTGTCTTTGATGGTTTTTCACATCATGTGTTGCCATCAATGACAAAGGGGAAGATTGTTGCAAGTATGAAGAGGTTGTTGCAAGGTGTTGTCATTGATGTCAACTGGTCAATTGGTTATCAACTGGTTGTGGTTGTCATTAATATCATGAATGCAAGATATTGGTTGTATATGTCAAGGATTTTGAAAAAATTGTATTGAAGGAAGATTGCAAATGTTCAGTGGTTGCTCCGAATTTTGCTTCGAGATTTGCTACTATATGTGGCTCAGATATGTTGTTCATGATTGTTAGAAATTGCTATATCCATTTTTTTGGCTTTTGATTCATTGAACAATGCGAGTTATGTTCACCAGTTGTGAACTATGGTTTTTTGTGTATCTAGTTGAGGTCCAAGAAAAATGTTGTTGATCTAGATTTCTCTTTGGTTAAGTCTTATGACTTGCGGTTCTAGAGTTAAGTTGTGATTGTGCTGAAAATAATTTCAGTATCTAGAAATTGTGCTTAATTGTTCTATATTTTACACTGGTTTGGTTGACCTTGTGTTAAACACTACCTTTGGAATTGATGAAGTGCGTTGGGACCTATTTGGGTCCTCATCAAGCATGTGTTTGGGTCGCCCTCATTCTAATTCCATGCTAGGATGTTTTGGCGCCGACCTTGAAGATGGTATAAATACAGAATGAGAGTGTGGTGAAAGCAGAACAAAAAAATAAGAGCAAAAACTTAGTGGGAATAGATGCAAAGTAGATGCGAATAAGTGGGTGTATGTAATATGAGTATGGTAGATCAGTGTGAAGCCTAAATGCTAAGTTTCTAGATGTTGTGAGCTGACGGTGGACTCTATCATTCATACATGTCTGCAAGTGGTTGAGTAAATTGTGGTGGATTCCTCTGTTGCATTGAAATTGTCTTCTCCCTGTAACAAATTTATTTTTTCTTTGTATCTTTGTGGCAGTGAGCCCTCAAAGTGGTTAACCCTGTTGGATAGTGAGTCCTTATTTTGGCAGAAAGCATTTTTCTCAAGCAGTGAACCTTTTGTAATTGGTTTTGACATTCTCTATAGTGTGAGTTAATCCTCACTATGGTTTTTCCCTCATTCGGTTTTCCGCATAAATTTGGTGTTGTGTGTGTGTGATGGTTTTCAGTTTCTGCACTTGCACTTAATGTTTAATCATGAGTTAAGAATTGTGTTTGATCTAAGTTCTAATAAATGTTTTAAAGATTAAATCTGCTACAACTGATTCACCGCCCCTTACGCCCTCGCCCCCTCACCCCTCTCCCTCCCTCAATTGTCTTGTTCGACATATACATGCAAGGTAATTTGTGATAGTAGCATTGAAGCTAATGTCCTATCTTAACACAACATCCAATCCAGGCCTTTTACCATTTAGATCGAGATATCAAATAATGGTACCAAACAAACCCCCCTTAGATTCATCATAAACACAAGGATTTTTGCCTAGAAAAGAACCAAGGTTGAACTGGTACTAGGAGCTTGGGGTTCAGGGAGGACCATTACAACCATCAAAACACCATCTTTTGGAAAATCATAATTCTCACTAAGAACCCAAAGATAATAATACCACATTAAATGTTGATTTGAATACCAAAAAGAATCTCATATAACTAGTTTCAACACATTCACCAACAAAATAGGTTTCCAAGAAAAAATATCTAGTTTCAACTTTTAACCATATAATTTCTCCAAGTTTTTGGAATAGTGGGACAATAAGACATTGGGATGTACTTTTGGGGCAAAAATATTTCCTAGATTTTGGGGATGGTCGAGTGATGGCTAGGGCATGACAAAATATATAACAAAGTTAAAAATATATTTTATTGCCTTGCAATTATATATTCATATGGTTAAATGACATTACACATTCTTAAGAGCTGGAATTCAAGTGACATTTAACTTTATATCTAAAAAACCGAACATTAAACAATAAAAATTCAACATTGACTACTGAATATTGAACTCAAAATTGAGTGACTAAAACATAAATGCGATATGAATATCAACACGAATATAAGATTGTTATATTATCCATGATCATGAATATGATTGTTGCAAATGGTTATGTTATCCATGATCATGAAAATAATTGTTTCAAAATGGCCCCTATATTTTTTTTATTTTCCAAGTATGTTTTCATGTTTCCTGTAATTGTTGGTGTGGAGGATGTATCATTGTTCTTAGAGCATTTTTAGCAAATTGGGAACATTAGAAAGTCAACAAGATCATCCCTAAAACAATAAACTAAAGTCAAGGACAAAAAAAAAAATTGAAACATCTCCAAAATGGGAGGGAAAAATGCAGAAAAAAATAGGAACACATTGGGGAGGTCCCCTCCATGTGGGGAAGTCCGCAAGATCATCCCTAAAACAATAAACTAGAGTCGAGGACAACAAAAAAAAATGAAAAATCTCCAAAATAGGAGGGAAAAATGCAAAAAGAAATGGGAACACATTGCGAAGGTCCCCTCCATGTGGGACACCCCTAGAGAATAGGATATGTGTCACAAAGGAAAATTGGACTTTCAAAACACTCAAATCAAACAATATTTATCGAAATGAAAAAAAAAAAAGGGAGTAATAGACATCACAATATTCTTACCACAAAAAATGAACAAATTATAAGTGCAATTATATCATTAAATTTGATAATTATAAAATTAACCAAGAGTCGAACCAAGCAGCCCTCTAGGCATACGTAATGCATTATGCTCTTAAGATGTTGAAGACAGTCATTGTGAATGTAAACTTTGACAACATGGCTTGCGATGTAAAAACTAAAACTGAATACTATAAGTTTTCAAAAGAGAACATGAACAAGAACTGACAACATCCTCCCAACTATAAAAGACGTGAAAAAAAAAATCAGCTTCAAAACAAGGTCTAATAGTAACCGTTATGAAAAGAAAACAAAAGAAATAAAAAAACACCCAAGGACACTTGTTTTCTACCTTGCTTGCAAAGTGTGTAGTGCTTCAAACTTCCATGAGACATTAGCACAGAAGGAGCACATGCAAGATTCTGATTACTGGAATCATTGTCAATGATCATTGATCTGTAAACCAAGGTGAATATTCCACATGTAGTTAACTTATAGATTTAGATATAGTTTTAGACTATGTCACAAGGTTCAAATTTGTGATCAAATTCGACAACCATAAAATTTGGATGAAATTCAACAAAGAGAAAAAAATTCTATAAAAAAATCACCTTATATAAATTAAAAATATTAAAATATAAATACATTAAATTTTTTTGATTTAAATATTATAAATACTAAACATATTAAATTTAATAAATTAATAATTTAAATTAAATATTTTAAAATATTAGATTTTAACCTACTAAAAATTAAAACAATGTTGAACTTGATAAAATTGATTTAAATATTGCATATACTAAATATATTCAATTTAACATATGAATATATTATTAATTAACAAACTAAATTAAATATTTTAAAATATTAAAGTTTAACATAGTAAAAATTACAAGAATGTTGAACTTAATAATTTTTAATATGTAAAATTTTAGGAAAAAAAACAAAACCTAAAACAAAAATGAAGTAAAAAGAATATAACAAACATAAAATGCAAACAAGAAGCAACAGATACAGAGTCGGGGAAAATAGTTATGTGCTTTGCCCTTCGTACCCTGATACCTCTGATCTATGGGCGAAAATAGGAGCAATTCGTAGAATAAACATCAACGGGGAAATAGACATTACCTCTTATGTTTGTCAGCAGCGCAACAGACATCTGCATCCCTCAGGGCAGATTCACAAAATAAACATGAAGCCCAAAATGGAGCTCGTGATTCGATTTTACTAAGAAAAAATCTAGCTGAAAACGTTTTTTAAAATACATTTTGATTAAAAAAATCTAACCCACCTTTCCATACGAATATTAGGGCGAACAGAAATGATTTTTTTAGGTTTTTAATAAATTTGCCGGTTTTCGAACTTCATGGATGATATTCGGCGAATCTTGTGACATAGGTTTTAGATACTACACATGACTGAAATTGTTAAGCATCTAATGTGCAAGGAAATAAAACATAACAAGAGCAATATACCGTGAAAGAAGACAAATATACCCCCCTAGAGAAACCCACTATAGGTAAAAAATGACCGGTTCCTCACTGATATTATGTATTTCAAAATTGGCAATACAAGAGATAGCAGCCCTTAGACCTGCAAAGCAGAACTCTATCCTACTAAAACAAGCTCAAAACAGCCTCACAGACACTCTCAGTTCACGTCCCCTGTCTCTGCTCTTGAACACAATCCCAGACTTAGAGAAACTATAATGTAAATCTTCTACTATTATGTATTTCAAAATTGGCAATACAAGAGATAGCAGCCCTTAGACCTGCAAAGCAGAACTCTATCCTACTAAAACCAGCTCAAAGCAACCTCACAGACACTCTCAGTTCACTTCCCCTGTCTCTGCTCTCGAACACAATCCCAAACTTAGAGAAACTACAACGTAAATCTTCTACTAGAGCCCTCAAGGATGCATATAAGCAAGTAAGAACAAATACACACATCCCACAGATACTATTAAATAATATTACAATGCATCTGGGAGCCATAGAGTTTGAGAAATTCCACCAAGAAATTTAAAATTGGGAACTGAAACATCATTGGATGCCATGATCTGTTGTCAAGATTTCACAGCTACTGAAAGAGGCATTTTCATTTATACTCGAGTAGAGATAAATTCACCACAGCATTTACATTTTTGCAGCCTGCTACAACCGGCAATTTTGCCAAAGTGGCAAACTACTCAGCTTTTGATGATTTCTCCTGCCAAAGCCTACATTTTGATGTAAAAGACTGTCCTTGTTCCAAAAACATGCCATGAAGCACAAAAAGACAGATCCTTTACAGATCAACCACTGGTGTTAAAATTGCATCACTGCTAAAGACTTATATGTTTCTAAAACCTAGATAGTTTTTATGGATACCATCGGCCACGGTTTTAGAAGATTAAATATAATTCCTCACCTTCTGACTTGAAGGTTGAAACCACCACTACCGATAGACTGTCTTAACAAGTTGGACAATTTTTAAAACCCTTAACTTCTATCACGCAGTGCACAATGGGGACAATAGAGATTCTTAGTATTGTTATAAAAAAAAGAACAGTATATAAATGGGCAATAAAATCTTTTAAGTTGATGATAAAGAGGCTACCTAAAAGTGAAACAAAATAACTACATTAGGCATAAATAATTCAAATGGGATAGCTTGCACTGTCAATACTATGGCCTGTGTCATAAGCTTTCAAAAGACAATATGATCAAGAACTAACAAAATCCTTCCAAGTTTGAAAACATTAAGAAATTTCAGCATTCAAACCAGGAGCGCTGATGACAGTTTCAAATATTAAAAAAAGAATAATTTTTTTATTAAAACATAATACCCCTCAGTACGCCTGTTTTCTACCTTGCTTGCAAAGAGTGCAGCGCTTCAACTTCCACATGCTATTAGCACAAAAGGAGCACCGACTGCAAGATTCTGATTACTAAAATCATCATCATTGGGGTCAGAATCACATTTCTGTTGCTACATACCTACATGTCTTGAAACCCTAACAAGGTTTCTATTGAAATCATCAGAGGGTGCTTGGTAGAACTCTGGTAATTATTGTGCCTTGGAAATCAAGGAGAGCATACACAGCAATTGTTTAGGGAAACTCATCGCTGTATAGCTGTTGGACACCATGAGACTTCAAAGGCAATAGTAAAACCAAAATGGCATTTTTATTGACTCAAGATGACATGCTACATTATCAGAAACAAAAAACAGGATACATGATGAGTGTTTGGATTTCTGGTTTGTAACTGTGTGTTTAGATGTTAAAAAATCACACGCAGTTACAAACCAGAAATATAAACACTCATTATCATGGACTGTGAAAACTACATGCTTTTAATAGGATACATGATGGCAACAGCAATACAAACAAATGTATCATTTTAATAAAAAAACACATTTTCTGACTTTTAGCAATATCAGGTGGATTATAATTGCATGTAGCTTTTAAAATTAATCATGAAGCTCTAGCCAAGTATAATGTGCATGTGAATTTTTCATACCACAATTTAAATTCAAAGGAATTCTCTTATATTCTCTATCATCTTCTATTTGCAAATTCAGAAGCCTTTGCAGTTACCTTTTCATCACAGCACTATTGCCCTTCTTACACAGCATCCTTTTCATTATGCAAATAACGAGTCTCTTTGGAAGAATCCAATAATTTAGAATTTGAATTCTTGTACGAGTTTAATCTGAGTCATAATAAAAAACAATAGTAATAAAGCATTCTATCAATTGAAGACACCTTTGCTCATGTCATCCCAAATCTAGTTGAACATCCAACAAAAGATGGGAAAGGCACTAATGGCTTTAAAATGGCATCATTTATTCAATTAAACCTTTACACATGTCATACCCAATCCAGTCAAACATTTTTATAAAAAGGGAAAAGCAATAAATAACTTCTAATTGGACATCATATATGCAAAGTGATTCCCATCTTTTTATTGAAACAAACACGAGTATACTTCAGATGGTACTAATACTACAATGCATACAAAGATGAGAAAATGGAAACGGGGTAAAGAAATCCTAAGTTGGCGGGTTCCAACATACCCCATGAATGGTGTGCACTGTGCAGGCAGGGACTAAATTTGAGAATTGACCCTGCTTGTAAGTAAATTTTTTAGGACATTTGTCTATTAAACATTTGCACCCTTAAGAATTACCCATTATCTGCCCAAACTTTTTACCTTCCATCCAATACAGTCTTAAATAATTCAACTCTCCAACGTCCTGCCCACTGCAACATGGTTGCAACCTTAGTAAACAACCCATGACTCGTCCCGAAAGATGACCTTTGTGGTTGTAGTCACAAGTAAATTTGTGGTGCGGTAAATAAAAGACAAAATCCTGTTGACGACAGCTGTTTCCTTTGCTGGCACTAACAGGCCCAATAAATGCAATACAGGCCCCTCCCATCGCATTTCTTGCAACCAAGATGATGTGTTGATACATTGTAGATTGGAGGAAGTGATGTACTGTCTTTCTGAAGTATGAAATTTGGGCTTGTGGCAGCCTTTACATATCAACAAGGCCATGAGAAACCCTATCACTGAGTTTCTTAGGCGATTGCCAGTCACCACCATAAAATGATTACATCTTAGTGATTCCCAATGGATTTCACAAAAAGGCAACTTTCAGGACACACAATACCCTGTAAAAGCATAGTATTTAGCCCAGTCATCCTTTACAAAAGTTCATGGGGAATTTTGTCAACCGTTTTCAATTATGTCCAATGAAACAGCAAATCACTATGCCATTTTTTGAATAGCTTTGTAGGAATCACTGGATCAGTGGATACTAAAATCCAATTGCCGATAACTTATAAGTTATAACCAAGAGCTCTTAAGTCCTATGATTAGAATCTTCCACATATTAATGCAATTTTAAAAATGCAGTGCATGGTCCTCGTCAAATCACTGTTTCCAAGACAGTGATAAAATGTGGCTGCCTTTACATAAAGACACGAGGAAGCATCTAAAATTTAAATCAATAGGCTACTATCTTTTATGAATCCCTGAGCAATTGCACACTCATGCTTCCAAAATGAACCCTCTAATATATGAGAACATGCTCAATGCTTACTATAGGCCAATCAAATTTTTTAATCATCAATACTAAACTATAAGAAAAGGATGATCACCTCCTCCATAACATTTTAACCATGACACCATCAAGATATTGGAAGGAGATATAATTACCACTTGACACAAGTCCAGATAACATAAATCTCTAAATGACAAGTTCACAAGGACTGTGTAAATAGCTGCTCAAACATCCACCTGGATTCTCTACTCTGCAGGGATCTTCTGTGTTGTACTCTCATTCTATAGGAGGCGTATATCTACCTGCCCAGAAACCCACGTGATTCTCCAATTTGCAAGAATCCTTTGTATTATATTCAAACACAATCATTGTGAGAGTCTGATAATTCAGCTTTACCAGATGGAAATTTTCAGATTTCAAAACTTGCATGAAATTTGAGTCACATCACGCAAATTATCAAAACAGATCAGTTAGAAAAACCTTTCTTTTTCAGGAATGAAACAGAGTACTTCATATTCTGAGAGAAAAGAATATAACTATGTGTACAGATTTTTTTCCTTCTTTTTTTAATTTGAGGAGGGTGAGACTCAGACAAGGGAGGCCAGACCAAAATCTATAATATGAACCTTCAATTTCCAGAAATCATAATATAGATAAATCATGCAATAGAAATCCTTTTTCACATTTTCATTTCCTTTATTCTTCAAGAACATAAGATAAAAAATTTAAGCTAGGAGTTAGACCCACAGCCACTGTTTAAGAACCGGTGCCTGTAAACTACACCAAGGATCAGGGAGCAATGGTGAAAGTGCGGAAATAATTGCCTTGTGAAGATAGTTCAATTGCTGTTCAAAACAAACTAGAACAGATTGTTCACTAGTTTCTTCTCCGCTTATTTTTGTGTTTTTGGTCATGGTATATCAAAGTAGGAAATGCTACCGTCAATTTACATTTATGGGTTTGTGGACTGCTAATACTCTTTTTCTGAACTTGATTATAGTCAAGTTCTCAATTTCTGTATGTCATTAAACCAACTCAAAGATTGCATCAAATTATTCAAAGTTGTTAGTTTTTAAAAAGGAACTGTTCCTTCGAGTTCAAAGTAAATAGTTTTCAAATTTTATTTTATTTTTCAAGTTTAAGATAACTTTCACAATATAGCAATCAGAAAAATTAGCAAACAGAGAATATTGAACCAAGATATGCTGCAGTCTCCTTAAGTTCCACTCTTCTCTTGCTTGCGTCCTATTCGCCCACATACAAAAACAATAAAATCAAACAAGTACGAAATATGAATGAGTTATAAGAAAGAATGCAGACAAAGTGATGTAGCAGTTCAATGCTAACTTTAGACATTAAGGCATTCTTTAACATACAACTCATGCTTTAAGGTTATTATAATTGAACAGTCAAAGTCTACGAATTCAATCCCAAGAGCTTATCATTTTTAGTTTTTTACACTTGGGGTCTTGTACTTGTGGAGTCGTGATCCTGAGCTGCCTAATTGCAGTGTGTCAAAGAGATTGTAGATATCCTTAATGCAGCGTGAAGTTGAACCTGGATCACAACCTCACCTAACCATATTTCACAAAACACAACTTACATGAAATGACAAGTCTCCAAGTCCAGTTCATGGTGCCGACTTATAGTGGTGCTGGTCGGAATGCACCACCTTACCATTTTACGACAATACTTTGCACTTACTCACTTGTATCCTTTACCATTAAATGACACACCATAACCCTTGAGAGCTTGAATCGTGAGTTTGAAGATTTGAAGTCTTAACTTTTTCAGAGGAATAAATATTTCGAAACATTATATTCAAAATTTTGAGTTAAGTGTTTCACCAAATGAAATTGAGAAATTGCAGAACTAGGCCTTCAAGTATGAAGGTAAGAGATAATTAGGAGCTAAAATGTGAAATTTGAAATAAGGCCCAAACTTCCATGTCACAGAGAAAGTAAAGGATTTCGAAACCCTGTGTAAACACAAGTTTTTGCGCTTAAAAATCACAGGTTAAGCTACAGGCCTTATTGAGCTACATACCAAAGATTTTATAAACGTGAATCGCCCTTAAATTTACCCCGTTATGGTTAAATCACACCTTCGACACACACCAGCTGGAGCCATGGGCTGCCTTCTTACATAGAGAGAGATTTGAATCTGGCTCGTGGTCAAATAAACAGAAGCTCTATTATCTTCAATTAAATCAACTAAATTCAGTAAGACTATAGCTCATAGTCCTCTTATTCACTGTTACCAAGCCCATATAACTTATTCCACAGTCAAAATAATGACCACAGAGATTTTCACACCATAACGATCAGCGTGTCACAAAAACAAGGGTAAGAAAATTCAAAAACATCGAAATCGATACCTAGGGTTTCAAACTTAAAATAGTGGAAAGAGGAGAGATATAGGAGAAGCCTACCTTTAAAAATGTAATGGAACAAACAGCATATCTTGGTCGTTAATGTTCGCATTTCTCCTGCAGCTCATTTTCTCAAATGCAGGGTTGCCAGCCCTTCCAAAGTTTGCAGCGAGGCCACGAATCCACGGAAATGACCACTGGCAGCAAAGAGGGGCTTGATGGGACTAATAAGTCAATAATGATCTAATACTAGCACTTGCACCCCCTAAGAGGGGCTTGATGGGACTAATAAGTCAATAATGATCTAATACTAGCACTTGCACCCATAGGGGGTTCGAGGGAGACACCAATAGGAAATTTAAGAAAAAAAGCATTAATGAATTGTTTTAATACGTAGTTGGTTGTATTAAAATATATCTGTATTGACATACGCATTGTATTATACAAGTAGGTACAATATTTCGCTGGATTTGTTATCGAGAAACAATGAAATCCTTTTGAACAATTTGTAGTAAGTTTGCATAAGTCGAATTTACATAAGAGCATCTATTTGTCTTTTTTAAAGACATGGAATGTTTAAGAAGTTAAACACAATTTTGATTAGATTTCTTTGAACAAGTAGTTTCAAGTTTGATGCGACCACGCATAGAAGATATCTTTTCTTTTCTCCACCTGTAGAAGACAAATTGTATAATTGATTAGTTTTAGTATTGATACTCTATTGAAAAAGGGGATAAAAAAATGTCGAGAAATAATGAACCATTATTGGATACACATAGAAAATAGCAGATTCTGAGCACTTGCAGAGATGACACAAAATAACAATTTTAGACTCGTGCACTTGGAGACTGGAGTAAAATAAATCTATAGCACTTGCAATTTTCTAGTCATATTGTACATACTTAACATACTATCATACTAGGAGTTACTAATTCTAGTGGTAGTTGTTTTAAAGCAGGCATTCCATAAGGCACGAGAAAGACACATTTCTAACAAGTGGAATTAGATTGCTAAGGATTTATTTCTTTCTCCTAAAAAATCAACAACATTCCAATTCTAACCTCAGTTTCAATAAAAAATCAGTAATTCTTATAGTTTGGTAAACTGTTGCTCAAACTGATTTGAGTATAAACGTTGATCTCTGCTAAATTCATTGGCCTTCCATGAACTTTTGTTCTAGTTATTTTAGCTGTCAGGAAAAGTAAAGGAAGTTGTGAGGCCTTGCACAACAAATACTATCTTTTAATGTGAATTGATTCAACTTTGTATTTAACTCTCTTCCCTCAGTAATTCAACTGTGTATAATAGGTCACTGAATGTGATCTGAAAACATAATTTACAATAGGGAGCAATGAAGTGGAATAATAATGGCCTAAATGTACTCCTAATTGACAATCGCACGCTCTCAGCCAACAATAGTGGAGGGATAAGATAACAGAGGGTCTAGAATGTAGAGTTTCCTAAATGGCGAACAATTACAAATGGGATATCTATAACAAAAAGAAACCCAAAGCGTAGACATTTACAATCCGATAGATCTTAAGCAAAACAAAACTAGACCGATCAATGATCTCTTCTCCCTTAACACCTTAAAACTCTTAGTCCAAACAAAACGACCGTCTAAACACAGCTTATGTTTAGATCTGCATCATTGGAGTGGCCGAATTTAAACTCAAAAAATGAAAAATCGAACCAAATATACACCAAACAGCCATCCCTGGAAATCATGGCAACTCTCAAAACCCTAATATTTGTCTTAAAACCCTAATATTTGCCAAAAAAAAAACCTGAAAAACCTAAAGCTGCCCAAACTCAAGCATATTGATTTGAGCCTAAATTGATCTAAGGGCAAAAATTGAAAAAATCAAACTGAAAACGCAAAATAAAACTCATTGAAACCATTACAAGTTACTTACCTCAAGACTCTGCGTAAATTGTGTCATGCGGCTAGATTGTCTTTATCCACTCCAAAGCTTATAGAATTGTGGAAAGCTCAGTCTATTTATAGGTGAGGCGGTGATGGAGGGAAGCTGATCTCTCTGACATAGAAGATATCAGATAGATTTATTCTTAATGAGATTAGACTCAAAAACTAATTTACACGGTGGGGTGTTTGGATGATGGAGTGTTTGGAGTGTATTTGCTTTCAATGAAGGCATGATATGTCCACTGCCTTGGCTCCACGTCCTCCTTGTTCATCTTCAAAAGCAACCTCAAGGCTTCCTTCGGCTGTTCGTTATGTGCATAGCCTACAATAATTTGCAGAGAGGGCTGCAGACGCCTGCTCCAACAATAATAACCTATGTTTCTCACTTCCCTTCAATGTCACTCTCATTAAGTAGAGTGCTCTGAATATACATTGTCATACTTGTTGCTCTTGATTTCTTCTTCCCGCGCAGTGTGAGTACCAAAAAAAGTGGTTTACCAGATCGTGAAATGGATTGCAGGACATGTGAGACAGGTTTGTCGATGGCCTGTGGATTGGCAAGTCCACAATAAAAGCCTATCGGCTAATTAGGGTTTATAGTATTGTCAAGTGTGCTTTTGGTTTAGATCGAGTAGTGACATATTCTTTTGGT
The DNA here is from genome assembly GCA_007258455.2 of Sequoia sempervirens. Taxonomy (NCBI): domain Eukaryota; kingdom Viridiplantae; phylum Streptophyta; class Pinopsida; order Cupressales; family Cupressaceae; genus Sequoia; species Sequoia sempervirens. Next base: position 29,228,741 of record VDFB02353493.1, on the reverse strand, counting down.
TTAAATTGTGTAATTTTGGTTTGAATTGGGTAGTGATTTGTCACTATTCAGTTTAAATCAAAAGTGCAGTCTTATAATTTTATTATATTTTTAAGTTTTGATCATATTTTTATTATTAACTAGTAATCGCATCTTGGTGTGCAATGGGTACGCCAAAGAGGTTTGGAAGTTCAATTAAGAAAAAAAGTTGGTTTTCTTTTTTCATACGTTTGTGAAATTCATGATGTGAATCAGTAGGTCATTTAGCAAATGATGTTTGTGCAACAAAGCTCTCAATAGAGAAGTGATAGCTTCAAATCAACTATGCATCCACTTAGAAGGAGAGAGGGGAAGAGAGGGAGAGATTGAGATAAAAAGAGGTAGAGATAGAGGGAAGGAGAGCTAGAGAGAGAGACAGGGGGAGGGGAGGAGGTAACTAGACAGAGAGGAAGATAGAGATGGAGATGGAGAAGGAGAGGGATATGGAGGGAAAGAGAGATAAAGAGAGAGGAGAGAGGGATATATAGATAGATATGTGCATTAAAGATTTCATATAATATGTAAATAATAAATATATTATATATATATATATTTTAATAAATTTAATATATATTTAAATAACAAATATAGATAAATATTAAACATTTAATATATTTAAAAATTTAATCAGTATTATATGTAAAATCTATATTATATTTATATTTAATAATGTATAATTTATAAAATATTAAATGTATAATATCTAAATATTAGAATGTTATGCTAAAAATATTTAAATATATAAATTGTAATTTTATTTCATAATGTTCAATTAATAATATTTTAGAAAAATATATTTTATAATCTAAAATTAAAAATAAACTATCATCTGAATATAAGTATTTAAAAAGTATTTTGTAAAGCAATAGAGAGTATAAAATATAATAATTTATATTATGTCAAATATAATCTAAAAGGATAATGTGAAAAGCAATTGTCCTTTCCTTAAGTGCAAACTCATTTGTCATAAACATTTGTTTTAATGTGAGGGTATATTCCAAGATTTTAACGAGTTAAAACACAATATAGCATGACCTTGCTAAATACAAAAATTTAAACAAATGATATCTATAAAAAAAGATATCCATCTTCATACTACGTAAAATAAATTCCTTTTAATCACTCTCAATTAAAATCCTTTCTTAATCATATTTATCCATTTAATCCAAATTAGAAACCCAATTCATTATAGATCAAACTATACCTGAGAAGTCCCTATTCACTTGTTTTATATTTCCCTAATTTCCCTAGGGAACCTTCAAAGTCTCATGATTTCAATATTTCTCTCTTCAAATATGTTTAAGATAACTTAGTGTTTTTATGAGAGCTCTAAAGGTCTTATTTTGCACATGATCACCAACGCTTGGAAAGACTAATTGATGTAGGATGTGATCAATAGTTTGATCTCTAGAATTGAAAAAAATGACTCCTTATAATATTTTAATATGTTATCACTTCTCACTTGAAAGACATAAAAGGAAAAGAGAGAACCTATAAATACAACCTAATGTAGGATCTCATACCTAATGAAGATTATATGTATTTTCCTCCACTTTGGATTATATGTATTTGCCTCCATTCCAAAGTGAATGCAAAGCAATGGAAAAAAGAAATAGGTAAAACATTTTTAAAAAATATAGCAAAGAATGTCATATACAATCGTGAACTTTGACACTTCTCATAGAGTTTCATGAACACATGTCGAAGAAATCCTCTACTTCCTCTATGGGCTTGACAAGTGGTGACTGCACCAAATTACTTTGGAAACGTCAATTTTTTCACATGCCCTTTGCTACAATTTTACATTTTCCCAAACATAGCGCATGAAAGCACCTTTGATTACCTGTTCATGGATCTCCATACCTTATTCCAAAGCTACCAAGTCAACACATGTTGTAAGAACACAAGCAAAGGTTTTCGAGATTGGAATAATACCTACAAGTAACATTTGCTGAAAAATCCTTAGAGACTCCTCTCCCCAACCATTATGTGCATAACCTGCAATAATTAGTGTCCATGACACCATGTCTTGTTGTTAAATAATTTGTGTACCCTCTCTATATTTCCACATTGTATGTACATGTCCATCAGGGCACTCCCCACAATGACATCAGACTCAAGATCTCTCATAATTATCTCCTCATGGATTTCCATTCCATGTTCTAGAGTTGCTAAGCTAGCACATGCAGAAAGAGCACAAGAAAAAGTTTTTGAGGTGAGCTTCACACTTGCTTGTTGCATTTGTTGGAAAAGCTCCAACGCCTCCTTTCCCCTCCCATTTTGTGCATATCCTAAAACCATTATTGTCCAAGACAAAACATCTGGCTGATTCATCTTGTCTAATACTTTGTGTGCCTTGTCCAAACTCCCACATTTAGCATACATATTTATTAGACAATTCACCACAAGGACCTCATACTGAAATCCCCATTTCTTTAGGGATTTGAATTCCCTCTTCAAGAGCTGCCAACTTGGCACAACTAGAGAGAATAGTGTTGAAGGTCCTTGAGTTTTCTTTCACATCGGCCTCTTGCATTTCTTGATAAGTCTGTAGGACCTCATCATCCCAACCATTTTGTGCATAGCCAGCGATCATTACAATCCAAGATACATTATCTCGTTGAATCATTTTGTCAAACACATCGTGTGCTATCTTTAAATCACCACATTTTGCATACATATTTACAAGGTTACTCCCGATGAAAAGATGTGATTGAAATCCACTCTTAATTATTTCTCCATGGATTGCCATATCAGTCTCTAGATGTGCCAATTTGGTGCATGTCAGAAGAACACCCGCATAAGTTTGCAAGTTTGGCCTGAAACCTAAGAATTGCATTTGTTTAAACAACTCATCTTTGTTATTTTTTATGATTAGATATAAAACTCAGATTTTAATGCAAATTCAAACACATAAACACGACATATACCCTGGGAAAACCCTCCACTTGAGGGAGAAAAACCCAGCAACAAAGATCTCTCTTATATATAAAAATAATGCCAACAATTCTCTTTAGCCCACAAATATTCCCTTCTTGCCAGATGGTTCCAACTTTGTTCTTGTATCTTTAGGCACATGAAAAAATACAAGACATCCAAAGATTCTTAAATGACTTACTTACAGCTTCACCCTTGTGAATACTTCTTCGAGAGTCATGTTCTCTAAAATGCAGTGAGGGCTTCTATTCTGAACATAAACAGTTGTCCTAGATGCTTCATCCCAAAGGAAGGTTTGCAGATCTTGATCATTAATCATGGCTTTGGTTGCTTCTACAATAGATTTGTTCTTCCTTTCTTCAACGCCATTCTATTGAGGATTGTAAGGGACACATACCTCCCTCTTAATCCTTGCTTCAATGCAAAAGTTACGAAAGCTTCCAGAGATGTATTCTCCTCTGTTGTCGGATCTCATAACTTTGATCCTCTTCCCAAACAATTTCTCTACCTGAGCTTTAAATTCTTTGAACCTCTTAAGTACTTCCTTAGATTCTTTAGATTTCAAGAAATAAATCCAATTCTTTCTAGAGTAGTCATCAATGAAAATAATGTAATACAAGAAACCACTCAAAGAAGCAACAAACATTGGACCACATAAATTAGAAAGAACAAGGTCTAAAATACATTTAGATCTACTCTCACTACTATGAAATGGACATTTAGTATTCTTACCCAATGCGCAACCTCTGCAAGTGCCTTCATGCTCTTGGTTGAGTTTATGAAGGCCCGTGACCATCTTCTCCATGGTTGGTAGTGCTCTAAAGTGAAGGCAAGCAAGTCTTTTATACCAAAGCTCACATGAACTTGATGAATCATGCAACAAAACATGAAGTGGACAAGTGCAAAGTCTATAGAGACTCTCATGTCGAACTCTAATCACCCGAGCAGTCTTGATACTTGAGTTCGTCGGCCATGCAAGAACTTTACCTTCAGAGAATGCAACTTGGTACCCCTTTTCCTCCAAGGCTGAGATAGAGACAAGGTTCTGCTTGATACTAGGAACAAATAGAACATCACTCAATTGTAAGTGTGATAGGTCAAATGTGAGTGTTAGAAAACAAGCAGCAAGTAAAAGAGTGCAAATAAACATTGAAACAACCTACACCTCAAGATTAGCCTAAGTTGGAAACAACACAAGATGAAAGCAACGAATGGAACCTTATACCTTGCGTCGAATCGATCCTTTGGTTGGCCCTTCAATCTTGGATGTGTATGCTCCTTGGATGGCACAAGATGCAAGCTAAATGAAGTTGTGAGGATGAGTGCAAGTGGATGAAAACAAGAAAATGGCTAAGTATAAGATGAGAAACAAAATTGCAAGAGTTTGGCTAGCACAAATGATCTCCCTTAAAATGAGAGAAAAGAGGGGGTATTTATAGGAATTTTGAGAATTCCTAGGGGAAATGGACAGTCAAGATTGATCCACCAAATATCAAGATGTAGGGCTAAGGTGAGTTGAGAACTCACAAGCCCTCACATCTTGACATGTGGCTTGTGATGTAGCCCTAAAAGGTGAAGTGGACATGAGGTGGAAGGAGAAGTACATGACATGGAGGGGGTACAAAGTACCTTGGGATTGGACAAGATCTCCACATAAAGGAGGTCCTTGTCCCCATGTGGGTGAGAGGACATGTGAGGAATTAAAAATTCCTCAAATATTCTCATGGGTAGATGGGAAAGAATAAAGAATAAGTGAAGGACATGTGGGAAGAAGTGAAGGAATTAAAAATTCCTTTTGGGTGCCTTGGGGGATTAAACGTGAATTAAAAAATCACATAGGGAAGGGAGATGCCTTGTCCAAAAGGGGAAGGCCTTTAATAGGGTTGACTAAGGACACATGTCATAAAGGACATGGGGAAGAGAAAAGGAATTTAATATTCCTTGGAAGGATAAAAGGAATTAAAAATTCCTTGAGAGGTTGATTAGGCTAGGTGATGAAGGGTTAGAGGAAGGTTAGGTGGCTAAGAGAGATTAGAGGCCAACTTGCAAAAGTTGGAGGATGTGACACCTCCTAATCAAAGATTAGGTATGTGCACATCCTAATGATGAGATTAGAAGAAGGATTAAGATAAGATAAAAATGATGGAGGATGTGACATGAAGGGAATTAAATAAATGGAATATTTATTTAATTCAATTGATGGAAGGAGGATTAAAGAGATGAGGTATTATTGATTAAATACCTTAGGGATTTGGCAGAATTAAAGCTATTAATTAAATAATAGTAGTATTACGAAAATAAGACAAAAGGGGATGAATTTGGATAAATTAAGTGTCCAAATTTAGATGTCCACAGTAAGGATATGTCAGAATCTAGGTGAAGAGAGGAGGTCCCAACTCCTTTCATAGAATAGCTTGCATCATCACCAATAATGACTTGAACACTAGAATCTCTCTCCACCAAATTAGATAGATGCTCTCTAAATCTAGTGATGTGGTGAGAGGCACCATTATCAATCAACCAAGTATTGTTGTCTGTAGGCACATTACTTGATAAAGTAGAATAGAATAGAAAACCACTTGAATCCTTCTACGAAGAGATCTCACCCACATCTGCAATTGAAGCCTACTACTCAGGTTAGGTTGGACAATCCTTTGCATAGTGACCAAACTTGTCACATCTAAAACATTGAATGCGAGAAAGGTCCTTCTTCTTCTTAGATGCAGGGGCACCATCTGATCCTTTATCTCTATTCCCCTTGAAGTAGCCTTTCTTCCCTTCTTTTCCTTTCTTCTTCGAGGATTGAGTGGCAATAACATGAATGTATTCATTTGTAGAGCTTTATCCAATCCTCTCGTAGCCAACCTTGACTCTTCTTGAATACAATCCGCCCTCAAACGATCAAACTTAGGAAGTTTTGATCTTCCATTGATTCCTTGAATGAATGGCTCCCAAGATGGAGGAAGACCATTAAGATCCAACATAGCCAAATCCTTGTCATCAACAATATGCCCAATGGTAGAGAGTTGATCTCTCAACTCAGTGATCTTCATGAAGAATGTGATGACGGAATCTCCTTTTGCCATCTTGATATGATGAAGTTGTTGCTTTAATGCAAGAGCTCGACTTGTGTTATTGATCTCATACATCTCCTCCAAGGTTTTGAACATCTCTCTTGTTGTCTTCAACTTGGAGATTATTGGCACAATGTGGTCTTTCACAGAATCAACCAACATCTTTTTCACCTTAGTGCCATTCCTCTTCCATTGTGACTTCTCATTCTCATCAGTCGGTTCAGGAACTTCGCCCTCCATGAACTCAGCTAACTCATTTTCCTCCAAAGCGAGCATCACTCTAAACTTCCAAGATGTGAAGTTGGCAACACCCTCAAGTCTATCTTTGATCTTGAGCCCATTCACCATCTTGACGATAAGATAAGTGCAAGAGAATGAGAATAAGAATGGATGGTAGCGTTGCTTGAATAAATTTGATCGTGATCTTTCTTAAACCTGGCTCTGATGCCATGTTAGTTTTTATGATCAGATATAAAACTCATATTTTAATGCAAATTCAAACACATAAACACAACATATACCTTGGGAAAACCCTCCACTTGAGGGAGAAAAACCCAACAACAAAGATCTCTCTCTTATATATATATATAAATAATAGCAACAATTCTCTTTACAATGAGGCCTAACACAAGGCCAATATCTAGCACCAACTCTAGATGTAATCACAGATTATACTCTACTCTTCCTTGATATCGAAATCTGCTCTTGATGAAATTCGCACTTGAAGGAAAGAATGAATCGAACTTGACTTGATGATAAATGGATGGAAATGAACCTGTATAAATACAAAGTGTGGGAGAGGTCGCACCTCTTCAAGAACAAGGTCAGCCACAATATGAAAATATAATTACAATAAATGATATGAATTACAAGGAAGGTCGGCCCAATTAGAAAATAATATTGTTGCCAAGTGAAGCGCCTCTTCACTTTGATTTAACTTAGTAAATGAATAGTCGTTAGGCTATATGAATTTATTACTCACAATAAAGCAGAAGTATGTAGCCCGTAGCTACAACATCAACAATCTTCCTCCTCAGCCTACCTATTCCACACATACCCTGCAATAAATGCAGTCCACGTAGTAGAGAGCAAAAAGACCATTGCATCCACAAGAATCAATGAAACGACACGCCTCACTCTAGATACCCACTTGCAAATAGTATTAAAGGCGCATTAGGGAATATTAAGAGATCTGTAATATCAACGTACTTTATTAATGCCATAGCTGTTGTTAGAGCCAGGGCAGAATGCAAGTTGTGTAGATACAACATAGATGATAAAAGAGCGACATAAAAAAATAATGGCCACGATCACTTTGATTGTCTCCAGAAAGCAATGAGTCATTGATTGCATATTTTAGGCTAGACATATTCATATTGGATACGCCTTTGGCATAAATAAATGGATTTCTAAGTTCAATGGACAAGTTGATAGTTTTAGAACAAATTGTAGAATTTGTTCAAGATTTTTTATTTTATTTATTAATTTATAATTATTCGATCTATTAATTTATGGTATTTTTGGAATTCCATCACTTTAAAGATTTTTTTTTATCATAGATATCTATCATTATATTTGAATTTTTGAATACAATCAAAATAATACTTAAAAGATCTAATTACTTACACATGAATGACAAGATTGCATAATATAGCATAGTGTATACTATTTGTATTTTTTTCACAACAAATTTACATTTGTCAACATTCCAATATGGTACACAAATGTTTCTATCTATTTGCATTTCTTTGTTCTTCTTTCCATTGTCTATAGGAAAGGAAATTGTAGATAATTGCACTGGTGCATAATGAATAATATAACTATTTAACAATTGTATTGGATGAAAAAAATTGTCAATAAAAACTCCACAATTTCTATGACTCAAAAATTCAATGAATGGAAAGAAAATTTGACAATTTCAAAATCTATTCATTGAAAATTCAACGGAGAAGGTCTTTTTAGTGGTAGTCCTTTTAATCTCCATCATCAATCTATATATTTCTTCAAGTGTTTTTCAAAAGTACAATAATAGCTCTAGTAAACATGAAAGTGTAGAAATGTTGCATTTATTTTATCAAATTATTCACCAATTCATTAAACAATATTTGAAATAAAGGTTTTAAACCTACACCACTAATATTAGTAGTATCAACCATCAACTACCAAAATAGAGATCATGGTACATTGAATGACAAGTTCAAGTTGTACCAAAAATTAGTAAGTGTGGTCTATATTTACCCATGCTAACCAACATCTCAAATAGCACTTTCAAGTGAAAGTTGTGCACCAATAGTAATATAGGTGAAAACTTATTACAAATTGGGAGAGGAACTAAGATCTCATCATTTCCTAAAAGCGCTTAATTATGGCTTCACCTCCATTATCACTTATAATCAATTATTATGACATTATACCACAAATAGGCCTCAAATTTATGCAAGATGGTATCTCATCTTGTTTATGATGAACACACACTTATACTGAGAGGGGGGTGAATCGGTATAAGATAATCTTGCACTTAATTAAAACCTAACAACCACAATAATATCAATCACAAAGATCTAACAATTATGCAACACGAGATTTATGTGGAAACCCTTTCGAGAGAAAACCATGATGAAAAGATTATTTGGATCTATTGTCCAAATCCAGTCATGAAAAATAAAATCTTCTCACAATAGTTTTGTAAGCACCAACCCAGTAGCACCAACCCCTTGGAGATACCAATCCTCATTGTTAAATAGTTTGTGGGCACCAACCTACTGGAGACACCAATCCCCAATGCTAAGCACCAACTTAGCAAGAGACACCAATCTCTTCTCTTAGGAAGCGCCAAACTCCAAATTAAATTCTCTAATGAATGATGATCAATTGATTTTCCTTCATAAAGATCTTCGTGTTGATGATATTCTCTTCAAAAATTTAATGCAATCATTTTCATATACTTTCCTTCTCAAATCTACATATATTCCTTTTCAAAATTTCATATACTCCCCTTTCAAATAATGATTATAACCATATATTTGTTGCTATACTTAGAAATCTGCTCTTAATTGGACTGATTTATCATGTTTTCTACTTTCCAAATAACTCCCATCTCACCTTCATTATATATTATCTCATATGCCTCTTCACCAATAGAGGTGATCCTTCACAAGGGGGTCAACTCATATAAAAGCAATTTTAATTTATTTAATTCTCCTAAGGTTGAAGGGCACACAATCTACTGAGAAGGGGGGTGAATTGGTAGATCTAAACAATTCAAAATTCTTAACCTTTTTCTATGGCTATCAGTGTATTGATTCTTCATAGAAAACTTCATATAAACAAACAAAACATAAAGCACACAAGAGAACACTAGATATGCATGGAAAACCCAAGATGGAAAAAACCATGATGAGAATGGTTGCTTGGATCTACTGTCCAAATCCAACCTCATAATGAAAAAATATACAAGTGAATTTTATACACTGAAGTAGGCACTAACCTACCGAAGACACCAGTCCCCTAAAGTACTTGTAGGCACCAACCTATTAGAGACACCAATCCCCAACTAAAATAGTACATTAGGTAGAACACCAGTCCTGCTAGATTACAACGATAAAGCTTGCAAATCTTCAATGTAATACATACACATGTCAGAGTCACAATTGACACTCTTCCTCACTACAAATGATCTTCTGATATAGGCACATACACTGGAACACAAATCTCCCTTTTATCTTCACCACCTTCTCTTTAATTTACATCAACAACCAACTCTTCTTCACATAGATATAATTCTAATTCATGCAGTCACTTTCTACATACATACAATGCATCTAAATATTTAAAATATATACATGACATTACATTAACACTAGATTCGATGTTGACTAGGGATTTGCAAATAGCCAAGATGACATAAGGTGGACCTAAATTCAAATTACATGAAACATGTAACACATTGGTCCAAAAAAAAATTATATTTCCGCCAAAATATCTTAATGTTGTGCACTACCACATGGATCTTAAGCAGGTCCTATCTTAACACCACATGCAATATTTGGATTCCACATGCTACTAGTCATTACTGCACGTGCCTTGAACTCCAACTAGTTGACAGATAGACAGATAGAACCTTCTAACACTTCAATCTTTTTGCATGTTGAACATATCCTCCAAAAACTTAAGAATTTGATAGAACTAGCGTAAGCATACTCTCCTTCCAAATCACAGAGTGAAATTGCATTTTTGAAATAAATGTTGACCATAGTTGTATTGCTAGAGAAATCTCTCTACCCTGAATACAGAACTGAAACACACTACTACAGACTTTCCAAACCACCACTATCATAGTGAATATATGTAAGCATGATATTGCAAGCATACAACATTCACATTAACACTACTCGACAACTAATAATGTATATTTCTTGATTTTACATCCTACCAACACAAAACATGTATTGAACTTCTGATATTACTGATATTGTTGACAACCTTTGAAATCAATGACAACCTATGTTCAACAAAGCTGGTACTGATTAAGGTATGGGTCAACCATTTTTATTTTTATTTAATTTATTTTAAATTAATTTTCCCAAAAGGGGTGACCACATAAAGAGGGGTTGGTTGCTCCATAAGAGTCAACCTTATAAAAAGAATAATTTGTTTTAAATCCCAATGTAGGCACCACAAATCTACAAGTTGGCCAACATTAAGATATGATAAATATTATTCATAAAACCTTCATAATCAACATATATCAAGGCATACCATTTCTTTGATAGTAGTAAATTGATTTCTTATTTGACATCAGTGCAAATATTTTTCATCATCAATGACAAGAAATTTCAACAATTTACATCCCCATGAGTATTATTACTACCAATAATAATTACTCCTCCTTGCTGTAAGATAAGTGTGACAATAATATTAGATACTGCCTCCTTTCTTGTAAGAGAGCTCAGTGTCTTTTGATATAGGTATAAGCCTTCATTCAAATAAGGATGTGGGGAGTCTTCTTAGAGTCTCTTTTGTAGGAGATGTGTCTCAAGGGATGGAGGATATCATACTTAGTACACATAGAAACATTTAAGAGTATCCTAAGTTTGTCCATGACAAAGCATATCAACGAGGTTAGGTGATAAGGTCAAAATTTGATGGTTGCATAGTTAAATTTATGTTTCTTTGTCGTTAAAAGAAAAAAAAAATTAAGAAGAAAATATTACATGAAGGGGAGTTTTTTTCTCATACTATCAAAAATTTTAAAGCTTATAATTGTGTGTGTATGGATTTATTTCAAATAAAACATGCTAGTATTTAAAAGGAAATTATAAAGATAATTATCACAAAATGTTTGCTTGACAAGTGGGGTCAACCATCAATTTTAGGCTTTGGTTTTACTATAAATTTACATTGAACCAAGATATACGTCAAAAGAATGACACAAAATTTATAACAACACAAATTGGAGATATCACTATGGGTGCAATGATATAAGATGAGTTCTTATCAATGCATATCAAACCCAAGTTTGTATGAGACCTATATCAATTAGTTAATTTTGGAGAAGATTTCCCACACCTTGGCTAAGACTAAGACTACACTTCAAGAAGGCCAAAAACTTTTTTCAAAGCTCAACTCTAGCCTATAAAGATTTCAAATAATAGTGAAGACAATAATAAACAAAAATAAACTATTCGATGATCTATGTCCTAAAGGAATACGTGTCGATGTCTATTAAGAAATACTGTTTGTGATGGATAATTAATTAGGGACCTATTTTCTACCATAGTGTGTAGTGTATTAATGTATGTCTTGTTAGATGTATTATTAATATGGAAACAAAGAGAAAAAGCAATCATTATCTTCCCCTTAGACCTCTTGGGTGGCCTATTATGGGTATACTATTTCAGAAAGGGGAAAGCCAAATGAGACTCTATGGGCCTTGTCTCATCAATATGAGCCTCTCATTACCCTCTCTTTAGGTATGAAACCACAATGTTGGTTTCCTCTTGCAAAATGGAAAAAGATATCCTTAAAACCCATGAACAAAACTTTCTTGGGTGGATAATCATGGCAATATGCAAGGTTCTTTCTCACCAAAAGTCATCCATAACTTGGGTTCATTGTAAACCTCACTCGTAAAAGCTCAAGAACATTACCACTACACAAATATTCACTACTAAAACACTCTAATATTTGTAATATCTCTAAAGAGATCATTTCCCTAAAATGATTAGAAAAAATTACAACGAAAAAGGAAACATCATGAACATGGAGCATGTGGATTTTAGCCTCATTGCCAAAATGGTCTTTAGTAGAAGCTTGTTCAACCCTTATGAGCTCGACATTGTCAAATTCAAGAACATTTTTACAACATTTTTCAAGCTTTTTGTGAAGCCCAACCTAGCATACTTCTTTTTGTTTCTTATTTTCTTTGACCTTCAAGAAATCCATTAGGAGATGGCTAGTTATTTTCACCATATATTTAACTCCTTAGATCTAATGATAGAAGATTGAATGAAAACAATAACCCAAGAGGTCACCCATAAGCAAAAAGAAGACAAAGACTTTTTGAAAGGTTGTGATCTCACTCTTACAAACATTAGAGAATGGATCCATCTTTATATTTGGGTGAAATATGAAACCCAAAATTTCACCCCTAATTTGCTACAAATTGTCAAATCATAGGATCTAATCTACATACAATTGTTTAATTGAAAAAGGGATCTTAGGTCTAATGCATAATCACTAATATCAATCCTTTTTCAAAGAACATTAGGATGCAAATTGGCAAGGATATTAGATTGACTTCCAACCTTGAAGGTGAGTCAATCGACCTCAGATATAATCCTTTAATGCCTTGGAAAATTGAGTTTTGATGAGATGCAATGGTATGACTTTCTAACAATGAAAATGTAGTGTTTTATCATGAATTATGGGAAATTGAAAACTGATAGACAAATTTGGGTTTTGGAAAAGAAAAATGCAGACATAGAGACATGTGAATTATAAATTTGAATTAGATTTTGTTGAAGTGAGCAACCGAGATCTTCAATCTGCAACACTAAATAACCTCCACAAGAGATAGAGAGAAGCAACAATGGAAGATACTATTCCACCAAACAAGAATTGTAATACGATACAATATGCAATAATACTACAATATAATGCAAAATATGCTAGAGATGCCTTGCTTATAAAGGCAAGGATGAGAGATAGGATTAGACAATATCATGACAAGTGTCTTAATCCTATCACATGAGACAAATAACTCATAACTACCTAAGATGATGTGAAGTCTAGATGAGACAACTAATACTTTTAGAAAGAATCTTTTATCCTAAGTAAACTTAACATGTGAACTAAGTCCCCTAAGTCCCTAGTAAATAATTAACTAGGTAAAAGACTTTATTCACACCAACAAACCCCCTTAAGTACAACTTAGGGAGGAACAAACCAATGAAAATATGCAAAATATGGGTCCCGACAAAAAGGCCTGATGAGGTACCCATGTACAAAACAAAAAACTCTCATAAACAGAGAAAAGGAGAAAAACCCCATGGGAGAAAACTCCTCTCCAAAGAAGATAAAAAGCTAAAAATAAAATTAAAGGACTCCTCAAGACCCCCCAAGGACAACTTCCTTCACCCCAAGCGTCAATCACAACTGAAGATAGCGAGGCAATGCCAAAGGTTTAGTGAAGATGTCTGCAACCTATTGATCTATAGGAAAATACTCTAAGTTGAAAACACCATCCTAGATGAGTTGCTTAATGAAGTGCATGTGGATCTCAATATACTTAGAATTCTGATGCTCTACTGGGTTGTGAGAGATATAAATGGCACTCTGGTTTTCACACCAAAGAGTAGTGGGCTAAGTAGAAGGAAATCCAAACTCAGTCATCAACTAATGAAGCCACAAAACCTCTTGACTAGCTAAAACTGCACCTCGATACTTAGCCTCTGTCGATGATAATGCAATAGCAATCTAATTCTTGCATGACCATGCAATTGAACCGGAACCAAGGAAAAAGACAAAGCCATAAGTAGACTTTTGATCATTGACATCACTAGCCCAATCTGAGTAAGTGAAGCCCATAATTTGAGATGTGCCTAAGGTATAGTGACTCTCATGAGGCTCCTATGAGAAGCAAGAGACAAGTCCAACCACAAAGGAAATATCAGGATGACTATGTGTCAAGTACAAAAGATTGCCAACCAACTACCGATACAAGGTAGGATCAACTGTAGGAGTAGTGCAATTGATAGACAATACAACACCTGACTGAAATGGAGTGGGGGTAGGCTTACAATTAGCCATGCCAAATCTCTGAAGTAAATCAAGAGCATACTTCTGTTAGAAAATGAAGATCCCCTTAGAAGTCTAATGAACTTGAAGACCAAGGAAGTAATGCAAAAAACCAAGGTCGGTCATATCAGATCATTTCATCAATGCACAATGTAAATCATGGAAGTAGAACTCCCTGTGAGAATCAAATCATCCATGTAGAGCACAAGTATGAGTAGATCCTCTCCATGTCTCTGAGTATGAACTGTGGGGTTAGAATGGCAATGAGTGTAGCCAGAGGAAAACAAGAAACTATCCATCTTCTCATACCAAGCCCGAGGAGCTTGTTTGATACCATATAATGAACGTCAAAGCCTACAAACAAGTGAAGAGTCCTGCACGAAACTTGGTGGCTGCTCCATATATATCTCCTCATGAAGATCCCCATACAAGAAAGCACTCTTCACATCCATTTGATACACTGACCATCCTTGTGAGGCAGTTATAGCAAGAACAACGTGAATAGAATCCATCTTGGCAACATGAGCAAAGGTCTCAGAATATTCAATTCCTTCAACCTGAGAGAACCCCTTTGCAACAAGACGAGCCTTGTACTTGTCAATGGAACCATCTGTTGCATACTTGGTATGATACACCCACTTGCATCAAACCAACTTTCTTCCCTTAAGAAGAGGTACAAGATCCCAAGTATGATTCTTCATCAAAGAAGAATACTCATCAGCCATAACACCATCCCACTCTGGAATACCTGAAGCATCTAAATTTTTTGGAGGATCATCTGAAACAACATGACTCAAAAGACTAATTCCTGAAGTCTAAGAACAAGTGTGGTGAGTTTTTGTAGGATCACCAGCAAGAGGACCAACCTCCTCAAGAGTAACTCGAGCCCATCATGGCCTAATGGGTGAATGCAAAGGAGGTGGATCAAGACCATCATCAAAATTTTCCTCAAGTAGCAAAACATCATCAACTAAAGAAGATTGAGTAGGTTGTAATGAAGAAGAAGTCGAAGGAGGATATGTTCATGTGAAGGACTCAACAAACTAAACATCACGTCAGAAATGAACCTCTTGTGTGTCAAGATCAAATAATTTGTATGCCTTCACATCCTCACAATAGCCAACAAGGATGTACCGCTAACTCTTCTTCTCCATTGATTTATGCCGACCATCTGGAATTAATGCCCAAGCCTCACTACCGAATACTCTGAAGAAGGATACATTACGCTTGTGATGAGACCAAGCCTCCTCAGGAGTCATATTCTGCACTACCTTGTGAGGCATACGGTTTTGAATATAA
This sequence comes from Sequoia sempervirens, assembly GCA_007258455.2. NCBI lineage: Eukaryota > Viridiplantae > Streptophyta > Pinopsida > Cupressales > Cupressaceae > Sequoia > Sequoia sempervirens. The sequence continues at coordinate 29,213,115 of VDFB02353493.1, read as the reverse complement.
TTGGCACAATTGACAGCTTCGGTCCAAAAGGCTGGAGTCGTTGACCTTGACTGAATCATACAATTGGCCATCTCCTTGAGAGTCCTATTCTTTCTCTCTACCATGCCATTCTGTTGAGGAGTAAAAGGAACCGTGTGCTGATGAAGAATACCATGCTCACTGTAAAAATCCTAAAATGCCTGATTGAAATAATCCCCCCATTATCTGTGAGTATATGTCGAAGAGAAAAACCTAATTGTTTCTCCACAAATATTTTGAAGGTCTTGAAGATAGTGAGAACCTCACTATTGAGCTTTAGAAAGTAGACCCATGTGCGTTAGGAAAAGTCATCAATGAAAGTAAGCACATACTTAACCCCTAAAAAAGGAGTTGGGAATGACATGAGATCACTATGGACCAACTTGTTGTGCATATTTTGCATACACGCCTCGCCGAAGGCAGGGACACCCTCTCTTTTGCTCCCATCGGCTTGCTTTTGCTCCCAACGGGTCATTTTTTCCCTTTCCTCATTTTGTGTGCCCCTATCCCCAAGTCCAAATTGGTCACATTCCTTAAAATGATAAAATTACCTTTGACCAAATTCACCTACTTGAGTTTCACCAAGTCATTTGCTTTTGTGGGCTTAATCCTGCAGGTTTCCCCTTGGTCCTTTCCCCTGGCATCCGTCGGCCCTGGCGGGCCCGCATTCATGGGTTTCCCTTTGTTATTTGTCGTTTGCACTTCACCATTCGCCTGCGGCCATGTCCCTTCGTCCACCCAACATGTAGACCCCGCATCCGTCGCCTCTGCGTCCTTCATGTTTCGCACACCCACAGTTGTGGGACGCCTTGTGCAAAAATCCGTGCCTATTTTGTTGTTCTAAGGCGGTTGACCCCTGACTTCCCCCACATTGCAGACTCTGCACCCATTGCACCCCTTTTGCTGTCAATCAACGATGAAGCTTTCAAAACCATCCTGAGTTGTGCATTTCACAGATGTTATCAGTGATCTCAGACTTGAGGTTCAAGCTGGTAAAACCACTAGGTCAGGCGCTTGCGGGTTCTCCCTTGTAGAAGGTTGTTCAATGTCCGTCGTCCACCTTCTATCTGCCAGTTGTCTATCGGTCATCCGTCATCCTTCTGTGCTTGAGGGTCTGCCCTTGCAAAAGGTTGTTTGTCGTTCACCGTCCTTCTACGTTTGTGGGTCTGCCCCTGCAGAAGGTTGTCTGTCGTCCGCCATCTGCCTTCCATCTACCTTTTGTCTACCTTCTGCCTTCTGCCTTCCATCCGCTCTCTATCGGCCGTCTATCGTCCGCCTTCTGTCCATCGTCCTTCCGCCCTAGGGGAAACCCACGCCCTTGAACCCACATTTATGTTTATGACCCAAATGAGCTCCAAACATGAATTTTATGATCTTTTGGTAATGTATTAATAGATATAATGCTCGACTTGTAGGATGTGATTAATATTCACTTGAATTTATATATGAAAGCACTTACTATGTTTCATGTATGTAGAATTTATGGAGCTTGTTGCAGGTTAGTCAGGGAGGCCTATTAGGAGAGTTGTCTTGCTTTTCATTAAATGATCGTGATCCATCAAGGGCTATCTTTTTAGATCAGGGGGTAGCTAATCCATCCCATAATGATGTAAATCTGCAAAATGGGCTCATTTGATTGACTGAAGAGAATGCTAGGAATACATCAAACATAAGGCAACCTTCAAATAGTTTCAACTACAACTAAAAGACAAAAATGCTACAACACTTGGGCACTACAAGACAAAATAGGAATGAGACAAAAGTTGTATTTTAAATTCCTTTATAATGGGGGTAGGTGAAACCCTAATGTAAATCAAATCTGAGCCACACAATGTAATTCAATCCTAGCCATTCATTCGGGATTTGGAACTATAAATAGGGGTTTCCCCTTCATTTGTGGGGGGTTGAAGAGCTGATGTAAAAACATTATGCAACAATAGAAAGCAACATTGCATGATCTATGGGTGTTCCTTTTGAGTTTTCTCATTATGTGTGCATGGTTTTACTTCCCTATTAGTTTAGTTGTTAGTTGTTTGAGTGGAAGTGATGATGGTGTTTGCTGTTATGGTATCTAATGAGCTTTCAGCCCAACTTTTAGCACTTGTTGATGAAAAAATATTGTGTAAAATTAGCTTGAGCTTCTTTATTTCAATGTTGTAACTTAGTTCAATTGCATGTTCATGATGTGCATGTGCAATATGAAAATATGTAGTCCTTAGAAGATTGCACTGGCTTTGTGTAACTGTAGGTTCCTCTTGGCCAAGTAAAACTCAGTTTAGGAAGTTTGTCTACTGTAGAAACCTCCATGATCACTGTTCATTCATAGTTTCAGGTCTAGGAACTTCTTCTCTTTCCTTCCCTTTTTTTCCTTTTTTTTTAATAAGTAACCTAAGCTAAGGTTCATTGCACATTGTAAGGCCAAATCTGAAGTTGAATTGTGAGTTCTAGACTGTTGTTTTGAACCTACAACAACTGAGCAACAATTTCTACATCTTAAGAACTCCATTTGTAGGCCCAACTTCCCACACTTTGTAACTCATCTGTAAGACCACCCTGTGTTACCAAAAAAACACATCAACCACTAAGATATTCCAAGCTTGTCAAGACCTGACATTCGAGAGACCTTGGGGTAATTTTCAGCAACTTGTTTTTGGAGATTTCCTTTCAAGAGAGGTAGTGCGCCTATGCATTACTTGTGTTTAGAAGTGCATAAAACACCCATCAACATAACTGGTGCTAGAAGGAGGGCGACATGTTGAGGCTACAAAGATGAAGGTTGGAAGTTGAAAAGAGTATTTTCAAGAAGAAATCTAAGATAGGGAGATCTCTTTACATGCTCAAAGTTAAAATTATAAAATTCTGAAGGCAAACAAAGTTGAGCTGAGATGGAGCAAAATTTGCAAATCAACATCACTCAGCTACAAGCAGACTTGAATAGCAAATTGAAGAGACCATAGCAGCAATTTGAATTAGCAGACAAGTGTAGAATCCATGGCACTCATAGCCACAATGAATTGGGATGTCTCACATTCTTGAATACGGTTGAAAAAGTCTTGCAAGGAGAAATTCCCTTTTGGGAAATATATCAACCCTTAGTCCTTGCAGACCTAGAGGAAGACTTGACAACCATGGTAGCTAAGGCATTCAAGGAGCTGATCCAAGATCATTTGAGAAACAAGGATGGATTAAGATTGGAGGAGGTATTGATACCTACCTGGTGCAGATTTCATAATGCACCACACTCAGAATCAACTTGTTCTTCATGTGCGAACATTATCACTCAAATCAAGGGTTGCTTGCACAAGTTAAAGCAACCATCTCTCAATAAAGAGGACTCATTCCATGAGGTGGGAGAGCTATCAACATCGGGAGGAAAACACATTGAAGATGAACCAAGAAATTTGACACAAACTAGTGTTGGGGTAGCAAACGTAGAAGCTAAAAATCAAAGAGAAGAAGTTGGTTCCCTTGGGACATCGAGGGGATTTGATGAAAAATCAGCAAGAAAGGAATCAAAAGGCCCGTTCCCCATCAAAAAAGAGTAGTCCTTCACATGGGAAGAGGAGCAGTTGGCAGTTGAGGATGGATCAACAAAGTCTGCAACAGTTTATGCTGGGGCAACCAATGAAGATGTTGAAAATCAGAAAGAGGAAGAGGTTGACAACTTTGGAGCAACAAAAAATGATGACGAAGGCATAAGAAAAATCAAATTAGAGGACCTCTCCATCTACAATGATAGTGACCAAGCATCCAAAAATGAAGATTTGGAGGAGTGGGAACAACTACAGGTCACGGTTGTTCACTATCACACTGCCTTTTCAAGTGATGATGAGGGCCCAATAATGGAAAGATACAGCCAACTCGTCTCTAAATTAGCAAGGGATTGGTCTGAACTAAGAGATCAAGTGGATCTGGAGGTATTGTTGCTACCAAATTGGTGCAGACTCCATGATTCATCACATTATGAGTTTGTATGCGAGCTATGCAAAGAGGCTATTGAACAAGTTAGAGGACAAGTGGAGCAGCCAAGTGCTCAACCTCCTCTACTTGCTACCCAGATCGAAGAAGAAGACCAAAATCCTAAATCAAATGATGACTCAGCTGAAGGCAGGCCTCAAGAGGATGTTGGGACAACAATACAGTCTTGAGCTTCCGAGCGATGAAGTAGATCAAACAGGAATGCTTTCCACCAGTCATCAAGAATTTCTTCCTCTTGAAGAGCATTTGTGGACCATGGATGATAGGCTTTATGGTGAGTCTTTGGAAGGAAATTGCGTAGTAGATTTTGTTCCCCTTGATGAGGTACCATCCATTGATGACTTCTTTCTGTTGGGAGTTGTATTGCGGAGGTATGCCAACACTGAAGAAGAATACATCTTAGAAGATGGGGGTGATGAAGGCCTACTACCCGAACCTCCAGACAACAAAGCATTAGAGTTTTCGAATTGGGAGACAAAATCTTTCTCCATCTACAACGATAGTGAGCAAGAGGAAACAAGTGAATGTCATGATGAGATGCATGACCGGCAAAGAGAAGAAGATAAAGGTGGGGGTGTTCTGATGGCTACCAACAAGTATGAAAAATTTGACCAACTACAAGATGCAACTAGAAGTCCTTCCGCCATGACCATTGCTAATCCTCCTTCATATTCAGGGAGCTTTAATAGAACAGATTCATGCATTTCATCATCCCATAGCATTGAACATCATAAAAATAAAGTAGACACCTGGGAAAGGAGATGGGACAACACTTTGCCTTTTGAAGATGACAATCAAGTAGACGTTGAGTTTGCGGATGATCAACGAGATGAGGTGTACTTCCTTGAAGAACGTTTGTGGATCCCACACGAGGCTTGGATGAGGTGTTTGCTACCCCATTCTCCCAACCTTATGTAAGCTCAAGATCAGGAATGTTGCACAATCCTGTGTCACCATTTGAGGTTGTCGATGTAGTAATTGACGATGTAGTGCTTGCTCTCCCATGTCAAACACTGCCACCTCCACGTGACAACATCTAGGTTCTATCCTTCCTTACCCCTGTTAATTTTCATAGTTGCCTTTATCATTTCGATTATGGGAGTGCGGGAAGGAAAACTTGTTTATGGATTAATCATGGGCTTAATGAATCACCTCAATTGCTAATTTTTCATGATGATGGGATAAAATTTGAATGTTGCAATATTAAATTTCCTTATATTGAATATAAGGATAAATCTACACGATTGAGAATTGTAACAATTGCCCTATTACTTGTGCATGCATTACGAAATCCAATGGGTGTGAGTATCAGTTTTCCTTGCTTGAACATAGTGCTTTGTAAATATCTTTATACGTAGCCCATTTTGAGTAGTGCAGGTTTCGTGTATATACCTCACTTTCCTTCTTTCATTAGAGTAGTTGGTTTGTTGTAGGTTGTTTCTTTTAGGGTAGTTTCTTTGTTGTTTTCTTTTTCATTCTAGCTTTGGTTAGTGTAGGTGTTTTCTTTTTGTTCACTTCCGTTTTGATACCACTTTGTTGTTGCTTTGCTGGAGGTTCCTCTAGTTTTAGTTGGGCACATCCATGTGCACAACAACCATATTTATTACCTGGGGCTTTTCTATGTATTTCTTCATCAAAATCTAATCAAGTTTTCAGAGTGGATGGTCAAGTCTTCTGTTAGTGTCAAATGACCTGGATGTTTGGTTTGAAGGGGATAAATTTTTGGTTGGTCTGATTCTAAGGTATTCTGAAATCTTATATCTCTCACATACTTTAAGAATCCCGAGGTCCTTATAGGTCCTTTGTGAAGTCTAGTTAAGTGAAAAATCTAAAATTATGCTTTAGTACCACTATGATTCTCAACCCTGAGTGCGAGCTTCATTGCTTGCAAGTTGAAATGAAAGGAATTGCAAAGAGAAGAATCAAAAGAAAAGAAAGAAAAGAAAGAAAAGTAAGACATTGAAAATCAAAAGAAATAAATTCAAATTTTTAGGGGGATCTGAGCAACTCTACCGGGGATATGGATGCCCGACCGGCAGTAGAGAAATGTTTAGGAGAATCACAACAACAACCTCATCAGGGCTATGGATGCCTGACTAGCAGCGAGGCAATGTCCAAGATGCTTTTGGAGTTAGAATAAACTATGTAGCTTAACTTGACGGAGCTTAGGTCCCTGTAGCAACTGAAGGATGGGAATGAACGCAATTGCACGCACTTGGATTTTCAGCATATTGAAGGTTGGGTTGGCTAGTGGTTTTGATCCTTTGGTCAAGCGTCTAGTTTGTTTGCCCTAGCATGAAGATTAGAACCAAAGATTCTGGGTTCATGATTCCAGTTTATCATCGAGATGCTTTGGAGCATTTCCCCAATGAGTCACCATTTGTTGTGCATATTTTGCACACACGCCCTGCTGAAGGCAGGGACCCCCTCTCTTTTGCTCCTATTGGCTTGCTTTTTCTCCCAACAGGTCATTTTTTCCCTTTCCTCTTTTTGTGTGCCCCTATCCCCGAGTCCAAATTGGTCACATTCCTTAAAATGATCAAATTCCCTTTGACCAAATTCACCTACTTGAGTTTCACCAAGTCATTTGCTTTTGCAGGCTTAATCCTGTAGGTTTCCCCTTGGTCCTTGCCCCCAACATCCATTGGCCTTGGCGGGCCTGCGTTCGCGGTTTCCCTTTGTCGTTCGCCGTTTGCACTTCACTGTTCGCCTGCGGCCATGTCCTTGCATCTTCCTGAAGTGCGGACCTTGCATCCGTCACCATTGTGTCCTTCATGTTTTGCGCACCCGTAATTGTGGGATGCCCTGTGCAAAACTCCATGCCTATTTTTCCATTTTGAGGCAGCTAACCCCTGACTTCCCCCCACATTGCGAACTTCACACCTGTTGCACCCCTTTCACTGTCAATCAATGATGAAGCTTTCACGACCATCCCGAGTTGTGCATTTCACAGATGTTATCATTGATGTTGGACTTTAGGTTCAAGGTGGTAAAACCACTAGGTCAGACGCTTGCGGGTTCCCCCTTGCGAAAGGTTGTCTGCCTTCCATTCGCCGGTTGTCTTCCATCCTTCTGTGCTTACGAGTCTGCCCCTGCAGAAGGTTGCCCGTCATCCGCTGTCCGCCTTCTGTTTGTCGATCGTCCACCATCCTTCCACGCTTGCGGGTCCACATGCAGAAGGTTGTCCACTGTCCACCATCCTTTTGCGCTTGTGGGTCTAGCCCTACGAAAGGTTTCCACCATCCGCCATCAGCCTTCCGTCAGCCTTCTGTCTACCTTCCTCCTTCCGCCTTCCATCTGTTGTCCGCCAGTCGTCTGTCGTCCGCTGTCCTCCGCCCTACGGGAAACTCGAGCCCTCGAACCCACATTTATGTTTATGACCAAATGAGCTCCAAACATTAATTTTATGATCTTTTGGTAATGTATTAATGGATCTCATGCTCGACTTGTAGGATGTGATTAATATTCACCTAAATTTATATATGAAAGCACTTACTACGTTTCACGTATGTAGAATTTATGGAGCTTGTTGTGGGTCCATCGGGGAGGCCCATTAGGAGAGTTGTCTTGCTTTTCATTAAACAATCATGATCCATTAAGGGTTATCTCATCAGATTGGGGGGAAGCTAATCCATCCCACAATGATGCAAATATGCAAATGGGGCCCATTTGATTAACTGAAGAGAATGTTCAGAATACATCAAACAAAAGGCAACCTTCAAACAATTTTAGCTACAACAAAAGGGCAATCAGCTAAAAGACAAAAATGCTACAACACCTAGACACTACAAGACAAAATAGGAATGAGACAAAAGTTGTATTTAAATTCCTTTATAATGGGGGTAGGTGAAACCCTAATGTAAATCAAATCTGAGCCGCACAATGTAATTAAATCCTAGCCATTCATTTGGGCTTTGGAAAATTATAAATAGGGGTTTCCCCTTCATTTGTAGGGGGTTGGAGAGCTGATGTAAAAACATTATGCAGCAATAGAAAGCAACATTGCATGATCTATGGGTGTTCCTTTTGAGTTTGCTCATTATGTGTGCATGGTTTTACTTCCCTATTAGTTTAGTTGTTAGTTTTTTGAGTGGAGGTTATGATGGTGTTTGTTGTTATGGTATCTGATGAACTTTCAACCCATACTTTTAGCACTTGTCGATGACAAACTACTATGTAAAGTTAGTTTGGGCTTCTTTATTTCAATGCTGCAACTTAGTTCAATTGCATGTTCATGATGTGCATGTGCAATCTAAAAATATGCAGTCCTTAGAAGATTGCACTAGTTTTGTGTAATTGTAGGTTCCTCTTGGCCAAGCAAAACTCAGTTTAGGAAGTTTGTCTACTGTAGCAACCTCCATGATCATTGTTCATTCTTAGTTTTAGGTCTAGGAACTTCTTCTCTCCCCTTCCCTTTTTTTCCTTTTTTTTAATAAGTAACCTAAGCTAAGGTTCATTGCACATTGTAAGGCCAAATCTGAAGTTGAATTGTGAGTTCTAGACTATTGTTTTGAACCTGCAACATCTGAGCAACAATTTCTACATCTTAAGAACTCCATTTGCAGGCCCAACTTCCCACACTTTGTAACTCATTCGTAAGACCGCCCTATGTTACCAACAAAACACATCAACCATTGAGATATTCCAAGCTTTTCAAGACTTGACACCCGAGAGACCTTGGGGTAATTCTCAACAACTTGTTGTTGGATATTTCCTCTCAAGAGAGGTAGTTCGCCTATGCATTACTTGTGTTGAGAAGTGCATAAAACACCCATCAACACAACTCAAGGGAAGTTGTTGCACGAGTAGCTTGACCCTTAGGAAAAGGATCTTGATGTTGCTTGCCAAGAACACAACCTTGACAAACACCATCCGTGCAAGAGATGTTTGGAAGACCAACCACTAAGTTATGTGCATGCATATGCTAAAGATATCTATAGTTCAAGTGCCCAAATCTTTCATGCCAAAGCTTGCTCATTGAATTAGCATGAGAAAAAAAACATGAACCCGATGAAGAATCAAAGCCATCAAACCAATACAAATGGTTCTCATGATCAACTATCCCTGTAGTAGTAACCTTCTCAGGATTCTGAAACTATCAAATAATCACATTATGTGGAGTAAACTCAACTGAATTCCCATCTCCATAATGGAAAATTTTTTATATGGAAAGAAGATTCCCTGAAATATCAGGAACATGAAGAACATCCATAATGCATCCATCTAGCATTTGAATGGAGCATGTCCCCAAAACTAGAATCTGTGAAGAGTTCCCAACTGCAATTTGTGAACTAGAAGTATGAACAATGGAATCAAGAAGATCATGCGAATTGGTCATGTGATGTGAAGCACCTAAATCTAGAATCCAACTATCTGAAGATGAGTGAATGGACTATGCTGAAAGAGATTACCCTTTGCCCATGGAAGAATATTTAGGCACTAAAATGTTATTCTTTTTCATATTTTCCTCCAAGGCTTCTATTATCTGAAAACAATGAGCCACATCATGCCTAGTTTTTCCACAAAATGAACAAGGATATGGGTAAGTTCATGGATCTGTGACACAATTTTGATGTCAAATTAAAAAAAATGCCAAAAAAGAGCATTTGGCACACGCCAAATTTGAGAAGTCATTTGGTGCACACCAAATTGAAAAGTTGTATTAAAACAAAAAAAAATCATTTGTAACTTCATTTTCTATTCTCCTGCGGCTTAACTTGGAGGTTTTAGCTTTGCAACTCGTGCTTGCCAAATCTCTTCCATTTTTTGCACTCTTAGCTTGCAATTCTTCACAAGGATGTCGCCAACACATCAAAGAGGTCGAAGATTGCGAAGAGGTATGTATTTTTATTATTTTCATTTTGAATTTGATTTAGAATGTAGATTGAAATAGGTTTTTTTAATAAAACTTTGTCCTAATTCTTAGGGAATGAATCTCCACCTTGAAATATTGAGAATTCACAATCACCCCCTCACGAAGAGCCTCCTATACAAGAACAACCTGAAACCACTACATAAATTCATAGGAATCCTCAAGGAACACAAAGAAATATCCTAAATCAAATTGAAAAAAAAAAGTCATTGAACAATTAATTGGAAGATTAACCAAGCATGTCGAAACCCACCTTTATAGGAGAGGGATTTCCAAATCGTTGGAGTCAATTGCATCTCATGTAGGATAAATGAGCGAGAAAATAAATTTTTGGTCAAATAAGAGGCATGAGATGAGACAATTTTATGCTAGTGGTTTGTCATATGCTGATGTGAAAAAACAAATTTTTTAGCAAAGCTGACTTGTGTGCCCTATTTACAGACCGAGAACCAACACACCTTTGTCTCATACATGCAAGAGGTTCCCCATCCATTGGTGCCACCATGAATTAATTAAAAATAAATTTTGGGAGTGGTGGTGGATGGTATTTGACCAACCTCCATGCAATTACCATGAGGTACCACAATAATTTTTGAGGAAACTCTATTGTGAGTTTGTCCTCAATAAGATACCAAATTATTTTGATATCTCAGACTTTTAGGGTAGAGGTGGGGGCTCCACACATGATAGACTTGTTGCACGAAATAATCTGTAGTTGGCACCGAGACCCTTGGAAAAACCCATGGTGGAGCATGTCGTCGTTCCTTCCATTGTTAAGGATAGTGTAGAGGTGGACACGCTGGATTCAATTAGCTCGCTCACCTAGACCATTATACAGTGTACGAGGCCTCTAGTAGAGCCTGATGTGGAGGAGACGTGTAGGCCTTGAGCTCCACCCCACCATTGTGGCACTTGCGGTGTTGTTTGCATGTACAATTATCAGAGTGCTCAGGATGTAGCTAAACAACCTACATCAGTTGTAGAGGCGATGGCTATAACAAATGAATTATTGAATAATACATACGACATTGATACTTAGGTAAAATTCAACAAGTTCATTTAATTTTGTTTATTAAATTATATTTTGAAATTTAAGAATAACTAAATTAGTAGAATCAATATGATGAAATTTTAGGGTCGGAGTGTTCATGAGATGTGCTCCATTCCTGTAGACCCTTATTTGTTCTCGCCGTTGAGTCCACAGGTATGGAACTAGTATTAAAGATATTATTATTGCATTTGAACAGTTGAATGTTATATTTGAATGTTTGTCTCATAACATGCTTTGGATGTCAAACAGTTTCTTAGTGGACCTTTGACCTCCACACCTCACAATTCATGTCCTCAAACAAATTTCACTCAGGTAACCTTTATTCATTAATGGTGTTGTAAAATAATGTTAGCTAGTTTTCATAATTTTTCGTATACAAATCTAAAAAATTGATGAGATACACAAACATTGGTTGGTCTTGTGAGATCCTAATTATATTTACCATTCAACGTCCATCTCATTCTTCCATTCCTTTCATCACACATATTTTAACCATTTTATATCACATGTCCCAATCTTTAACACCTTATATATTATACCACCTTCCTCCATATTTCATCTTATACACATATCATTACAAGAAACCTTTCCTTCTACTCATTATTGATCAAATATCTTATACATTATTACTACACACCTCAAGTTCCCACTTCATGTCCTATATTCAAACCTTAGACACCACCTAATTCACTTTATGGTCTAATATTCCCTCCTAATTACTTCCCATTAACCTCTAGTATAGTCCACCTTAAAAATGCTTTATTATCCCATCCTAGCTCATCCAATTAATCTCTACTAGTCCATTCTATGTTCCATCATCCCCTCTTGATTGTGTCACATTATCTTCTCCTAATTCACTTTTTGTTCCTTTATTCCTTCCTAATCCCATCCCATTAACATTTAATAGTTCACCCTATTTTCCATGATTCCCTCCTAGTCCATCCCACTAATATCTACTAGTCCATCCTATGTTTCATTATGCCCTTCTACTCCCATCTTATTGTACCCTTTATTATTTCACCCTATGTTCCATCATCCCCTATGTTCCACCCTATGTTCCTTTACCTATTCCATGTTATACCATCTTTATCCATGTTTCATCCTATAACTCTTCTATATTATTACTACACATAGGTCAAGTTCCCACTTTATGTACTATAGTCAAACCCTAGAAACCTCCTAATTCACCCTATGCTCCATTATTCCCTAGTAATCCCATCCCATTAACCTCTAATTGTTCACCCTATATTTTGTTATCCCATCCTAGCCCATCTCATCAATCTATACTAGTCCATCCTATGTTCCATTAACCCTTATATTCCATCCCATTACCCTCTCTTATTTCACCATATGTTCCATTATCCCCTCTCGGTCTTGTCCCATTATCTTCCCCTAATTCACCCTATGTTCCTTTATTCCCTCCTAATCCCATCCCATTAACCTCTAATAGTCCACGCTATATTTTGTTATCCCATCCTAGCCCATCCCAATAATCTATTCTAGTCCATCCTATGTTCCCTTAACCCCTTCTATTCCAATCTCATTACCCTCTCTTATTTCACTGTATGTTCCATCATCCCCTCTTGGTCTTGTCCCATTATCTTCCCCTGATTCACCCTATGTTCCTTTATTCCCTACCAATTGATGTAGAGGAAGGACAAGATTCAACAAAACTTGACTGTCCTAATTCACTCCCTTTAAGGTTTTCATTGAAACCAAGGCTTAAGCCCTCTTCACATCCTTTATCCCTACTGACCATTTGAGCTATTGGATCAGCAGTGATGGAAAGAAAATTTTGAAAGGGTGGAACAACATAAAATAATGGGACAACAAGATTTCAATCACTTTTGACACACCAATTAACTTCATGTAATTTGTCACATTGACAATGCCCTAACAATGACTTATACTTTACCAAAAGTAATGACCAACACTTTGACAAGAAAGAAATAATGGAAACCTCGAGGCAAGCTTGTTAGGGTTAGAAGGTAGATATCTAATAGTTAAATGCAGATTTGATCAATAAAACAAAGAAATAAAACACACAGAAAATTATAGCAGAAATAAGACAACACAAAATTTAATGTGGTTCACCCAATCTGGGCTACATCCACAAAACCGTAGCCATCCAATGATTTTATTATCCAGTGTAAAACATATTACAATCTTGCTAATAATGCCATACTATAACCCCCCATCCAAACCGCTTCTAATAAGTTTTTTTAGAAGCTTCTAGAATTAGGGTTTTACAAAGTTAGTTTTTTCTTTTGTCTGTGATAGAGTGAAAAATGGGAAAAAAAATTTCTCGAGGGTTGTCACCCCCACCCGAGGCCTGACTCGGCCCCAGACCCCAGTGAGGATACATGAAGAGTGTATAATATAGCATGATCAGTTGCCACATACCAATAATCTCCCACTTGGAGACTGATTAGGCTCCACACCAAACAATCTCCCACTTGGAGACTGAACCTGGATGACACCGCTGCACTTATAGCTCCCACTGGAAATAAGCACCTTGGACCCTACTTCTTTGTTATAATTGAATTCAACCTTGAAGGCCAACCGAAGCTAAAGAGGAGCTCGGCTTATCCCTTGTCACTGCCTTCGTAAACATATCCGCTGGATTGGCATTTGTATGTATCTTTTCCAGCTTTACCTGTCCATCCTCCAACACTGACCGAATGAAATGATATCTCAACTATATGTGTTTGGTTTTAGAGTGCAAGGTAGAATTGTTTGCAAGATGTATAACACTCTAGCTTTTTGTAAACAAGTAATTTTCAATGTGTTGTTTTCCCAACTCTTCCATGAAAATTTGTAGCCATATCATCTCCTTTGTCACCTCTGTTGTAGCAACATACTTTGCCTCTGTGGTGGATAAAGCAACCACCTTTTGCAATCGATAAATCCAACTCACTACTGTCCCACCAACTATAAAGACATAACCTGTGGTACTCTTCCTGGTATCTATATCCCCTGCCAAATTTGAGTCAACATAGGCTTTTAAATCAGTATTAGAGCCCCCAAAACATAAACATTTATTGGATGTGCATCTCAAATACCCGAGAATCCATTTTACCGCATTCCAATGCTCAACTCTAGGATGACTCATATACCTGCTAACAACTCCTACAACATATGCAATATTCGGTCTTGTGCATACCATGACATACATTAAATTGCCTACAACTAAAGCATATGGTACCTTGGACATTTTTTCTTCATCCTCTTGTGTCTTTGGACACATATCCTTAGTCAATTTAGCATGACTGGGCAAAGGTGTGCTGAGAACTTTTGCATTCTCCATATGAAATCTTTGCAACACCTTTTCAACATAATCAGCCTGAGATAAAAAACAATTTTCTGTTTTTCCTATCTCGTGTAATCTTCATACCAAGGATTTGCTTTGCTGCCTCCAAATCCTTCATAGCAAATGAATTTGCTAACTGTTATTTTAACTCCTTTATGTGATCCATGTTAGACCCCGCTACAAGCATATCATCAACATATAAACATAAAATAATGTAGCTATCATCATGCAACCTCTTAAAATAAACACAATAATCTAAATTACATCGACTGTAGCCATGCTTAGTCATAAAGCTATCAAATTTAAAATACCATTGTTGAGGTGCTTGCTTCAAGCCATATAAACTTTTCTTCAATTTGCACACTAATTTCTCCCGACCTTTGACCTCAAATACTTGTGGCTATTCCATGTATATTTCCTCGTCCAAATCACCATGGAGAAAGGTTGTTGTAACATCAAGTTGTTCTAAATGCAAATCTCCAGCAACCACAATACTTAAAATAGTACGAATAGAAGTCATTTTAACAACTGGAGAAAATATTTCATCAAAATCAATACCCTTTTTCTGTGCAAATCCCTTTACAACTAATCTGGATTTAAATCTTTTCTTACCTCCATCCTCCTCTTTCAGGCTATAAACCCATTTTACCTGCAGGAAACTTGCATAATTCCCAAGTCTAATTTTTTAGCAAGGAGCCCATTTCTTCTTCCATTCCATGCTCCCACTGATCCTTGGTATCCACCTCATAGCTTCATCATAACATTCCAATTCACCATCATTAGTTAATAAAATAGAATACAAAGAGGGAGAAAATCTTTATGGAGGTCTACTTATCCTTGAAGATCATCTAACATTGACTGGAGTTTGTGGTATTTGTTGTTGTTGTTGTTGCGGAGCATGAGGAACCACTGGAATATCATTGTTTGGTGTATCATCCAACACTACGCAATCATTTTCTTTCTTCTCATGCTACTGCAACTGATCTTTGTACAACACTTTCTCATTGAATATGACATCCCTGCTTCTCACAATTTTTTATTTTCAAAATCCCAAAGCCTATAACCAAATTCATCAAAGCCATATCCAACAAATATACATTTCTTTGATTTTTCATCAAGCTTGGTTCTATTTTCAAAATCTACATGTGCAAATACTTCACAACCAAAGGTCTTGAGAAAAGAATAACACACCTTCTTACTTGTCCATGCTTCCTCTGGAATACCACAACCCAAAGGATTAGAGGGACCTCTATTGATTAAATAAACAACAGTGTTTACAACCTCTAACCACATGTTTAAAGGTAGCCCAACATGCAATCTTATAGTCTATGCATGCTCCATTATTGTTCTGTTCATGTGCTCAACCACTCCATTTTCCTATGGAGTCCTTGGAACCATTTTCTGCCTATGAATACCATTAGAGGAACAATAACCTTCAAAATATTTGCTGTAATACTCACCACCATTATTAGATCTGAGACATTTTAACTTTTTTCCTGTCTCATTCTCAACCAAGCTTCTCCATTTCTTAAAAGTTTCAAATACATCATATTTTTGCCTAAGGAAATAAATCCATACCTTCCTTGTTGCATCATCAATAAAAGTGACATAATACCGAGAGCTACCGAGAGAAGATACTTGAGCTGGTCCCCATACATCCGTATGCACAAGCTCCAATTTCTCATCTTTCTTTTGCTTCCCATCCTTGAGAAAACTCTCTTTTGTTTTCCATACACACAACTTTCACAGAAATCCATATTAACACATTTCAAACCTGGTAAAACATTCTTTGAATGAAGTACTTTCATACCTTTTGCACTCATATGCCCAAGTCTATTATGCCACAATGTTGATTCAAAATCCATAGCAACTGTTTGATTTTTTGCCTGTTGAACTACAACAACTGTTCCTGAATAGTGATTTTTATCTACAATAGCTAAAGTAGAAGGAACAATATGACCTGTACAAAGATATAAGGTGCCTACTTTCACACCTTTTGCTACCACTAAGGCACCTTTTGTAACCTTCCAATTTTTATCACTAAATGTAACAACATAACCTTCATCGTCTAGTTGCCCTGTTTAAAATTAAATTTCCTTTTAACTTTGGAACGTGCCTTACCTCATGTAGTAGCCAATGATTCCCATTCTACAACTTAATCTTGATTCTTCCCTTTCCAACAATCTGATAGAGTTCGTTATCTCCCAAATAAACCAACCCAAATTCCCCTTGGACATAATCAAGAAAATAACTTCTATGGGGCATAGCATGAAATGAAGCCCCTGAATCTAACACCCAAGAATCGTCAACATTATCAAGGGAAAGAATCAAAGCATCCTCATCAGATTTATTACTTACCACATTTGCCTCTTTATTTCCTTCCTTTTTGTCTCCTTTATTTTGTCGAGACCAACAATCTTTCTTTAAGTGACCTGGCTTACCATAGTACCAACAATCCCTCTTGTCTCTAGATTGGGACCTTTTGTCCTTTGATTTTCCTTGTGACTTCCCATGACTTCTAGAATTGTTTCCTCTCTCGTTTGTTCTGCCCCTAGGTACTTTTTGCATTCAAAACATTGTCTGATGTGGATGTTCCACATGATATTTTCCTATGAATTTCCTCGCTCAAAATAACACCAACAACATCATCAAATTTCAATGTATTCAAACCAAAAACAGAATTGCTAACAACCTATTAGAACTGTAAAATTTTGAAAATTTTATAGTTGATTATATTTGTGAGTTTCCAAATTAACCCTTGCCGTAAGCACAAAATCCTCTCTTCATAATATTTTTTCCCATACTTTATCATGTGGTCCTACAAAAATCCATCTAGCCCTGAATATTTCATTTTATAATCCATATTGGCAAGAGAAGGTCAGGGTATCCCCGATCCATAATGCAATTTTTGCTAATATATATCTGTTGTAGTCTATTGGCAATAAATTAGGAATATCACACCAATCGAAATTCATCTGTAAACACATATCGGCAGGACATAATTCATTGTCTCGGCGATAGAAAAATCATATCGACAAGAAAGTTATCATCGGAATAAGTCATAGTGAACTCATATATGTCTTACTGACCGACGCATAAAGAAACATATCGGCCAGACTAAATGTTATCAGAGTGAAGTCTTATCGAATGCATCTAGTCTTGCCAACAAAGCGTAAGGGGACTCTATCAATGGTTATCAAGATGAAGTTATGTAGTCTTACCGACTCATATTGATCTGATTAGGATCTAGACTAATTGCATTTGAATGCTAAATGTTTATAAATCGTGAAAATCCAAATTACATAAACATAATTAACACATTAACATGTGAATTAAGCGGAAATACAATTCATGCATACATTATTGAAATTATGCATTAAAAACTGAAGGTGAAAAGAATGAAATTGAGAAAGAAGAAGAGAAAGAGAGTGCAAACGATCTGATAACGGAGTTTGCCACAAACGTGACTACGTCTCTAGGTCCGCTCCAATAGAGTGAGACCGATCCGATTAATCTCCAAAAACATAATTACAATTGCACCAAGATCATTTCCTTCCAGCACTTCGGCAGCATAACAAAACTCCGATGTACATAAATGATCGAAAATCTCCTTAGAAAAATCTCCCTGTTTCTCTAGTTCACAGCTTCACCACCTAGACTTGAAAAATATGATTACCAAACTCACTCCCAAACTCCCCTTTTATACAACAAATTTACTCAAATTGGCCTTTAACCAATTGATTTACAATATTCTCCCAAATCTCACATAATTCCCCATTTTACATAATAAATCTTCAAATCTCCCATTTTTTACATATAAAAATCATTAAAAATCCCCTTATTAAATTTAAATATCATTATAGCCCTTAATTTTTAGCATTCTCGGGCTTTAGAAGATTTATTTAAATCTTCCTTAACAATTTAGGGGGATTATGTTTTAAAAAATGGCTTATAATGTTAAAATTAAGGAATTCGGTTTCAGGAATTGTTCAAAATCAACTTTATCCCATACATATGCCAAAATCGATGGTGGTCTAATGGTGAGGAGTATTTTTAGGGGTGGGGTGGTTAGAGGTTCAACCCCCACCCCTCTTTCCTTATCCTCACATTTTAATTACAACTGATGAAAAGAAAAGCAACGCAACTTATGTTTAGTGCATCACGTGCGGTGGAAGGGTTGACCGAAATTTTAGAAGTTAAGGGTGCAAAGTTTGACCCCCATAAATAGACTTTTACCATTGAATGCAACTGCTGTGTTTGAGCCCAGCCACGTGGCATGATCTTATGCACTATCGAGTGGACACGTGTTGAAATTCAGCTGGCTAGAGCATGCCACATGTCAACATGCAACTAGTCCACGTGTCAAGCTGATTCATCCTTGTCATTTGTATGGTGCTGACTGTACTGCCATGCTGACGTTATGCTGATGTCATCATGGTCAACCTATTTTGACCAAAACTTTGACCGGCTGTATCTCACACATACGGACTCCGTTTAACACGAAACGAATGTCATTGGAAGGGTCTCGACGAGCTCTTCGCGATGAGACCAGTGTTAACCACTTTTGCTGGTTTTGAATTTTGACCTTTTTTTCTTGCCCTGGGCCCTGAGTTGACCAGTTGTTAACTGAACTTTGACCGACAATAACTTGGGCTCCGTAGCTCTATTTGACTTCGTTCAAGTTGTGCTGGAATCAGGACGTCGAGCTATTTCTAATGGTGCTAAAATCTGGAGTATTGGAGATTCTTCAATTTTCAGTGAAAATATCCCCCGGATCACATATGTCTCACTGAATGTTGTTTTATCAGTGAGAAAGTAATTGCGTCTCGGTGACCAAAAAGTATCAAGGGGTGTATCTTGGTAAGACATAATATAATCTATGGAACGTCTCCCCGACTTGGAATGTCACAGCGATATACATAAGACCAAGGGGACAACTATCAGTGAGACTCTAAATCTCGGTGAGACTATGGGACATTATAGCGATATTCAATTTGTGATAGTCGGTAAGACTTCAGGGTGTCGGGGAGACTACAAGATGTTTTGACGAAAGGTTAAATGAACATTGAAAAAGTTATCGCCCCAGATTTGAAAATGTCTCACCGACAATACATTTGATGTGACAGTATGAGTTTCAAAAAAAGACTTCACTCGTGCTTCAGCTGGAACATTAATGGCACGGAAAAACATAACAAGGAAAATTCAATTGGAGACATTAGTGTGGAATTGCTAGCGGAAGAATTGGAGAAGTGAATGGAGAACCAGGGCATTCTTTCATTCCGAAGGCTTCAAGCAAATACAGTAAGTTCTTACACCTTAGTTCCTCTGGTTTTAATTACTGTCATTTTGAGGAAATGGAATCTCCCAACTTAGGGAAATTAAAAGGTAGAAAGCATGGTGAAAGTAGTCAACCAAAAGGAAAGAAACAAAAAATTGAGACAAAACATGAGGGCAATGAGCGAAGATTAAATCAGGACCTTGTTGACCAATTACCGGGTTCTGGACCTAAAGCCAGAAGATCTGCACAACTTAGGGAAGAAGTAGATAAACTGGATGATAAATGCAAATTCATAGGAGGTGTTTGGACCACAATAAGGGGGTATGAGTTGTTTAAATTTCACTATCACAAAAGAAATCATTTTGAACCAGTATGCAACCCATGAAGGCTTAATTTAGGAAAGCAGGTATGCCCTAATGTGTTCGTTAATGCTGAATTGGTGAAATTGTTGGCTATCCACTATAATTCAAAACTCAAGGCTATATGTGATCCATCTGGGAAGCCACAAATACATTTATCAGAAGAGGCAATAGGGGAAGTTTTCAATTTGGAGGGGGTTTGTAATGAAAATCATATGTGAAGAATTGGAAATGGAGTTTGGAAGAATGGATACAATCTATAAGGGTTGGAGATTGCCAATTCATAGGATTAGACAAGGTGGAAAACCAGCCCCTCTACAGGATAGTGATGGACCTCCTTTTCATGTTGACTTATTTGAACCTTATATGAAATATACTTATTTCTCAATGGGCTAGGTATTGGGAATGGATGTCCCCGAGTACATGTCAATTGTGCCCATGATAATCTCTACAGATATCCAGTACCACAACTCTAGGCCTTTTGACTATGCCTCATACATTTTTAAGGGGCTTGATTCTGGATTGATGGCAATCAAGGGCGGAGCCTCTATCTTTCATCTCAGGCATTATTCACTGTTAATGCATATAGTGTTATATTTTGGACAAGAACTGGGATTGTGGCCCTAGGAGATGAGAATTTCTCAAGTTGATAAGGAAGGTGCAACATTGCCTGTTTAGTTATGGACTGCTATTTGGGATAGTAGATTTTCCAACTCTAGTTTTATTCATTTTGAAGAATATTTTGTGAAGACATTGTACAAATTGTACAATCATCCATATAATTATTCTTTATCTGAAGAGATAAAGAGATTTCTTCGGCCAAAGGATTTCAATGGGCCAATTGATCATAATTGGGGAGACTGGTATTACTTGGAGGGAGCTACTATGATTAGAGTTTATGGGTTTGAAGATGCCCCATTCATTTTTCCAAAGACAGTCCCAACATAATTGCATATTTGGAAATTTTCAGATAGATGGATTACTCCAGTGTAATGAATTTAAGCTCCTTTGGAAAGCAGGATTTTATGCCTAGTACATTATGTTTTGGTGATTTTACTGTGTTGGCTAAAGAAGGATACAATTTGATCCTTGACAAACTACTGCAGTACAACATGAAGAGAGGGCCACCCATAAAGAATTTTGACCCGGAGGGGTACATTAATTCTGCTAGAATAAGGATAAATTTTGGAGGGTATCAACATGTGCCCTATCACTTTGATGATATGATTCAGAATCTGGAAGAAGAGGAAGCATAAATTGTGGTCGAAAGATATAATCAAGGGTTACAGGATGCAGAGCAGTTGTCTTTTGGGGAAGAGACACCTAAAGATAATGTGCCACAAAGCTAACTAGGTAAAATGATCAGATTAAGAACTGTGAGTGTGCTTTTGAAATCTGCAAACACTAATCTCAAACAAGGGTTAGTAACTACAAATCCTTCAAGAACACTCCTATGAAATACCTTGCAAATGCTCCAAAATGCAACAAAGGATAAAAGAAAACCACAAGCATAATGAAAACACTCAACAAGTTACCTATTCCATAGTGGATTGGTGTCACATGTGCTAGTGACCCTTTCCCAATCCTTGATCAAAGCTCAAGATGATGTAAATGCAATGGAAATGATGAGCAAGATGAGTTCTCAAATTAAGAGAGTAACCTTGCATAAAAATTGTGGATCCATGAATGAGAATGAAGGCCTTCTTTTATAGATTTTCTTGATGAGAGATTGGCCAAGAGGGTGAATGTGGGACTAAAGATCCTCGAATGAGAAGAGGACACTTGTCAAGTGATGATAGGCCAATGGTTGTGCAAGATTTGGGAAGAGTGCCTATGAGAGGGAGAATTTGAATTCAAATTTTGCAATAAATTTTGAGAGGGGGACAAGAAAAACAGCAATAAATGCAATGTTGGAGGGACAAATCAACTTGTCATGTTGAGGGAAAATGAGGGTTTTAATAAATCAATAAATTGATTTATTTGTGCGAGTGGAGATATCTAGAGAATGCAAGTGGGTGAGATTAGTATTTAATCATGGTTAGATTAAATAAATGATGATTATGTTAGTTTAATGATGATTAGGTGAGTTTGACTTTTAGGACTTTGATATTTGATTTATTTAAATCAAAAAATGATGGAATATGATTTTGGATTTGATTTAAATGGATGTTTGATTTATTAAAAGGTTGATGATAATGTTTATTTGATTTTAAATAAATGATCCTAGGAGATGAAATTACCTAATGAATGGATGAAAGTGCACCTGATTAATTGATGAATGGTCCTAATGTGAAATCTAAACGAATGAACCTAATCAAATGCAGAATGTTAATTTTGCATGTCTACATTTTGCCCCTCTTTGAAGCAATGTACTTGTTGCGTTGGTTCAAAGAATAACTTGCCGCGATCAAAATTCAAAAAATTTCTATGATTTTTGGATGCCCCAAATGGAAACACTGGTACATTGCCCCTCGAGAGATCGAGCGAAAAGATTCGATTTGAGGGTCGATCTCAATAAAGAGGTTCAAAATGGGTGGTTATGGATGATGATGCCGAGATGATTTTAAGATGCTTAGAATAACAAATCTATATTATCCTAAACAACTTAAATGATGATATGATATGAGATGGATGAGATTGAGAATCTGATATGCCATGATTATGCAATGGATGATTTATGAGATGCTTAGACTAACAGATCTATATTATGATGATGATATGAATGCACGATGGATGCATGATGGATGAATTGGTGATGATGATTAACTATTCATGCTGTGATGTTAGTGCAGAAAATGAAGAAATTAGATGATGACAAGAGGATCCAACAAGCCAACATTATGAGAGATGATGATGAGAAATGACGATGAGAAATGATGATGAGAAATGATGATGATAGATGGATGATTTGCTTATCAAGGATTGGGATTTTAAAAGGATCACTTACTTTATGTTTGATAACACGCCTAAGCACGATGCATCAAGGTATAAAGGACCAAGATGGCGTTGTACTTAGTGTGATGGACTTTGACGGACAAAATGATAGGAGTATTCTTGTTCACACCGACATACGAAAACCTTGCTAGGATGCACTTTAGAAGTTTCAAACATCTCGGACCAAAACATGGAAAGGTATAACCAATCAATGCAATAGTCAACAAGGCTGTCTAAAATATCCTCTATACATATCTAACAAAGCAAGTATTCACCAAGTTATTTTACAAGAACGCCCAACAAGCACAGCAGACAAAAGAATAATGATCGTTGCCCCATTCCTATCTCTCTAAATCCTTTGTTCGGATATCATCGAGAGGTCCTTGGAATGAGTGCAATAAGATAAATCAAAAGAAAAGATCAAGTATGCAAACAAGCCAATGTTCTTCATACCTTCAGCCGAGGGATGTGTTTTGATAGGATAAGATCCAAAGTGATATCCAAAATGATGCCCATTGTCGAAACGATATATCCTAGGACATGCATTGTATAGGATGATGATGGTTTGATAAGTTGATTGATAGGCTGTTGATATAAGGTCGACTGACATGTTTGTGACTGATCAAGAGTTTGATTTTGTTTTAATGGTTTGCTATTTCGATTTAGATTTTACGATTGAAGTTTGCTATTTTTGACTGCTATGATTGTTTCTGTTTGCGTTGCAAAAGGATGGAGATGACGATCAGTTAATTGTGGATGATTGATTATTTCGAGTGAAAGTGAAACGGGACGGGTGGATTTTTCAAATATTTGGATGTTTTTGATGTTTTTGGAATGTTTTGGGGCTGTTTTTGGTGTTTTTGGATTTTGTAATGTTTTTGATTTTTCGATTTTCTTATGTTTTTGGATTTTGATGTTTTTTGAATGTTTTTGGATTTTGATGCTTTTTGAATGTTTTTGGATTTTGATGTCTCGGGGGCTGATCAGAGATTAGCCTTGCCTACATTTAAGCTTAGAGACGACGTAGTTCGGATTTCAATGTTTTTGATGTTTTCTGCTTTTTTGAGTGTTTTTTGGATTTTTGATATGTTTTGGATGTTTTTGGATTTTCGCATGATTTTGACGATTTTGATGTGGATGTGTGTGATGATATCAATGCTTTGTTTATGGATTTAGCTGCAAACCAAGCTAAGGTTGATTGATCAGATCGATGGATTGATGATGATGATGATGATAACATTGTTGAGGATACACAACAATGCAAGGATTTGAATGATGAGGATTGATGATGATATCATTGTTGAGGATGCACAACAATGTAAGGATAGTGTTAAGCAACATAATGATATCCCGAGATGATGATGGGTTGATTGGATTTGATTGATCATGATTGATGAAGCTTGATTTAGAACAAAAGTTGTTTTGAATGATTGGATGTGATGTTTGAAGGGTGCGTTAGATGCAACTGATATTGATTGTTTGGATTGATGTTCGATGAATGATGAAGATTGATATGGAATGTCTTCTCATCAAAATATGCCATGGGCTAGTGATTTGGATTTTGGATCACAAATGCTTTGACCAATTTGGTTTCATGTTTTCCAAATGTTCGGATCGCCACATAAGTTGGAGGACATAGACCAAGATTTATTCTCGAAGCAAGATGTACATATCTACCCCCAGTGTCTAGCAATGTATGGAATGTCACAGATGGATGCTCAGATAAGTGTACGGATGGATGGATATGGTAAGTACACCAAGGATTCCAAGGATTATCTTGTGATAAGATAAGGTGTTCAGATAACGAAAGCTCATTGGATAATGCTTCATGGCTCCGATAATGCTGCATAGGATAGGATCAATGAAAATGACCCATGTCAAGATGTTTACCATAAGCAACTATAAAGGTTGCCCCAAACTTCATCAAGATCAAGATGACTTGGATGATGGACGCAGATGGATGAAAATGGATTGGATCAATGGTTTATGGATGAATGGATTTATTATGGATAAGATGAATGGAATGTTGTATTTATTATGGATGGAATGAGATGCTTTCACCTGAACTGGCACACATAGATGCTCAATTCCACACATGACGCCTGTTTTCTAGGTTTTCATCATTGTCTTGCCCAAAGCACCACCGTAGTCGTTTTCACTAGAGGATGATTTTTTCCTTTACTGTTTTCAATCCTTTTTCTGATTTTTTTTTGGATTTTCATATTTTTTGATTTTTTTGTATTTTTTTGAAAGATTCATGTTGAACCACCTGGTGGTGTTGATGTAGATGCCCTTGTCATAATGTGCCATCGATAGCCTGCCTGAAGAAGTTGCTTTGCTAAGATACATGCACTTGAATGCAACTTTTGGGATTTTTGATCTACTTTATTGATACCAAGGTTAACTCTGTCTCTGTGCGCACATCGCGATAGAGTGCCTTCAGAATCCTTATGATGAAGGGTTGTTGCCAATACATGGTTAATTTTAGAATTGGATATGATGTGTGGAGGCATGGATGGAGTGTGTTTAGGGATAAGAGATGGATTGGTTGTCAGTTTGGAACCTTTGACTCTACAAACTTGGGAAGATGAGAAACGATGGGTGGATACAGAAGTGTGTGTGGAATTAGGACCAACTGCTTGATACACTTTGTACATCACTTGAAAATCCTGCTTTTTCTTTTGTGGACATCTTTCATGGATACTTCTCCCTTTTTTATTTTTCTCCATAGTTTCTTTGACTGATGGAGTTTGATAGGGATGATCTTTCTTTGTATTCTTTGGTATCCATATGTATTTGATTTGTCCATTATGCTTTGCTTCTTTTTCTTTGATAGAATTCTTCATACTTTGATTCAAATATTTCTTTTGATGTTGGTCCCAATTCGTAGATGGGGTGATGGGTGGATGAAGATTCATGACATGGCTGGTTGTAGTATTGACACTAGTTTCATCATAAAGATTCTTCATGCTCCCTATGTTGACGTTTGCTTGAGACAAAGTTTCCCCCAGTATGGTAGAAGTAGTATCTTCATGCTTTGATTCTGCCTTTTCTGAGATGTCTTGTTCGATAAGCATTCTCTGATAGATAGCCATTGTAGATGACTTTGTTTCAATTTGTCGCTCTACTAATTCTGGATGTTCTATTTGACTTGTTTCCTTGAGCGGATAATGATGGATATCTTTATTCATGATGTCCTCAATCTGAGTTTGGGACATATTTGATCCTGATGTTGACAACTCCGTTAAATTGTAGGAATTAAGAATCTGCTCTTTTTGTGTAAGAATGTTCGAAATAAAGGGATCTTGTTTTGAATGACGATCATCTATGTTTCCATCCAAAGAAAGCATCTCATGGGTAGATGGAGGAGTATGTGGTACATGGATATAATCATCTTGCATAGATAGGAGAGTGTCCATTAGATCATTGTAATATCTTGAAGATACAAATTCTTGATCTTGAATGATTCCGGAGTTGCTTTCGACATGCTTTGGATCAAGTTCCTGACATGGATCAGTTTCAAAGGATGGATTGCTTATAAAAGGTTCTTGGAGGTCATCATTATACATGGTAAGTGGTTCAATATCCTCAAGTGTCGAGTTCCGGGTTCCTTCAGTATCTGTAACCATGAGGTCAAAGGATGTCAATATGTCTTTGAAAGGACCATTGCTAGACCTTGGTGAAATATTTGGATCATGCTTTGGAATAAATTCTTGAGATATGTCCTCTAACTCATAAGGCAATGTAGAGACATTTTCTTCATGATTATTGGTCAATGGATCGTGCATTATGTCAATAGGATCAAAAAATCCTAACACTCCTTGAAATAGTTCACTAAAAAGTGGCTCTTGATGTATGGTGAGTTGATCATTGGATGGGGTAGGAACATCCTCAATGTGCTCCTTAATTGAGAGATCTTGACCATTGTTTTCAACAATTATGGTGGAGAGATTGTCAATTTCTTCAACCATAAGGTCAAGTGATGTTGACATTTCTTGAATTGGATCATTGTTGGATATCGTTAGCGGATTTTGATCATGATTGAAAAATGATTCTTGATGTATGTTAATTTGATCATTCGATGAGGTGGAAACATCTTCAAGGTGTTCATTGATGGATTGATCTTGATCCTTGTTCTCAAAAATTGTCATTTTTTGTGTCTGTGCTTGTGTTTGTTGAATAGCTTGAGAGGTTTGGGCAACTTGAGAGGATTGTTGCACTTGTTGATCTTGTGTTGCTTGTTGCATGGCTAGATATTGTTGGAATCCCTTTTGAAAAGCAGCTTGTAATGTTGCGTTGTACTGGCTTGATGTGGTGGAAGTTGGTGGTGGTGGGGGTGGCGGTGGATTCAGAATCATGTTGGATGTAGTGAAAAGTGTTTGAGATACACTTGGAGCGATCATGGTAGTGAGGGGTTGAGATGTGATGGGCATGATAGTGGTGGTTGGAATGATCGAAGTGATAGGGATGGTTGGAATGACCGAGGTGATAGGTCTTTGGGAGACCATGTTTTGATTTGGGATCAACATTGTTGTTTGATTAGATACCATCCATTGGTGTGATGTTGATGGTATATTCAAAGGTTTTGATGTGATGGCTTGATTGGTGTTAGGCAGATTAATTTGGATGGAGTTATTAGTGCTAGGTAAAGGGGGAAGCCGTAAACCAAGGATCGATGTTGATATGGGTAATAGTGGTGGAGATGTCTCTTGGCGTAATGACTCAACTATTTTGCTAAGTGTAGCAATTTGATCTAGCCAAATTTGTTCTTGATTTCGATCTTGACTCATTTGATATAGTTGATTTGGCTTGTGTTTAAGAAGATTTGGAGTGTGTACTTGTGTTTGATTTTGGACAATGTTATGATTTGGGATGGTTTTCAAATTTGGCGTGATAGGTTGAAATTGAACATTGTTGGTTTCGAGTTCATTCGTATGCTTTGCCAATGTATCCATCCCAAAGTTTTTCGGATTCATGTTTGGTAATATTGTACTTGGTACATTCACTTTTGGCATGATGTTGTTTGTTTGAAGACTTATGTATTGATTGTTTGATGGATAGACTTGTAGTTTTGGATTTAGATCTATCATTGGAAAAGATGTTCCAATCTTTTGACTAGGCATACTCACATCTATTGTACCATTGAGATTTGTGGGAGATAATGATCCCATGTATAAATGTGAGTGTTGGAAATCCATTGGCATTGTAAGGTTTTGATAGTTTGGTTGGTTTGGACCACTCATGATGTATGGATCAAGTTTGTATTCCATGCTTTTCTTGTGTTTTGACCTTGTTGCAAAAGTGACCTCTAAGGTGTTTAGGACCAATGATGAGATGAAGGATGAAAAGGGGTGAATGATATGAGTGTTGAATGTTTAGGGACTTTGGATCAATGCTAGACTTAGGGTTTGATTTTGATTGTTTGATTTGGATAATGAGCTTGTAAACCCTAAGATGTTGGATGTGATCTTAGGATAAATTTTCTCAAAGGATTGCTAATCAATTAAATGTATGAGAAAGGATGCATTCCCATACACCTAACTAAACAAGGTGATTTTGATTTTCGATGATTTACCCAAGTCTAAAGTGATGTTTTCAAAGCTCTAAAGTTGTTTTTGGGATGAATTTTGATAAATGTTTGAGATGGATGAAGTGTTTGATTTTGATCCTAAGAGACTTAGAGAGACTTTGTTTACTAGGCCAAGGTATTGAAGAACATGCTTTTCCCTTCAAACCAAAAGATCAATGTTTGCTCAAAAGACCATAAGACAAAAGATACACAAGCACGTGTTGGGTTCAATTGATTTCATCTTGATTAGTGAATTGCTTTTACCACAAACACTTCTTTGATTAGGGTTTTCAAACTAAATTTCCAATGTCACAACTTCTTTTCATCCCACAAAGTGCTATGTGGAAGTTCCAAGAAATCAGGACAAGGGTTGCCTAATGTTGACCTTTGTAGGAGCAAATTAAGATGTAAAACCAATTACTTAGAAACCTCTAAGGACATAATCCCAAGGGTAAGCAATAGTTATTGGGCTTTTTCAAAGGTATTTTCTCTAACTAAGGGGTTTGAAATTTTGATGATGATGTTGAATGTCGGTTTTTTCAATGTTTTCGATAAATGCACTGTGTTTTCAAATGAAGAACAAGTACAAGCCCTATGGATGTGAAAGACAATATTTGTTGAATCCCCACTCGGACAAGTCCAGCTACACTTATCTTTAGTGAATGGTTAGATGCTTGACCCCACTGGCTCCCCTCCACGGCTCATTAACGTCAATCGGGGCAGCCAAGCATCAACACCCATGAAACTCCCATGGCATGTTTTCCATTTCTAATAAGACTGTAAAAGTGTGGGGCGGCTTCAAAATGACTGTTCTTGCACCAACAAATAGATCAAGGATTTTGGCAAGTTCTAGTACATGGGTTCTAGTAAGGACTTTCCGTTCGTGGAGATTGACCCATACGGAAAGAGTCCCCTTTCGGATCCATCTTGTCGGAGCCAACCGCGTGATAATGGCGTTTAACCAATACCCACATTTATATCCCGGCTGGAAATACTCTTGGCTTTAGAGTGTTACCGGTTGAGTCGTTCCCTTGGGTGAGTACTTTTTCCCCAAGGCAGGCCCTCTAAGACAAACAAAAGCAAGCAAAAACACAATCCGTAACTCGATCAATATTTGACGGCACAAAGAAAGAGAATATACGCGAAAATGCCCCTACTCACACTCGCACAAGATATTGTTCAATTTTAAGCCCAAATCGAAGTGTGGAGGTGATCACTTTATCTTACGCCAAAATCACCAAAAAGGCCTTTTGATTCTCAAGATCGCTTGGAAGTGCGAGAGAAGCGCATACGTCCTTTTCAATGACTTTAGTTTAAGTAAGTAACCACAAAACAAGGCAAACACACATTCATTTTATCCTTCCAAAGCAATTGTTTGGTTCGTTTTAAGCACCAAATGAAATATGAAGATTGCTTGTCCAATTTTTAGCCCAAAACGAAATCTAGTAAGTGTCTAAGCTTGAATTTTAACCTCTTACGAATGGAAAAAATCAATTTGTTCTTTTTAGACCCAAACAAAAATTAGTGTCCTAAAACGAAAAGACAAACAATTTCGTGGAAAAGTGTTGAACAAACACTTAAAGCATTTAAAAACACTTTGAGTTTTAAAAAAAAATCCTCCTTCTTTTGTTTTCTTTTACTAGCCTTCTCCTTGCTTTCCTTCGTTTGTTCCTCCTTTGTTTCCTTCCTCGCTTTCCTATAAGACAAAAAAAAACAATAAAAAAGAAGACAAATCATATGAGGATCAAGTTTATTTGATTCATTTATTTTAAACATTAACTTCTAAAAATAAAATGACTAATGATTTTGGATATTTAGATCCAAAGCAATAAAATGCATTTTGAGTGTTTCTCTTGCACCCTAGTTCACACGAAGTGCAAGGGGAGAGGATACGCACTCAAAATGTACCAAAGACAAAATCACACAATTTAGACACTTGTTCGTTTTAGCCTCAAAGCAACGATGAATTCATTTTAAAACACCAAGATGAAGTGTGAGAGTTGTTTTTGTTCAATTTTTAGAACCTAAATTGAAGGTAGTAAGTGTCTAATGTTCTTTTTAACCCTTTGCAACGAAAAATTGAAGTGTTCATTTTAAGAGACCAAAAAGAGATGAGTTGATTTAAAACAAAAAATTAAAGCATGAAATGGAAGCATTTAAAAATGCTATGTGAATTTCAAGCTCCAATGCACAATTTTTCTTCAACTCCAATCTCGCTCGTTTCCAACGTTTGATTCAAATGTCAACCTTAACCTTTTTCCTATAAACATTACAAATAAGATTTATGCATATATTGTAAAAAGTATACGCAAGACATGCCAATCTTAATATACTAGCATCTTAACAAAAGTAACACATTTATTGCTGCTCCAAAAAAATTGAATTTGTTATTCAAAAATTCTAATGCCTGTGTTAGAGAATGCAACAACATCATTTAAATCTTATATGCATTAACAAGATCCATGCGTTAACAAACTGTATGTGTTAACTAGCCTGTTTGTGTTAACAAACTGTTTGTGCTAACACACTGTCTGTGTTAACCAATTTTCTGTGTTAAAAAAACTATCTGCGTTAACAAATTGTCTGCGTTAACACACTACTTGCGTTAACCAGTTTTCTATGTTAACAAACTATCTGCGTTAACAAGCATATTTTTGTTAACAAATATTCTGTGTTAACGAATATCCTATGTTAATGCAACATCGTATGTGTTAACGAATATCCTGTGTTAATGCAACATCGTATGTGTTAACAAAAACTGGTATGTTAATGAGACTGTGCTAACAAACTGTGTGTTAACGAGACTGTGTGTTAACGAGACTACATTAACGAACTGCGTGTTAACAAAACTGCGTGTTAACAAGACTGTGTTAACAAACTGTATGTTAACAAGACTGTGTTAACGAACACTGTGTTAATGAAATTGCATGTTAACAGTACTGTGTTAATGAACGTATATGTGTTAACAAAAAAAACTGTTGTGCTAACAAACTGCCCTCCTTCTAGCGCCAAACTGTGAGTGTGCTTTTGAAATCTACAAACACTAATCTCAAACAAGGGTTAGTATCTGCAAATCCTTCAAGAACACTCCTATGAAATACCTTGCAAATGCTCCAAAATGCAACAAAGGATAAAAGAAAACCACAAGTATAATGAAAACACTCAACAAGTTACCTATTCCATAGTGGATTGGTGTCACATGTGCTAGTGACCCTTTCCCAATCCTTGATCAAAGCTCAAGATGATGTAAATGCAATGGAAATGATGAGCAAGATGAGTTCTCAAATTAAGAGAGTAACCTTGCATAAAAATTGTGGATCCATGAATGAGAATGAAGGCCTTCTTTTATAGATTTTCTTGATGAGAGATTGGCCAAGAGGGTGAATGTGGGACTAAAGATCCTTGAATGAGAAGAGGACACTTGTCAAGTGATGATAGGCCAATGGTTGTGCAAGATTTGGGAAGAGTTCCCATGAGAGGGAGAATTTGAATTCAAATTTTGCAATAAATTTTGAGAGGGGGACAAAAAAAACAACAATAAATACAATGTTGGAGGGACAAATCAACTTGTCATGTTGAGGGAAAATGAGGGTTTTAATAAATCAATAAATTGATTTATTTGTGCAAGTGGAGATATCTAGAGAATGCAAGTGGGTGAGATTATTATTTAATCATGGTTAGATTAAATAAATGATGATTATGTTAGTTTAATGATGATTAGGTGAGTTTGATTTTTAGGACTTTGATATTTGATTTATTTAAATCAGAAAATGATGGAATATGATTTTGGATTTGATTTAAATGGATGTTTGATTTATTAAAAGGTTGATGATAATGTTTATTTGATTTTAAATAAATGATCCTAGGAGATGAAATTACCTAATGAATGGATGGAAGTGCACCTGATTAATTGATGAATGGTCCTAATGTGAAATCTAAATGAATGAACCTAATCAAATGCAAAATGTTAATTTTGCATGTCTACAAGAACTTAGCAGTATGCCTGTCCTACCAGAGAATTGAGTGCTGAAGAAACTATGGAGGCAGATGCAAGGAATATAGAATACAAATCATTTGTTTTGGATGATGAATTCATAAACTCTCCAGAGTTTAAGGCATTTTTTTATAAACAAAAGGGAAAAGAGATAAGGGAAAAGGTTGATGACATTACTACAGGTAATGAAAAGCGATTATTGAATGATTTAAGGAAATGTGTGGACGAGGAAATGACAGGTATGACCCCTAAAAAGGGGAGGAAAATGTTGGAAAATTCCGGCGTCATGATCTTTCCTGGACTTGATCTCAATTCTGCACTAATCATTGATAGTTTCTTAAAAGACAGTAATGCTACACACAAGCTTAGCCAAGAAAAGGTAACAGAAGTGTATGTAGGATCTAAATACAATACAGATGAAGGATCATTGATGATTTGGGCCTTATATCCACCCCATAGGAAATCAGTAGTTATTGACACTGAAAAGGCATTTGGGCATGTCATGAATTTAAAGGTTGGAGAGGCTGATCCAGTGGCTATAGCAGAAATTGGAATTAACATTGCAAAACTAAATAATGCCCAAATTCAGATGTTGATTAAGGAGAGAGAAATGTACAAAACAAATAATGAAAGGATGTTGAGAGAAAACGACTGCCTAAAAGATTTGGTAGGTATTACAATAAAGTCAACCAAGATGCTTACTCAAGGTGAAAGCTCTCAGTCAAAAGATCATTGGGAAGGATCAAGTGCTTACTCCCAAGGAAAACATGATGCAATTGTAGCAATAATCAAGAAAAGGCAGGCCAGTTTAACATCTTGGTTAAATAAAATCTGGGGTAAATATTCACACACCCTTGCTGCATTAAAAGAACATAAAAGGATGGATGAACGGATTATGGAGAAGTTTCAAGAAACAAACCAGAGAGATGTTTCTAATAGTGCAACAATTGAAGCTGTAAATCATATTATGAATAAACATTGAAACTTCTACGAAGAATTGCAAGGGGATGAACAGGGATTGATAAATGCTGCCAAGAAAACATTGATTACATTCTCTAATGATAGAGGGGAACTAAAAGAAATGATCAGATGGAAAGGTGAGAGTGAGTCAATACTACATGAAATTTTGAAGAAAGCTACTATGAAGGACACAACATTGGAAGAAGCGAGCGAGCAAAATGAGAAGATGATAAAGATGGAGATCACAATCCAGAACGCAGTTGGATATGCGAATACGTATGAACGCCAGAATTATTTGGATCACCTATCTAAAACTCATTTATGGCTAAATAGAGCCTGATTATCCTTTAATCTATTTGTTATGTAAACATATGACATTTCTGAAAGGACGTGTCCTTTCGAGTATTTGATGTATAAATATCTGTTTCGGTAGTGAAATAGAGTTGGAGAGAATATCAAAGATTGAAGATAGAATATGAAAATACAATATAATACAATGTTTCGCAAATATGAGACTATGATGTGTGTTTAAGATTATGGAGATATCAATGAAAATCATTTAATGTGGTGGCGTATTTCTGGTGTCAGTTGTCTGTTGTGTTTATTGAAAGTATTACTAAAGTTGTCTCCAGGGTTGGTGCTTTTTGGTTATTTAAATTGATATAACAAGATTATATTCAGTTTATCAGTGCACATTTGTTGTATCTATGTGGTTGATTAATTGGATCTTTAAAGAAAAGATTAAACCCTTTTAATTAATCATAGTAATCAGGGAAATTCAATTGGATTATTAAGAAGAACTTGGTAGTCATAATCTTGCATGTTTATACAAGTTGTAAACTAAAATATATGCCAAAAAATTTGAATGTTTTTATTCAGAAAGAAGTTACTCATTTAAATTTCATTTGACTCCGCATACCCAATAAGGCACTAGTCTATGCATTTTCATCATTTAGTTTCATTCATTTTTTACATCTGTTAACTGAACATATTAGGTTTTTCAGTTTTAATATTGCTATACAATTTATACCAAATCAAGTTTTATTTGTCCACTCTCATTTGCCACTATGGGAAAAACACTTCAAAAGAGATAAGCACAAGTCAAGTCTGCCTCACTCATATAGGTACACCCACCTACGTCTAGCAGCACCTAAAGAGTGGAAGGTCTAAACCATTTGACCTTGTATGTTACCCTGAAATGTACCAAGAGATTGGCAAACTCTTGAGGCATTTAGCCTACATTTTTTGAGAGCTAACACAACCATTACCAAGCTATTCCAACTTTCAAGCAAAAAACACAGAATCAAAAGAGCCCTAACTTCTTCATCAAAGTTTACATTTATAGAAGTTAATTGACTGGTAACTGTATTAAACTCATTTAAATGATCAACAACTGACCCACCTTCTACCATTTTCATATTAAATAAACGCTTCATAAGAAATACCTTATTCGAAGTGGAAGGATTTTCATATAACTTCGCTAGAGTTTCCATCAACTCTTGAGTTGTCTTTGTTGTTGTAATATTGAATGCCACCGATTGTGCTAGGCATAAATGAATGGCTCCCAGTGCCTTTCTATCTAGAAGATTCCAATCCTCATCACTCATTATTGTCAGTTTCTTGGCTATTCCTTCCAACAACCTCCATAAATCCTTCTGATAGAGATAATCCTCCATCTGCATCTTCCATAACTGATAGTTCTACCCATTGAATTTATCTACCTTCAATTTACCCTCGTTCGACATTGCTCCCACTTAACCGTGAGACTTCCACCCAACTGTGAGACTTTCCTGTAGATGATAATCAAACACAACCCACTTTGATACCACTTGTTAGGGTTAGAAGGAAAATATCTAATAGTTAAATGCAAATTTGACTAATAAAACAAATAAAGAAAACACACAAAAAATTATAGCAGAAACAATACAACACAAAGAATTTAACGTGGATCACCCAACCCAAGCTACATCCACAAAACTGAAACCATCCAATGATTTTATTAGCTAGTGTAAAACATATTACAATCTCCCTAATAATGCCATACTACAACCCCCAATCCAAACCGCTTATAACAAGATTTTTTAGAAGCTTCCAGAATTATGGTTTTACAAAGTCAGTTTTTTCTTTTCTCGGGGGTTGCCGCCCTCAAACCCTTGCTCGAGGCCTGGTCCCAGACCCCGGCAAGGATACATGAAGAGTGTACAGTATAACATGATTAGTTGCCACATACCAAAAAAGCTTGATTTGAGATACAAATGATCATGGAACACTCCTAAGTAATGTCCAACAACATGACTATTCATGGCTTGCAACATTTAACTTTAAGCTGCATAATCTGCCCTCTTGGGACAGTCACACAAATTTGCATCAAACTAAGAAATATGAGCAAGAACTTCGAACCATAGGTCTAAGGGACCTTTCTCAACAATCCTACATCACTATTTGGGTGATTTCAATCATACTTTTACATCATTCATGACTCTTTCTCTACCTTTTGTCAACTTTTCTATCTGATACATCCATAATATCAAACTACTGGTGAACTATTGCACATGTAAACTTTATAACTAGTCCCTACAACTTAGGAATAATATAAAACACATAAAAACAAGCCTCTTGACTAGCTTCCTTCAAAAGTTGTTGTACTCATGATGCATGATTTTTTTGCATTTTTATCTATGAATTTCTTGCACTTTTACATTTTTAATTCATGCTCATTTATGACAGTCATATTGTTTCTCTTTTCATTTTCATTTGCTGCTCATTTGTGACAATTATAAAGGGACTACCTGAACTTCTTTATATGACTATTAGATATGTTTTTTCATTTTCAGTTGTTGACATCAGAAAACCCTGGAGATGTTGGTGGCACAATGGACCATGGAGTTGCTGCAGCAATAGCCAGTTCTGATCCTTTGAGAGAGGTATGCAATAGATTAGTCGATTTGACACTATATTTGCTCTTTTATGGTCTATTATTGAAAATTTTCACGATACTTGTAAATGTAGTTTAATTTCTATCTTCATGGTTGCTATAGGTGGGTGTCACTCTAGATCGTGGATGTGGTAATGTTGAAAATGTGCATGATGACTATTTGTATGTGGTAAGTGACTATATTTTATTATGTCATTCCATAATTCAATTTCTATGTATTAACATATATGCTTTTTATTGTATCAGGCGCAACTCTCGAGGATTCTAGAGAGGAGGTCTAGTGAGCATGTTCAAAAGACAAGAGAACTAATAGACACTCCATCCAGTTGAATTTCTAAGGTAGCACGAGATCTTTTTCCTTCCCCCAGAGGGAAATGACTATGTATTTGGGTCATTTTTTGTATGCCTATGTGGCATTTTGGAACATATGTTTTGTACTATCGATATATATAAATATGACATTTTATGTCCATATGGCTCTTTTGTAGTAAGCCTGTATGGATTTTTTGGATATATTGTATATAATTTTATTAATATATATCATTGTATAGCCTTACGACTTTTTTATTAAAGAAAATATTATTTTGCTACTACCATTCTTGAATGATGTTATCATGCATATTGTGTAAATTGTATGCTTGAATGTTGTAGGTATGAACCCCAATCCTAGACCTACACAAATATAGCAAACAAACATAATATTAGATCCATATGCAAGTTAGAACGAAGATTCCCCATGAAATTCATCTACAATGTTCAAAATAGGAAAGAAATGAAGAACAAAACAAGAAAAGCAATTAAATCCTATTTAAAGATGCAAACTATCAATCCCATGGGGGAATTGGTGCCAATTTGATGTGTAAATTGGCCCTTTCCCAACTCCTTTGCAAGCTTGATGAAGATTGATCCACTTGATGATGATAACAATGTGCTTCCTTGATAAAATCTGCAATAACCTAGCTATGATGATGGAAAATTCTATGGAAATGGATGAATTTTCTCTAAATGTGAAGATAATAACTTTTTTCTCTAAGTTGTGGATCCCAAATACAAAGGAAGGCATTCTATTTATAGAAGAACAAGATGGAAGAATGAGCAAAATGAAGCAATGTCGGATCATTCAACATCCAATGGCCAAGTGCCACTTGTCAAGATGTGAATGGAGGAAGCTTGAGCACATTTTGATGAATGTGCACAATAAATGATATTAGGTGGAATTTGAAATTTATGAAATGACATGTTGGAGGGAGAAAGTAATGAATTAAATGCCACTTGGCTTAATGCACAAGGACATGTAAGAGGAAATGAATGCCTTTGGAAGGACAAATCCATTTGGAGAGATTTTCAAACTTGGAGGAATATTCCCTTTTTGATGCCATGTTGAAAGTAATTAAGGGAATTATTAAATCAAAGAAATGATTTATTGGTGCAAGTTGCAAAATCTAGAGGATTTAGGTGATTGGGATTAAATTAACCAAGATTTGATTAATTTATAAGGATATTAGTTGATGTGACAATTTGATTTAGATTGATTTAAATCAAAGTTGAGAGGAATATGATTTACATTTAATTAAATAAAGATTTTGATTTATTTAATTAAAGAGGGGATGATGTTAGCTTAAATTAAACAAGGTTTAATTTATTTAATTTAATAGGATGACTTTAGAGATTTAATTAAATAAAATGGATTATTAAGTTAAATAAAGACTGATAAGGTTAATTAAATAAAATAGATTGATTTATTTAATTAACAAGAGATAATGACTTAATTAGATAAATTTGATTTATTCAATTAAGGGACGAAAGGTGATGACTAGTTAAGAAGATGATTTAGGACGAAATGATGTTAGTAAATCAGGATCAAATGTGTCGGTATATTTTCCATGTCTACATTTTTCCCCTCTTTGAAGCAAAGTACTTGTTGCGTTGGTTCAAAGAATAAACTCTCGATCAAAATTCAATTTTTTTCCAATTTTCAAAATTTCCCCACCACTACCTCGGTGAGAAGAAACATGCCGATATATTACCCCCTTGAAAGATTGGACGAAAATTTTGATTTTTGGGTGATCTCGCAAGAAAAGAGGACAAGGTGCCTAACGGGTCCAGAAAGGCTCTGGGATGCCAAAAATGTGCAAAAATGCAAAAAAAAACAATGCAAAATGACCCTCGGTTGGGGAAAATTGGGATTGAGGGTCCAAAACCCTAGGTGGACGGCTAAATAGGGTAAAAAAACCCTAATTTTTAGGCTTAAATAGGCCTCGAGGGGCCACTTCTAGTTCATTTGCACACATAGCCTTTTAAAATTTCTACGATTTGAGCTTTGACCCCCATGAGAGATGGTGCAATGACCACTTCCACGACACGTCTTGGAGCGAGTATGAGTGTACCGGAGGTTGCCTGGTGCTAGACCACCAATGAGTCAACTTGCTCTGACTTTCATTTTGTCTTTCGTTCACATTTATTAGCTTAGAAAGTAAAATTTTGGTCAAGCGGTCCTATATAGTGCCGATACAAACCTTTTTTTAGCGCCACACAGCGTTAAACTGCACCGCCGTCGCGAATAGCGACGCGACGTCGTAGTTTGGAGTTAGGGTTCAAACTCCAAATTGGACCGCATATGAATATAGTGCCCCGATGGACCACTTTGCAAATTAGGGTTTAGGGTCAAACTAGGGCATGCTCAAACTGCGTCGCGATAGCGGAGTTTAGAGCTTCCAGCGGTGTAGTTTGGAACTTTCAAACTGCACTGCAATTGCAAACAATGACGCAGTTGTTGTTTCAATTGCAAAAACTTTGAATAGGATCCTAATTTTTTATGAAACTTGATGCAGTGACTTTCCTGATGCAGGAGGAGGCAAAGATTCTTCATTCGCGCAAGCATAGATCCTCCATACTTGGTAGACTAGTTGGTATGCACAAGAGACTCTAGGAGCACTTAGGGGCGATTGGACTCTAGTACATTACATATGCACCATTGGTGAGGACACATTTGGGGATGATGACAATGCTAGCAGAGTGGTGGCATAGTGAGACGTCATCATTCCACCTTCTGACGGGCGAGGCCATAGTGACATTGGAGGACATGTGGCACATTCTTCAATTGCCTATCCATGAAGAGCAAGTGATATATGATGTGGATGCTGGGAGAGACACATGTTACGACGTGATGGGCCTTGATGAGATCATCTTTTCAGAGGGACAGATTGAGTTAGAGTGCTTTAGGCTCACCGTGTCACCCTTTCACTTGGTCATTGCAACTATCATTCCAGGGCTTATTGCACCATATTGGTGGGGCCGATATTTTAGTCTAGGATGGGGGCTTGCTTGGGAGCTGATGGTGTGACAGAGAGTATGCTTTGCATGGGGACTAGTATTGTTGGCCTCTCTATATCAAGATTTACATGAGTTCACATACTATGACGACAAAGCCATCGGGGACGGGGTCACACTTTTCCATATCTGGGCCTGGGAGCACATCGTCATGCTCCACCCACGAGTCACAGTGGTTGATATGGATCTAGATGACCCAATCATCTGGAGATACAGGGGAGGACTCTCTTTTACATTCACAAGATAGGTCAGGATCCCTCATTGGAGGAGGGTCATTGATGACATGAGAGCTTTCACATGGCGGTGATATCTTGGATGGCTAGCATGGTATGATGATGCCCAACAGTTTTTTTTCACTAGACAAGATAGACTGATGTAGGGTCGAGAGCACACCATGATTGAGAGGTACCTGCTTGGCCGAGTTTAGAGACAGTTTGGTGAGCTGCAAGACAGACCCGATGACCAATACGTTGCCATATTTGCACGTACTACGAGGGAGACTTCATGGGGTCGCTACATTCCAGCCCAGGAGGCCATTAATTCCTTTAGACAACTGGTAGTCAATCCGTGGCCATATGATCAGGGTTAGGCTGATGCGGGGACTACACAGGCGTACAGAGATTGGTTCAGGCCACCCCTCAGGTTGATAGTGCAAGGGACACCATCAACACGACGGAGAGCCAGGGGCAGAGGGGCAGGATGAGGTCGGGGCTAGGGGGCCGAGGAGAGGGAGATGGTGATGGAGATGGGGGCCAAGGAGGAGGTGGGATACCTCAATAGCCCGATCGGGGCAGGGGACAACAGGATCAGTTGAGGCAGGATCAGGACCAGGGAAGGCAGGATAGATAGGTGGATCAACTGCCTCGGATAGATCAGGGACCTCCACTACCACCACCACTACCACCTCCACCTAATCAAAGAGGTGCTCGTATATAATAGTTACAGGCACAAGTCCAGGGGCTATAGGGACAGATTGCTACTTTGACAACAAAGAGATACCAACTGTGGATAGAGTGAGACCAGGCTGTCCAACAGAGAAGATACAGAGCTCAGAGCAGCATAGGAGATGGGTCACAAATAGTAGCTTGAGAGAATTTCCACATCCTCCTCCTGGAGTTCAGTTTCATTGCGAGCATATAGGGAGGCAATCTGAGAGGCTAATTATTATAGGGTGCATTATCATCAGGTCGTGCCTTGAACGTCCCGGGTCCCAAATTTTTCATAGCAGATGGGGTACCGACCTCCAGAGGATCATGGAGAGAGATAGGCCGGTGAGGGCGAGGGCAGCCAACAGGGCTAGCTCACCTTTGATCAGAGACATGATTCCTTTTGTGCTTCATGAGCTTGTTTTTGATAGCCTCATGGGAGATTGTACTTTATTTATTTGATACACACTTGATCCGATTTGTACCATGATTGTATTATTTTGATGATATATATGAGATGAGATGATTTTATTTGATATGATGTGTCCTATTTTATTTATGCATGATGCGATGTTCTTACTTTCTATACGCGGTGCAATGATTCTATCTTATGTGATGATGATGTGATGCGATGTATGATATTATGATGTGATGTAGTGATTTATGGATGCATTTTCTTTTTCAGTATCTTTTCTATGTACTTTTAATGATGATGTATGCAAATGTGATTGCTTAAACTAATAGATTTATATTATGATGCTTAATGGATAATGATGATAACATGTATGAGATGCCATCTTTTTCTTTTTTCATTATCTTTCTCATGTATGATATGGTGATGCATTTATGGATGTTATGATGATGCGCATGATATGATGCGATGATGTATTTTATAATGATGTCTATGAGATGATGTATTTAATGATGATGTAATGATGTTTATGATATTATGTCTATGTTATGATAATGAAAATGGATGATATGTATACATTGTTATATGGTTATATAATGGATGCAAATGAGTTATATTATGATGTATATGTGATGATGCAATAAATGCTTTGACAATGATGTGAGTTAATAATGCCTATGTGATGGTTTCCTTTATGCTTATGTAATGAATGCATATGTATGGTTTATAAGATGCTTAGAATAACCAATTTATAGTGATGGAAATGCATGAGATATGATTAATGTTTTCTATATGATATGATATGCATTATGCTGATGGTTTATGGATGTAGGATGGATGCAATGGTGCTGATGATTTTTTATTAATTGTCATGGTACCATGTTAGCGCGGAAAGAAGATAGAAGAAAGTAAGAGACTCCAACAAGTCAAAAGATGATAATGATGATGAAGATGATGATGATCTGCTTACCAAGGAGTTGGGACTTTAAAAGGGCCATTTACCTTATGTTTGATAACACACATAGGCACGATGCATCAAGGTATAAAGAACTAGGATGGCGTGGCACCTAGTGTGATGGACTTTGACTCGACAATCAGATAGGAGTACTCCTATTCATACCTAGCGTACATAACCTTATTCAAAATGCAATTCAAATATTCCAAACATCTCAAACCAAAACATAGGAAGGCAAGCCTTCCTATGTGGTCAGCAAGATATCTAAAACACCTTCCCTACACCTAAACAAAGCACACATGACCAAGCTATATTACAAGAATATCCAACAAGCACAACAGATGAAAAGATAATGATCGTTGCCCCATTCCTTTCTCTCTAAATCCTTTTGTTTGGACATCATCGAGAGGTCATTAGAATGAGCACAAATAAGATAAGTCAAAAGACAAAGATAAAGTAAACAAACATGCTAATGGTCTTCATATTGCTAGCCAAGACTAAACTACGGTGATGCCTGATGTTGATGTCCATTGTAGGAAGGATGCATCCTAGGACATGATGATATCAAATGATTGATTTGGGATTGATTGGATGATAGGATATTGACACAAAGATTTGACCAACTTGTTTACATACTGACCTAGACTTGAGACCTTGACGTTTGAGTTTTCACTTTTAACCTGCTAGACTTGTTTCTGACTGTTTCACCAAAGGTTGAGGATGATGATTGATTTATTATGAGTGATGTTTATTGTGGGTGAAAGCGAGATGGGATGGATGGATTTTTTCAAATATTTGGATGTTTTTTGGAGTTTTTTGAAATGTTTTGAGGCTATTTTTTGGTATTTTTGAGATTTTTCAAATGTTTTGATTTTCAAATTTTCCAATTTTTAGGTGTTTTATGAGATTTTGACCAAAGACCTAACCTAAAGATCTATCCTAGGGGCCTCATGGCTGATCAACAGATTAGCCTTGCCTATGTTATACATGCAGAGACCACATAGTTCAACTGACACATACTCGATTATTGATGAGATATGAACAAATGGATTGCCAGTTTATCATGACAGACTCCTAAAGGATTGACCTAAGTGTCTCAGGGGATGATAAAAGATCAACCTTGCCTACGTTCAGAGCTCAAAGACCTGTAGTTCAACAAGACGACTTTGTTTTTGACTTTTTGACCTATTTTTGGGTTTTGATATGTTTTGAATGTTTTGGGATTTTGTGATTTTCTGATGCTTTTTGGATTTTCTAATTTTGGGAAGACTTCAAGAATACACATGAATCCGATTTGATGAGAACATGCCCCCAACGTGATTCAATAAAATACTCTAATAAAGGTAGGACAAACTGACCTTAAGAATGGGCCAAGTAGTACTAGGAGGGATCATGAGGCGAACACATGACCAAGCTATGATGCAGGTGCAAGTAAGTGATGCGACAAAATTGTAATGGATGGGTGGATGGATGATGCATAACAAGCCATGGAGATCTTGGTGGATGCAAGGTGCTTATTTACACAAGGCGCCTGTTTGCTAGGTTTTCACTAAGGTACTTGCCCAAAGTGCTATCGAAGTGGTTTTCACTAAAGGATGATTTTTCTCTTTATTGTTTTAATCCTTTTTATTATTTTTTTAGATTTTTTTCTTTTTTGATTTTTTTGTTGTCACCAAGATGCCTGTGGAAATTTTCTAATTTTTTTGTATTTTTCAATTTTACACCTTGCAAGATTAAGGGTAAATTTTTTTGAGATGGGAGCTATTCATGGGCTCCTACAGAGGCTCACCTTTCGGTGTTGATAACTGATATGCCCCTAACTTGTAACTAGATGTGATTATAAAAGGCCCCAACCAATTGGGTTCAAATTTTCCTTTGTTGTCCAGGTTGGGTACATTCTTCTGATTTTCCTTTAGCACAAGTTCTTCAACCTGGAAGGTCCTACTCCTGATCTTCTTGTTGTAGTTCCCCTTGAGGTGGTTTTGATAGACCTGTAGATGATTCAAGGCATCCATACACCACTCGTCGAACAATTCTAGCTCATTTAGTTGTGAAACTCGGTACTCTTCATTTGTGATGTGGTTTTGCAGTGATATCCTCAGTGACAGGAGCTCGATCTCAATGGGTAATATGGCTTATGATTTGTAGACTAGGGAAAAGGGGGTGGCACCTATGGGTGTGTAGATGCTTGTTCGATAGGCCCGGAGGGCGGGATTTAATTGCAAGTGCCAATCACAACCAACTTAATTGACCATTTTCTTGAGGATTTTTAGAATGGTCTTGTTTGTAGCCTCAACATGGCCGTTTTCTTGGGGATAATATGGGGTGGAAAAGTGATGTTGGATTTTGAATTTGTAGCATAAGTCATGGACATCCTAATTTTTGAATGGTGTCACATTATCTAAGATAATGGCTTGTGGGACACCATAGCAACATATTAGGTAGTTCAAGATGAAATTGGATATCTGCTTCCCAATAATGTATGTCATGGTGATGGCTTCCACCCACTTTGTGAAATATTCAATGGCAGTGATGATGAATTTATGCCCACTGGATGAGGTAGGGGTGATTTTTCCAACGAGATCGAGCCCCCACTATGAAAAGGGCCATGGTGTGACAATCGGGTGGAGCTCTTGAGTTGGTGCATGGATGAGGTCCCCATGCTGCTGAAATTGTAGACACCTTCTGACATAATCATGTGCTTCTCTTTCCATGGTAGGCCAATAATACCCCATCCTCAACAATTTCTTGGCCAAGGTCATTCCACTCGAGTGTGAACCACAAATGCCGTTATGTACCTTGGTTAAGGTGGTTAATTCCTCCTCAACATTTAAGTAATGTAACATGGTTCCTTCAATGCTTCTACGGTAAAGGGTATCTCCTAGGATGACAAAACAGGATGCTTTTTTGACAAAAGGTTCTTTTGAGGTTCTGGGTTATGTCAGCTGGGAGGACTCCTATTCTTAGATACATGTATATATCAT
Organism: Sequoia sempervirens; assembly: GCA_007258455.2. NCBI lineage: Eukaryota > Viridiplantae > Streptophyta > Pinopsida > Cupressales > Cupressaceae > Sequoia > Sequoia sempervirens. The sequence continues at coordinate 29,168,250 of VDFB02353493.1, read as the reverse complement.
GGTACTGGGGATCACCGGGACCAACGATTTTGCACAAAAATTCAGACTCCAGTACCTCAAATGCAGGCATAAGAAGCTGCTCTACGAGGAATTCCTGCTTTGGAACATTGTGTGGGACATCTAAGAGTGACTTGATTGTAGTCGTTGCATCTGTCGCTCTGTTGTTTTCTCTTGGTAGCTAATTGAATGAGATATCAATGAAGAATTCCTTAAGGATTTCCACTAACTTCTTGTATGGGGTCAACTTGTTGTCCTTTATTTGATACTCGTCGTTTACTTGATTGATCATGAGTTGTGAATCCCTGTAGACTTTAAGTGCCATTATCTGCCATTGCACTGCTATTATTAGCCCTATTACAAGAGCTTCATATTTTGCGATGCTATTTGTGCGAGGGAACGCCAACTTGTATGATTTTGGAATGAAATCCCCTTGTGGGGTGATGAAGAAGATGCCTGCCCCTGATCCATGTTGCGTGTAGGATCCATCAAAGTACATTTTCCAATGATCCAATACACTTAAATTGAAGATTGATTCTTTGGGGAATTATGAGACAAGGGGATTCTCTGAGTAGATTGGTGCCTTTTCCAGTTGGTCTGCAATAGCTTTCCATTTGATGGCCTTATGTTCCACATACTCAATATCATGTTTTGTGAGGATCATGACCCACTTGGTTGTCTGCCCTGTAAGTGTTGCTTTGGAAAGCAAGTGCTTAAGGGGATCTATCTTTGCAATGAGTTTTATTTGATGGGATAGCATGTAATGCCTAAAATTTTGTGTTGCAAATACAACTATAGACATGATTTCTCAATAGATGTGTAGTTTAGTTCATGGCCCACCATAGTCCTGCTGATATAATAGATAACTCTCCCTTTTCCATTTTCACCGTGCTATGCTAGGAGAGCACCGAGAGTTGCCCCTATTCCTGATATGTGTAAGATCAAAGGTTTTCCTGGGATTGGAGGCATGAGGATAGGTGGTGTGAGTAAATACTCCTTGATCTTGTTGAAGGATTGATCACACTTTTCATCCCACTTGTATGCTACCCCCTTGTGGAGTAGATGATATTGGGAAAAAAATGTCATCTCAGAGAAACCTCCAAGAATAGTAGTGCCTTCGGTAACTTTAATTTCAATTAGATTGCCTCAAAAACACGTACAACTATGTCACAAAGCGGAATCAGACATAGTTCGTTTCCCACATTAATCCTTCTAAGAGAAGCACATGTAAAATTTAGTTTCAACAACTTGCATAAACAGATTCAACAAACAAAACCATTAAACATGAAAGATGGTACAAAATATTAGAACACACAAATTTACATGGGGAAAATCCTTTCCGGTGAAAAACCCCACACTCCAAACGATCTGAGCCATTGTATTATTTAGCAACAAATAGAGTTACAATACAATCTTAGGCTCATAGCCTTTTCATAGAGATTACATTCTTGTTTCATTCTGGAGTCAAACAGGCAACAACCTTGTTCTAATTCCCTCTCCCTTTTTATTTACATTTCTCTGATCAACCTCTCAATCCATTACAACCTTTGCACTGTTACAATACTCTCACACAGTATACAGTGCAGATTCACATAGAGAGAGAGGTTTCACAATCGAATCATAGAGAGAGAGTAGTCACCTCCTCCAGAACATTATTCTCATTTACTCCAACCCCCGAACGATATTGTAAAAATAGTTTTATCCCAACTCAGAACCGTTCAGTTCATCTTCTACAGTTAGATCAACCGTCAACTTGTCTTGGACAATGAATAGTCTCCTCCAACTCATCGTGTTCCTCCAACAAACAATTGACACATCGACAGGCCAACGAAGTCATCGTTTGTTCAACTGATTCCATCTTCACTTTCATCAGCCTGACTTTGTCTATCGGTCATAGTCTCGAAGGACACACCGATCTCCAAAGTCTCCCTGATGTCTCCATCATCCTGAGGTCTCAACCAAGCCCATCGATAAGACACCATCCATCGAAAAGAGTTCATAATGTTACATCGAACCCACAAGTCTCCCCAATGTCATTAAGCTCATACACCATTTGAACCATCTTGTCGGCCTGAGTCACCCTGATGATCAACAGGAGCACCAACTATCCTTATCGGCAAGAGAACCAACATTAAAGAAGGTTTCATCGAAGTCCCAAGTCAGACCGACGACCTCACACTCAGCTACAATTCGGAACACCTCATCGGCAGGAGTTACACCGAATGTAAACCCCATTGGCCAGACATGCTCTGTCGCTAAGATTCTTATCGAGCCTTCATGTCACCCTGACCAAATACCATCGGCAGGAGTCATAGCGATATGCATCAGGAGTAGCTCCATCAGAAAGAGAACCACTATTGGCAGCAAAACTGAAAACTCACAACAATAGCCCAAGTCACATCGACCAATTCCATCAGCAAGACAACACTATCGGACAAAGTCACACTGAGATCTTAAGTCACCTAGATGAAAAACAACTAACTACAGTTCAGAACCTTTCATCGATATGAGTCACATCGAACACACCCATCGGCCAGACTCACATCGAACAGATCACATTGGCCAAAGATCTACTATTGGTTAGATGCATTTTGAAGTATCGTGTCAGCCTGACCATCTATTTCTCGGCAAGATGTACATCGATTAGACCCATTGGCCAGACTAACACAGTCAGTTCAACATTTGCAGGTCTACCCAAAGACCAATGTCATCCCAACGTAGTTCACTTTGGCAGGAGTCTTCCTGACAAAATTATTTGGCCATACACAAGCACCAGAGTGACATTCACAAGTCATCCTGATGACCAATGTCACCCTGATCCGATCATTGGCCAGAGTCATACCGAAACTCATCCAGGCTACTTTGCATACATTCCTTAGATTGACAAGAGTCTCACCGACAAATCTCATCAACTAGATAACTACTGTCGATATGAAACAGAGAACTCATACCGACAGTTCAAGTCACATTGATAGTTCTCTTCAGAAAGACCGATCACATGTCACACCGATTTGAACACTTCAAGCCTTCAGGACTAAACAACTTGTCGGTAGGATATCTCAGGTGTTTAACCAATTTTCTCTTATAGGAGGTTCAGGTCAGCAAGATTGAGGCACATATCTCCAACAATATCCCACTTGACGAATATCTTACTGACCACTCCAGAGAATCAACTACAAACCATACAGAAGCACAAACAACATCAACTTCCAAGGCCCAAACCAGAACACAACTATGAGAAGACATTCTCCAGAAACAAGATAGAACATCAGCCAAAACAACAACCAGAAAACTGACTGCACCCATCCAACTGATCAACCCACACGACTGAAAATAGCACCCACAGCTCGTGCTATCCATCCAATCTCACATACCTTGAAGGTATCCTCATTAGTAAACTCATGCCAACAACACAACCAACCCATCAACCGTAGATACAAGCACCATGCACAAACCAGTCAAAGAAGACCAAATACATCTAGGTACTCCCACTACATGGGTAATGCCAAATCTGAAAGATCAAAGACATAACAAGTCTACCAATCACAACACATAGAAAATGTAACCATGTAGTACCAAGGAACTACCACAATGATATGCACAACCTGCAAATTAATAACTTGCAAGAACAACTCTCACCACAAGTCTTCACAGCTCCCCCAAGTTCTCCACACCCAACAAAAGAAAAAGAATAAGAACCTCAATGTCATCACCCATTAACATGAGTGGAAACACATGACCACAAGCTAGTGATCACTACAACTCCAACTAAACCTCAGACCAATTTAATGTGAAACCAAACATTAGGAAGACCACCAAGACCAAAGAGAAACTTTGCACAACATATACCTGTAGAACATCCTCCTACATACACTTCTAACAACCAGCTGTGTCAAGTATGATCTCCTTCTCATCCCAAAGAGATGCCATAAACAACATCCAACCGTTCAATCACCAAAATCAAGCATAACAAATGTAACATGTAAACAATCATGGATGTAAGCCTCTCAAATAAGACCAAACTATTTCATTTCCCATCTCAGGAAATCAGCCCATAAAGCATCTCCTACCAGTTCTCATCAGCAAATGATATAACAGAAAATATCATGGAGATAAACCATGCTGTACATCTTCCACTATGAATCCTCCAGAACCATTTAAAAAACAATTCAAGATCCATATCATGAAAGAAAAATATAAAACACATCTGAAAGATACAATGGGAAAAATACCTCTCAAATTATACTTTACTGCCGAGCAGACCAAGAGTGGGAAAAGAAAATGCTCCTTCAAGATATACAAGCCACCATGACTCATCCAAGAGCAATCTCCTCATTGGTCTCTGTTGAACTCGCATTCAACCAAGGTGTAGGCTACTCAGACTTTCTGCTGAAAACAACACCTTTCTCATCTCATGAGAATTACAACCTCACCTTATTCTCCATGTATCCATGAGCACCCGCAAACGATCATCCCATGTTGAACTCCAAACTACATTACTGCACTAACATGAAGTTATCAAACATATGACTAATGTACTCAAAACACAGAGAAACTCTAGACCGCTGTCAAAGCTCCAAACATCTGAAACAAGAACTTATCATGATACCATGATTTACATATCCCCCTTAGGAGATACCATGCTCCAAGTGAACATACCATGGTCTCAGGTACAATGCACAATATCAAAACTCCAGTGCATAACCAAGAGTATACCATGACATAGAGCAAATAAACTCAAAACCAACATCACCTGTCAAGCATCGACAACACCTCAAAAAAAGACTCCAAATTTCCTCCATGGTTCCAAGATGTTGCACATCCTCAAATAGTGTCCATGCAAAAGCGAAATAACCCTTCTACAACAATAGGAATAAAGAGCTCCTCCTAGTAACATCTACAACACTAAAGAAGACCATCCATCACCAAGTGATGAATCCATAGTCACTGCTAAAGCTACCACTGAAACGTGACATCCAAGCTTTCCAAGCATCATGACCAATCATCTGCTAATCTGAAAAACCTCTAGGTACAATCGACAACATGTCCATCTGACAACAATGCAAAGAAGCACCAAGATCTCCACACCAAGCAGACAAAAGCATCACTGTCAAAAGCTTAAACAAAGCAGTGTATCCAAGCTATCCATGACAATGGACTATTCAGGTACTCAACACCATCCATCCTCTCATCTTAGGGCAATCACACCAATGCACAAGTGACCATAGAGAAGGTCAACTAATGAAATCTGCATCTTCAGAAAAAACAATCTCGTGGATATAGACAGTCCACTTCCAAGTTATCCCACTGCAACTAAATGGGTGATCAAGCCATACAACTACATAACTTGTAGATCCAAACACTAAAGCATGTAAAACCATCATTACATTTGACGCAACAAAATTGAGATATCAGAGAGGAATTAACCATGCAAACAACATGAATCAAACACCAGATCAAGCCAAATCCGATTTTCCAATCATGTCCACACGAGCACCATAGTCTAGGAATCCATAAGCACCACCACAAGAATGTTGAGTGACAAAACACATACCAACACTCTCATATAGAGAAAGAATCTCCTTATACCATGCCGAAGCATGCATGCAGAATTGCAACCATCTCATCTAGCAATGCCCCAAAAGCCAAGGACTAGAAAATAGTTTAACAACTCCACATAACCACAAGTTTTTCTTGATGTGTAAAACCTACAAAACCACAGAAAACATGCAAGTACAATACATTCTTAAAAAAGGAAACAAAAATTCAAGAACTCCAGGCCCCCTTCAAGCCAATTCCAAAACCATCAATATGCACATGCATCCGAGAAAGAGATAGGATATTCCAGAAGCTTTCAAATCATCTAATGATTAAATCCATATCCTTCATGCATTCGAGGTTAATAGAATACAATGCCTTCCAACACCAGGAAATACCACCCAACATAAGCACTCTCTTCCATGGCTGAGACACAACCCAAGCTTCTCCATATCACCATAGAGCCTCTCACACAAACACCCACTATGAAATATTTGCTGCAACACAACCACGAAGCAAATCAATCCACCTCATACATTAAGGTTATACCGCTGCCAAGATAACCAAATCCATTGTCTCCACCCTCACCATCCTTCAAGCTGCGTGTTGTCTCTGAATACTACAAGACTTCCACTCACCAAAAGATCAATACATCAGCCAATTCCTCCAGATTTTCTCAAGCTTGACATACTAAGAAATCTTCATAGGAGATTCACAGAACCAACAACCAAAAGAAGGCTCTGATACCACTTGTTGGGAAAATTTTGTCATCTCAGAGAAACCTCCAAGAATAGTAGTGCCTTCGGTAACTTTAATTTCAATTAGATTGCCTCAAAAACACGTACAACTATGTCACAAAGTGGAATCAGACACAGTTCGTTTCCCACATTAATCCTTCTGAGAGAAGCACATGTAAAATTTAGTTTCAACAACTTGCATAAACAGATTCAACAAACAGAACCATTAAACATGAAAGATGGTACAAAAGATTAGAACATAGATTTACGTGGGGAAAACCCTTTCAGGTGAAAAACCCCACACTCCAAATGATCCGAGCCATTGTATTATTTAGCAACAAACAGAGTTACAATACAATCTCAGGCTCATAGCCTTTTCACAGAGATTACATTCTTGTTTCATTCTAGAGTCAAATGGGCAACAACCCTGTTCTAATTCCCTCTCCCTTTTTTATTTACATTTCTTTGATCAACCTCTCAATCCATTACAACCTTCACACTGTTACAATAATCTCACATAGTATACAGTGTAAATTCACATAGAGAGAGAGGTTTCACAATCGAATCACAGAGAGAGAGAGTAGTCACCTCCTTCAGAACAGTATTCTCATTTACTCCAACCCCTGAACGATCCTGTAAAAATAGTTTTATCCCAACTCAAAACCGTTCAGTTCATCTTCTACAGTTAGATCAACTATCAACTTGTCTTGGACAACGAATAGTCTCCTCCAAATCATCATGTTCCTCCAATGAACAATCAACACATCGATAGGCCAACAAAGTCATCGTTCGTTCAACCAATTCCATCTTCACTTTCATTAGCTTGACTTTGTCTATTAGTCACAGTCTTGAAGGACACACCAATCTCCAAAGTCTCCCCAATGTCTCCATCATCCTGAGGTCTCAACCAATCCCATCGACAAGAGTTCATAATGTTACATCAAACCCACAAGTCTCGCCAATGTCATTAAGCTCATACACCATTCAAACCATCTTGTCGTCCTGATTCACCCCAATGATCAACAGGAGCACCAACTATCCTTATCAGTAAGAGAACCAACATCGAAGAAGGTTTCATTGAAGTCCCAAGTCACATTGACGACCTCACACTTAGCTGCAGTTCAGAACACCTCATCAGCAGGAGTTACACCGAATGTAAACCCCATCGGCCATACATGCTCTGTTGCTAAGATTCTTATCGAGCCTTCATGTCACCCCAACCAAATACCATCGGCAGGAGTCATAGCGATATGCTTCAGGAGTAGCTCCATCGACAAGAGAACCACTATCGATAGCAAAACTGAAAACTCACAATGATAGCCCAAGTCACATCGACCACTTCCATCAGCAAGACAACATTATCAGACAAAGTCACACCGAGATCTTAAGTCACCCCGATGAAAAATAGCTCACTGCAGTTCAAAACCTTTCATTGATAGGAGTCACACCGAACACACCCATCAGCCAGACTCACACCAAACAGATCATATCAACCAGAGATCTGCTATTGGTAAGATGCATTCTGAAGTATCGTGTCAGCTTGACCATTTGTTTCTCGGCAAGGCATACACCGATCAAACCCATTAGCCAGACTAACACAGTTGGTTCAACATTCGCAGGTCTACCTGAAGACCAATGTCATCCCAACATAGTTCACTTTGGTAGGAGTCTTCCCAACAAAATTCTTTGGCCAGACCACAAGCACCTGAGTGACATTCACAAGTCATCCTAATGACCAATGTCACCCCGATCTGATCAATGGCTAGAGTCATACCGAAACTCATCCAGGCTACTTTACATACATTCCTCAGATCGGCAAGAGTCTCACTGACAAACCTCATTGGCCAGATAACTACTGTCGATATGAAATAGAGAACTCACATCGATAGTTCAAGTCACTCCAATAGTTCTCTTCGGCAAGATCGATCACATGTCACATCGATCTAAACACTTCAAGCCTTCAAGACTAAACAACTCGTTGGTAGGATATCTCAGGTGTCTAACCGATTACTCTTACAGGAGGTTCAGGTCAGCAAGATTGAGGAACATATCTCCAACAGATGAGAGTAGGAGACTGCCTTGTCTGCTAATTGAGCTATGAATCGGCATATTGACTGGACCCTGCCTTATGGGCCGCTCAGCTGTTTCAATGTCTTGGGTGCCTCCATCTCCATAATTTCCTTCACCTTAGCAGGATCTATTTAAATTCCTCTCATAGGCAGAATGTATCCCAACAACTTCCCTGATTGTACGCCAAAGCCACACTTCTTTGGATTAAGGCGGACTTTGTATTCCTCTAGTCCGTCGAAGATGGAGCTTAGAGCTAGTATGTGATATTTCCTTTTCTTGGATTTTTCCAATATGTCATCGACATAATCCTCCATAGTCTTATGGATCATGTCATGAAAGATTAATGTCATGGCCCTTTGATAGGCTTCTCTGGCATTCTTTAGGCTGAACAACATCATGTTCCAACAATATGTCCCCCACAGACAAGTAAAATCCATTTTGTGTTGGTATTCTTTGGCTATCATGATTTGGTTATACCCAGAGAATCCATCCATCAATGAAAGCATCTCATGTCCTGCGGTCATATCTACAATCATATTGATTTTGGGAAGCAGGAAGTCGTCTTTGGGGCATGCCTTGTTTAGGTCTCTAAAATCTGTGTAGATATGGATGCCCCCAGTGGGCTTTGAGATGGGTACCAGATTTGATACCCACTTTGGATAGTCGATCGACCATATGAACCCTACATCAAGGAGCTTTTGCAGTTCCATTTTGACCAATAATGCTATATGGGGATGCATTTTTCTAAGTTTTTGTCTGACGGGCTTTGCTTCAGGGTAAACTGTTAGATGGTGGACCACAACCTGCGGATCAAGCCTGGGCATGTCGGCATAGGTCCATCCAAAGTTTGTCTTTCTTTCCTTCAGGAATGTAGCTAGAAGTTCTTGCTCTTCTATGAGAAGTGACTCTGCATAGAATGTTATGTGTGGTTGTTCTTCTATCCTTAAGTTAACTGGATTGCATTTCTCGGCTAATACTATTGACTTCTCTTGATGTATTACATTGAGAGGAAGATTGAATCCTTCATCCTCCGACACCTCAGAGAGGTTTTCACCATTGGATACATCTTTTATTTTTGCTTTTTTGAGGTTAGAGAGTGCCATAGTGTGGTTTTCACTTAAGGACCTAGAGATTATTCTTAGTTTTTCACTTTTACAACTGAAGGATTCAATTGTTTCCCCGTAATAAGCCTGTGTGTCCAATATGATATCAAAACCAGCCTTGTGGTCTCCATATGGTATGGTATCCCTTAGTCCCATGAATTCTGAGAGTGCTTCATCATTTTTGAAAGTGTCCAAAATTGGCGGTCCTCGTTGGTTGTAATCAATGAGCTGGGGGTAGAATAGGTTTATCTAATGGGTTTGATGGTCATTGGTCTTAAAAGACAAGGTGCTAATCATTAGCAGGGAGGTATCTTCGAAAAGCATAGGCAAGTCAGTTATGGGATCTTCGTCATTACTACTCATATATGGCATGGCAAGGGTAAAGTTTTCTATGACCTGACTCATGGATACTGGTATTTGAAGGGTGAAAGCTGATAGCTGAGAGGGGGTTTTAACCTTCCTAACAGAGGCACCTCTGCCAAGTATGGTCACCCTCAGAGGGGTACATCCGAGGCCAAGATTTCTTATACGCATCTCAGGAATGAGAGGTACTAGAATCCCATTTTCATTTTTTCCAAGCTTCTTGTTTCTATCATAACCCATACCAAGCATCATTTGTAATCCTTTACTACTCTCATTCATGGATAGGTCATGCGCGAGCCTTTCATCTTGGTACAATAAGCTTGATATGTCTCTTTCATCTACTACTTCCTGACTTAGATCTCCCCATCTTCTGAATCTAGCAGGATCTGCTCTAAAAGTTTGGGATGATGTTTCAGCTGACTGGGGTTGCCCATGGGACTGAGGAGATTGAGGTAAATCTCCTACTACAAAAGCATGTTTCTTCATTTTATAATCCCCACACCCATTGTCTTAGATTATGACCTTGATTTTAGATATATCAGGGATGATGGGTGTCTTGTCTCATAAGTGGAGGCTAATGTAGCCGGGTCTATATACAGAGTGGTGGGGCCTTCATCGTTCTTTGACATTTGGGGGATTTTGTAATATTTTGCTTCTAGGCTCTTGCAGTAGGCGAAGGGCTTGGGATCACCGTGAATTTTGACCTCCTAATTTTGGTATGGGAACTTTACACACTGGTGGAAGGTGGAAGCGATTGTTTGCATCCCATGGATCCATGGACACTCCAGGAGAATATTATATGGTAAATCAAGGTCAAGGACTTGACATGTTGTTTCCATAATGGCTGGCCCTACTTGGATCGGGAGCTAGATAGTGCCTTAAGACACTCTTTCCTGATCATCATAAGCTTTGATTGTGATGCCTTTACCCTTTTCAATGGCATCCTATGAGAATCCTAGATTTTTTTATCAATTTTAGGGAACAAATGTTAAGTCCCGTGCCTCCATCCATCAAGACTCTTTTAACTTTATTTTTGTGAACTAGGACTTCAAGGTGAAGAGCACGATTGTGAGATGGTTGGGAGGGGAAGTCCTGATCGAAGAATGTTAGGAGGCTTGGGGTGGTGATATTTCTGACCATAGCTTGGAACTGGTCAACATATAGATCTATAGGGACAATAGATGAAGCCGATGCTTCCTCTAGAATTTTTCTGTGTGCGGGCAATATCTTCAGCAACTCCATGATGGAGATCTGAGCGAGAGTTATTTTTTAGTTGGTCTAGGACATTGTAGCCATTAGGGATGGATTTTGGATTTGAGGCGGATGCCCTAGGTGGCTGTGATGGTCCAACGATGGTGACTTTTCTGCCGTGTGTGGTGACTCCACAATCAGCGTTTCCCTTGATATTAATGATAGTGACCATTTCTTCTAGAGATGCTACAACATGGTCATACACGTGGTTCACATTAGCATACTTTTTTTTTCCATGGTTGTTCCCTTGGTTATGGTTCGACATCGGATTCGTGTATATTTTCAAATCATGATTTCCAGCTCGCTGCTCAACATTTATGATTTTGTCATCAACGAGGTCTTGGTTAAGGTTTTTCAACCTCATACAGCTGGCCGTGGTGTGCCCCTTGATCTTGTGAAAGTCACAAAGGTGATTCTCATTGTACCAAAGTGGCTTGACTTGGGGTTCTTGATAGTTCTCATAAGTGGGAATCTTGATGAGATTTTCATTTATCAGTTTCTTCATGATTGCTTCAATTGGTTCCCCAAGGGTGGTGTACTTCCACTTGGGGGTATTTCTGTTTCGCGGGGGTGGTCCCCCTTGATTATTTAGGTTTTTGACCTAATTGTTGGCTGGTTGTTGTCGTGATACCATGTTAGCTTTCAAATTGTTTCGATTGTTGTTTTGCGGTTGTTGGTAGGTTTGGGTATTCTATTTTGGAGCACTAAATACAACCTTGGCATCCACCACACCATCGTTCGTGAAATTTTTGTTCCTCGTCCACGTGTGAGGTTTCTCATTATAGCTGGTGGATGGGTGATTGTCTTGAGGTTCTTGATATGTTGGTGTTACTCCTTGTGAAATAAGGGCTTGTTCGATATTGAGTGCCTTGGAGATCAACTAGTCGTATGTGGTGATACCTTGCATTTTGAGATGGATGGCCTTGGATCACCACCTTTGCAAGAAGGAAGCGAATGATTTCCCCTTAGCTTGATTGAGAGCTGATAGTTCCTCTAGACTGACATCCATACCAAATTGAAGGCATAATTTTTTATGAATGCGTCTACTATCTCTTGGATTTTTTTGATACCAGGAGGAAGGTGAGAGAACCAATCCATGGCTTGGCTAGCCAAACTTTGAGGGAATAGCCACATCAGATATGTATCTTCAAATGCGACCTCCATGCAATGTACTTGGAATTCCCTGATGTGATATTTAGGGTTTCCCGTCCCATGGTTCTTGTCGAATTTACGGATTCCAAATCCCTTAGGGAATAGTACCATTGCAAGACTCCTATCAAATGGATAGGGACACAAGTTGATGGGTTTCTTTGTGGTTTTCCCTAATTGGAGATCAAGCACTTGTTGCGAGAGCAACTTGATTTGCATTGTCACATCGTCTTGCAGATTAGGGGGTGGAGTGAATGTGTTTTGAAGTGGTCGAGGCGTTTGAGTGATTGATGGGGTGTTGGGTGTATTGGTGTGAATTTGTTGCAAGCTCAGCTGATATTCCTACATGTGCCGTTATGCCAACAATGCTTGTTATTGGTCATGCTGTTGTTGTGCCAAAAATGCTTGTTGTTGGTCATGCTGTTGCTGAGTCAACAAGGCTTGTTGTTGGGCTAATAATGTTGCTTCTTGTTGTGCTTGATACTGTTGCAAGGCTTGTTGATATGCCTGTTGTTGGGCTGCTTGCAATTGTGCCTGGTATTGAGCTTGCGCTTGCACTTGTTGAGCTTGGTATTGGGCTTGATCTTGAGCTTGTGCTTGAGCCTGAGCTTGCGCCTTTTGGTCAGCCTGTGCAGTCTGGGAAACTTTTATAGCTTGAACAACTTGAGCAGCTTGCTATTGTTGTAATAAGGCTTGGGCTTGAGCAACGTGCTGTGCTTGTTGTGCTCATTGCGCTTATTGTGCGGCTTGAGCGGCTTGCTGAGAAACTAGCTGTGCAACTTGTTGATTTTGAATTTGTTGAAGCACTTTTTGATAAGCAACTTGCTAAGCTACTTGCAACACAATGCTATATTGGTTTGTTGTGTTTGATTTTAGAGGTGGCAGATTCAGAATGTTCATTGTTGTGATGAGAGGCACCGTTGTATTGGTGATTGGGACTTGTGTAGTGGATGGTGCGATTGATATGCTTGGTGTAATTGATGTGTTTGGTCCTTGAGAGACCATATTTATGGATGACATGTTGATTGGTTTGGTTGCTTGGATGGTTTCCATCTATTGTTGCGATATTGATGGAAAAGTGGGAGGATTGGGTATGATGTTCTGGTTGATGGTCGAGGGGTTGTTTTGAATGAGTGGTGGTAACAAAGGTAGCCCTAAACCGAGATGTGATGTGGATGTTAATGGAAAAGGTGGAAGTGGTGGAAATAATGATGATGAGGGGTCAAAGATACCCCTAGGTCTAAATAGCCCACCTTCTCCTTGCGAGATCATAGGGAGAGAGGTTTGTGTGTCGAGAGGTGTTGCGTGAAATGATGATGACGGGTCATTGGGATCATGAAAAGTGAGAGGAACGTATGGGTGTAGGTGGTTTTGCAAAACGGATTGACCCAAGATGGTGTTAGCATCTAAATATTGGTTGTTCACAAGGGGATGTGTTTGCAGTGCATTAAGAAATGCCCTCCCCTTATTGATGATAGGTTGCATTGGAGTGATGGATGATGTGATTTGGGGGATGTTTTATGTGATGCTTTGAAATGGAGGTGTGGATGATATGGGAGTATGATTCCAAAGGTTTTTTCCACAATAGTTCTCACATCAAAATCAAAAGGGAGTTTGGCCCCTTGTTTTTCAAATTCAAGCATAGAAGGATTAAGTTTCATTATAGTACTGACAATTTTATGTGTTTCAAGATTTTGGACCATTTCAATAATCTCATCTTGTGTCATCCCTAGCATGTTGTTGGTGACATCCTCTACTTGGACACCTTCCTCCTGATGGTCTTGTGGAAGGGGAGGAAAATTGAGAGTGGTATTGCTAGTCCTAATGGGATTGATTTCAGCAGTGGTTTGACTTGGATAACTTGAAGTTGATGTTTCTTTGTTGGTCTCCATGCTCTTCTTATGTTCTGATCTACATTGAACCATAAAATAGGGATCAATTTTTTGAGAATGTTAGAGATGAACCTCTAATTCTTTGGATTGTTCTAATCTTAGGCACAAAAGAGAAAATATAGGATTATTAAAGATCAAAGGGTGATAGTGAAATATGTGAAAGATGGATGATTAGTGAATGATTGGAACTACGAGAAATATTGAAGGAGATGTTAAAATTTAGGACTTGGATTGATGTTTGATTTGATTTGGGATTGGTTCAATTTAATTTGGATTTGGATAGTGAACTCATAAACTCTAAGAGGTTGGATGTTGTCCTAGAGTAAATTTGTCCACAAGATGCTTAATTTGATTAAATGTGTAAAGAAGGATTCATCTATAGACACCTAGCCAAACAAGATGATTTTGGTTTGGTTTGATTTCATATAATGAACTCCTAAACCCCAAGATGTTGGATGTTATCAAGGGATAGACTTGTTCACAAGGATTGATAATTTGACTACATATGTGGAGAAGGATTCATCTACACACATCTAATCAAACAAGATGTTTTTGATTTGTTTCAAATGATTTTCCCAAAGTTTAATAGGAAGGATTTTTTCAAGATTTTCAAGAGTTGTTGGTGAGATGATTTTTGGATTGATGTTTTAAAGGATGGATGGAAGTGATTGGTTTGATCCTAAATGAACCTAAAAAGACTCTTGTTTACAAGACCTCGGTGTTGAAGAACATGCAATACTTCCTATGTGAGATACTCAAACCTTTGAAAGAGACTTGGATTTTGACAGTAGTAAAATGAGTACAAATTTGGATTGTTCCTTGATGCACGTTTGTAAAATTTGAATGTCAATATTTCTTTGAATTCGTAAAGCATAGGCAACCTTTTCTTGCGATCCTTTTGACTAAGACCTTTGTTCTTTGGCTTCCAGATTTTGATCTTTCGGGAAATCATTTGGAAGAGCACATGTGTGGGGTTCGATTGTTTCTTAGCTTTGCTTAGTGACTTATTTTTACCACAAAAAATTAGGTTTTCAAACTAGATTTCTAATGTCTAAATTTCTTCTCATCCCACAAAGTCCATTATGTGGAAATCAAGGAAATTAAGGAAAAATTTCCTTATTGTTGACTTTAGTGAGAAAATGGAGATATAGATTCAAATGTTTAGAAACCTATAAGGATAGAATCCCTAGGGAAAGCAATAACACAAATTTTGTCAAAGGTATTTGCTCCTCTAAAGGGTTTGAAATTTGATGTTTATGTTGAATGTTTGTTTTCCCAATGTTTACGATTAAGCAAAGTGTTTTTGATTCCAAGAACATGCACAACCCTATGGATATGAACAACGGTATTTGTTGAGTTCCCACTTGGATAAATCCAGCTACGCCTACTCTTAGCGGGTGATTAGATGCTTGACCACACAAGCTCCCCCTTACAGTGCACTCGCTTCTCGGGTTAGCCAAGTATCAGTACCCATGAAACTGCCATGGCATACTTCTCATCTCTACTAAGAGCCGTAAAAAATGTGGGATGGCTTCAGAACAACCGTTCTTGCACCAACAAATAGATCAAGGATTTTGGCCTTTTCTAGCCAAAGGTTCTAGTAGGGGCATTCTGTTTGTGGGGGATCATCCATGTGGCAAGAGACCATTGCTACCCTTTTTGTCAGAACAATCCTCGTGATACTTGACTTTCCTCAAGTACCCACACTTATATACTGGTTGGAAGTCGCTTGGCTTTAACGTGTTCCTAGTTGGGTCATTCCCTTGGGTGAGTACTTTTTCCCACAAGGTAGGCCCTCTAGAGATAAACAAAAGTAAGAAAGTACATCTGTAGTTCGATTGATCTTCGTTGAGAAACAAAGAGAGAACAAATGCGGTGTACCTAACTCACACTCACAAGATTTGTTCAATTTTAGAATCCAAATTGAAGTGTGGAGGCAACCACTTACACAAATTAATATCATCAAAAGCCTTTTGATTCTCAAGATTGCCGTGAGGCGTGAGAGAAGCGCATACGTCTTTTAGATGATATTATTTTGGGTAAGTGATTACAAAACAAAGATGCACATCTTCATTTTAAACCTTTCAAAGCAATGATTGGATTCTTTTTAAAGCACAAAAAAAGAAAGATGAAAGTTGTTTGTTCAATTGTTAACCTTAAACAAAATCTAGTAAGTTTTCCTAAAGTTCATTTTAAACCCTTTGTCTTGTTTGTTTTAAACCCAAATTGAAATATATTGAGTCCTAAAAGCTTGAAGGGGTAAAGTCCTTAGAATCAGAATTATAATTGCTTCCAAAAGTGTCTAAAGACACTTGATACAATGGATAAATGATGTTATACTTTGAACTCCTCCTTGCTCCTTCCTTGCTTCCACCTACAAAGACTGATTAATCCAGGAAAAACAGAGGTAGAAAATAGGTCAATAGCTCAAAATGATCAAAAGAAAAAAAGAACATGTCGAAATAACTTAAAATTTGATCCTTTACCCCACCCTAGTGGCGCAACCAGCATATGCATTGTGATTTAAGGAAGTCAGCGGCGTTGTATAGTGCCACTAGGTCTGACAACGGTGCTCTACAGCAGAATAGAGAGTGCGGTTGCAGCGGTATTTCTATCAACGATGCAGTTTAGAGTTTGGAAATCCAGCGCTAGGAAAATAGATCAGCATCACAGTTTAGAAATTTGAATTTCTGGGCAGAAGACCTCAACGGTGGAGTTTGGAGTTTGCAGCATCGCTGTATGGCACCGTTGGACTTATAGTAGCGTAGTTTCGTGTAGACACAGAAAATCACAAAAAACTATAGAATTTTGTCAAAAAGTGTGTTAAGAACTTGAAAATTTCCCTCCTTCTAGTGCCAAAATGTGAACCCCAATCCTAGACCTGCACAAATATAGAAAAAAAACACAATGTTAGATCCATATGCAAGTTAGAACTAAGATTCTCCATGAAATTCATCTATAATGTTCAAAATAGGAAATAAATGAAGAACAAAAGAAGAAAAACAATTAAATCCTATTTAAACATGCAAACTCTCAATCCCATGGGGGAATTGGTGCCAATTTGATGTGAAAATTGGTCCTTTCCCAACTCCTTTGCAAGCTTGATGAAGATTGATCCACTTGATGATGATGAACAATGTGCTTCCTTGATAAAATCTGTAATAACCTAGCTACGATGATAGAAAATTCTATGAAAATGGATGAATTTTCTCTAAATGTGAAGATAATAAATTTTTCTCTAACTTGTGGATCCCAAATACAAAGGAAAGCATTCTATTTATAGAAGAACAAGATGGAAGAATGAGCAAAATGAAGCAATGTCGGATCATTCAGCATCCAATGGCCAAGTGCCACTTGTCAAGATGTGAATGGAGGAAGCTTGAGCACATTTTGATGAATGTGCACAATAAATGATATTAGGTGGAATTTGAAATTTATGAAATGACATGTTGGAGGGAGAAAGGAATGAATTAAATGCCACTTGGCTCAATGCACAAGGACATGTAAGAGGACATGAATGCCTTGTTGGAAGGACAAATCCATTTGGAGGGATTTTCAAACTTGGAGGAATATTCCCTTTTTGATGCCATGTTGAAAGTAATTAAGGGAATTATTAAATCAAAGAAATGATTTATTGGTGCAAGTTGCAAAATCTAGAGGATTTAGGTGATTGGGATTAAATTAACCAAGATTTGATTAATTTATAAGGAGATTAGTTGATGTGACAATTTGATTTAGATTGATTTAAATCAAAGTTGAGAGGAATATGATTTACATTTAATTAAATAAAGATTTTGATTTATTTAATTAAAGAGGGGATGATGTTAGCTTAAATTAAACAAGGTTTAATTTATTTAATTTAATAGGATGACTTTAGAGATTTAATTAAATAAAATGGATTATTTAATTAAATAGAGACTAATAAGGTTAATTAAATAAAATTGATTTATTTATTTAATTAACAAGAAATGATGACTTAATTAGATAAATTTGATTTATTCAATTAAGGGATGAAAGGTGATGACTAGTTAAGAAGATGATTCAGGATGAAATGATGTTAGTAAATCAGGATCAAATGTGTCAGTATATTTTCCATGTCTACAATAGGCATGGGTTTTGTTTACATCTAATGCTTAAATAATTACTTTCGATTTCTCAATAAGCTCCATCTAATGCTTAAATAATTATTGCCGATTTCTTAATAAGCTCCATCTAATGCGTATTGTGTAAATAAGATCCATTTTTGGTGGTTTGTATCCTTTGCAATGCTTCAATTACTTGTGCTTCACTTATTCACATGTATGATTCACTTATTCACGTGTATACTTCACGTATATTGTGTGTATTCACGTGTATGCTTCATTCTTCCAATGTATAATTCATGTGCTTACATGTATACTTCATGTATTTGTGTGTATGCTTCATGCTTCTTAAGTTCTATTGTTGTCTAGTGGAAAGGATTTTAACACCAAAAGGTTTCAAATGAACTGTAAGAGCTCCTTCCCATTAAAAAATATCATAGAAAAATGTATTGCTTTTAATTCATGGTTGACGTTGGCATCCAACAACTAATGGTTTTGATTCTAAAGCTTAGCAATCATTGTATTTGCATCTATAGAACAAGTGGATGTTTCAAACCTCACGGGCATATATATATATACCTCTACGAACTTGTATGAATGTGCATCAAAACACATGATAGTTGTTGATCCAACCAACAAAATGTATTTACATCTACTACTAATATCATAACACTTGACATCTCATTAAATCAAATCAATGCATAGGTTAGTTTTAATGATATTATGAAGATATTAGATGTGTATGCAATGAGATATCTTCTCTTGTCAAAGTTTTCAACTTGAATGCGTTCTCTCCCAATATCCCGGCAATTTGATATGGTCCTTTCCATAGGTTGTCAAATTTATCATGGTCCCCTCTCCGTTTGTGAGCTTTATCCCAATAAAGGACTAGATCGGAGATCCTGAAGGACTTTGTCATTGCACGTATTTCAAACCATCATTTGAATATCCCTTGATGTTTTGCAAAATTCTCGAGGGCTCGGTCTCTCTATTCCTCTAGTAATAGGAGTTGTGAAAGACGAATCTTGACTCTGTCTTCTGGGTCTAGGTACTCTTGCATGAATTTCAGTGTTGGAATCCTCAGTTGAATGGGAAAGACATGGTCTTTTCCATAAACTAAGTGATATGGGGAGGTTCCCAATGAATTCTTGGCTCTTGTTCTATCTGCCCATAAAGAAAACCTGAGCTGAGAATGCCAGTCTCTTAGATTCTTCTCTAGTAACTTCTTGATTACATTAAGCAAATTCTTATTCGTGGACTCTTCCAACCCATTACCCTGGGGGTAATCATTTGAGGAAAACTTCAAAATGATCTCGTAATCGAATGCTCAATTGGAAAACTTCAAGGAAGTGAAAGTAGAACCATTATCAGACACCAAAGCATTGGGACAACCCAATCTAGTGATAATGTGCTATTCCAAAAATTTGATCACCGCATTTGTCATGGAATTCTTCAATGGTTGGGCTTCAGACCATCTAGTGCAGTAGTTAGTTACAGTCAAAATATGTCTATGCTATGCTAAGGATGATGGATTTATCATGCCGATGAAATCAAGTCCCCACATTGCGAACGACTTCACTTCCATGACTGGTTGTAGTGGCATAGCAAGATTCTTTTTACGGGATGCAGTAATTTGGTAGGTGTGGCAAGTTTTGACGTGCTCATATGCATCTTTGGAAACAAAGGGCCAATAATACCCTTCTCTTAAAATTTGATAAGTTGTAGCTTGACTTCCTCCATGGCCTATCTCAAATTGAGAGTGAAAATGTTCCATGATTGTCTTAGCTTCGTCATGTCCTACACACCTTAGGTAGATTCCTTCATGATTCTTTCTATAGAGTACTGATCCTTGAAGCATATAACGTTGGCACTTAATATTGAAGGATCGTTTCTGTGCTGGGTTCATTTGTGTGGGATACTTGTGATTTATCAAATATGCGGCGATGTCATAATACCACTCCTTTGGGGAGGTGTCGGTCAATACATATATTTGTTGCACCAGGCTGGGCCCTTCAATGGCCATAGTCTGAGTTAAAGCTTTCCCATGGACTAGCTTCATTGGATGTAATTCAATATCATACTCTTGGATAGTGGCGATCCACTTTCCTCTTCTCTCTCCTAGCTCATTCTGCATCAAGAGTGTTTTAACAACCACATCAGGTACGATGGCAAAAAAATTACTCAAGATATAGTGTCTATATTTTTTGATGGCCTTCACTAATGCATAGGATTTCTTTTTGATGCTAGGGTAACTCAATTCTGTATCCTTAAGAGGTGAGCTCATGAAATCTATTGGATGCTCGTCTTTCTCTTATGTTCGTTGAGTAAGCATTGTGACACAAGAATGCTCTGATGTAAAGGAATATAGGTAGAAAGGCTTTGTGTAGTCTGGAATGACTAGGACAGAAGCATCAACTATGGCTTTCTTGATTTCTTCAAAGGCTCTCCTTGTTGGTGGTGTCCACTCCATCTTGGCATCCTTTTTCAACATCTCATTTAAAAGTTTTACTATTTTGGCAAAACCGGTGATGAATTTTCTGACAAATTGATCTTCCCAAAGAAAGATCTCAATTCCTTTTGGCTAGTAGGAAAATTGATTCTTGAGTTTTCCTCTATACGTTTAGGATCAATTAATAGTCTCTTTTCACTAATTAGGTGTCCCAATAATTTTCCTTTGATGACCTCAAATATACACTTTTTTGGATTCAAGGAAATCCCATACCTTTGACATCTTTGAAATACCTTTGTTAAGTCTTCTACATGGTCTTCTATCCTCTTTGAAAACACTATCAGATCATCCATATATATGCTTATGCATTTTCCAATTAAGTCTTTGAAAGCGATGTCCATGGCCCTCTGAAATGTGGCTCTTGCATTGATTAACCCAAAGGGCATTCTTTTGTAGGCAAAGGTTCCCCATTTGGTCATGAATGTTGTTTTCAGCCTATCTTCATATTCCACAAGTACTTGGTTGTACCCATAATATTCATCAAAAAAGGACATCATTTGTGACCCATTGAAAATTTTAAAACCTCATTGAGTGATGGCAAAGGATAATTGTCCTTTTCAGAGGCTCTGTTTAAGTTTCAAAAATCAACACAGCCTAATTTATTCATTTTTTCTTTTGGACTGGGACTAGGTTGGCGACCCATGTTGAGTGGCACACTGGGAATATGATTCCTGCTGATAAAAAATTCTTAACTTCTTGATAAATGAGAGGTTCCATCAGTGGGTTAACCGGCCTCTGGCGCTGTCTGAACGACTTACTTCCTGGCTTGAGAGGAATTGTATGCGTGATGATAGAAGTGTCATAAGTTCTTAAATCTTCATAGCTCCAAGCTATGCCATCATCAAACTCCTTCATGCTCTGAATTATTCTAGCCTTTTCTTCGGGCATGTAGGCTTTACCTATGTATACATTTTTAACGTCACCTTCGGTTCCAATATTCACCTTCGGTTCCAATATTCACCTTTTCGTATTGGTCACCTTCGATCCTTTGGTTCTTTACTTCATTGATTTGATCTTGATCAAATATCCTTTCCAATTGTATCATCCCTCTTAGAATGACATTTGTCTTTAAATTCATGATTTCATCAACATCAAATTTATCTTCTCTTGTTTCATCTTCATCAATAATATGTGTTGCAAAAACATTTGAGCCTGTTAAGAACTTAAGAATGTGGTTATCATCATCAAAAACTTAAAAATTTGTGGCACTATCAGGAACTGATGGTATTGATGATAGCTCCATTGTGAACTAACTCATGCCATCCATGGTGAGTGGCTCTAATGAATTGGTTGCTTGTGCCAAGGAGTTTGCGACTTGATTGTTTGATCGGTTCACAGATTGAATATTGAAAGCATCGAAGCTCTCAATAAGATACCACACTCTATTGCGGTAATGGGTTAATCTCTTATTGTGACAAACATACCATTTTCTTACCTACTTCACTACTACCTCTGAATCTCCAAAATCATGTAATATTTTTTCTCCTTTCCTTAGGGATAGTAGTAATCCTTGAACCAATGATTCATATTCTGCGACATTATTTGTGTAGGGGAATTGTAGTCGGTGAGCTACAAGGTATGCTTCTCTGTTTGGACTGATTAATTCAAAACCAGCTTCGGCTCCTTTTTTTGACCAGGATCCGTTGAACCTTAGGGTCCAAACTTGTTCCTGTTGTGGGGAAAGTGGAGTCTGTAGATACGTGTTTCCTTCTTGGGAATCTTGTTCATATTTTATCTCTTGTGTCATTATTGAGGTAGAGCCATCAATATGATTGACCTCTTTGTTGTTTAAAAGGCTCAATTCCTATGGAATTCCTTTATGTACTTCTTCTACGGATTTATGAAACATTTTACATATAAATTCAGAATGAGTTGCATTGTGGATTTGACACTAGTTTGGCAGCAATGGATCTTGAATGTGGACATTTTTCGTGCAATTCTGCCTTCAATTGAACACTTTTCAAAAAAAAGTTTCTAATTTTTTTATACATTCCTTCATTATTATCCTGGGAGCCTTGTCATTTTTTGATTAGTGCTTCGGTAGAATCAACCATCCCTTTAATTTCTTAAGTCGATCCATGCAACATTAGGACTTCATTCACTCTAGGCCTATAAGAGCCTAAGTCTGTCTCGAGAAATAATATTTCATTGTTTTCTCTGTATTCAATAATCATTAGCTTGAGCCTCAGAGTGTTGTCAACTCTTATTTGGTTTGGTATCCCTTTCAACGACAACCACATGTGAGAAAAGTCTATAAAAATATATCCATTTAGCTTCCTTGAATAATCTCTACTTAAAAGCATGTCGTATCCATCAGGGATATCGACTATGGAAATGTCAATACAACTTTGCACTCTCAGGTCTACTACTAGTTGCATGTGAATATTGTTCAATTCTCCCATAACAGGGACTTCTATTTTATCTAACTGAGTGACTTTCTTATTGGTTCTTGTAGGCACAAGTCTTAACCTTTTGCAAATAGCTAGTGGCATCACGTTGCTTGAAGCACCAAAATCCACTAGGAAATTGTGCAACATTTTTCCAAATATTCTGATTGACAATAAAAATGGGGCAGGCTCTTCTTTTCCCTGGTAAAAGACTACCAGGTGTTTTTCTTGATTGTTGATATCTTGACTCTCTTCTTTTTGTGCTCCTGGGACAAGTTCTTTCTTTGGTGGAGTTTGTGGTAGCTCATTTATCAAAATTTCTTCTTGGAATATGTCTGTATCCATGAGAACCTCTTCTGGAGTCATGTCTCCTTGATTTGAACTTTTAGATGATGCTTGGACTATTCCCACAAAATTAGGAGGTTGTCATGGAGTATCAAATGCGTTGCCTGACACTTCTGGCTTGTCTTGAATAACATTTTTATTTATTGGGGCATTGAGTACTCCCCTGTTTGACATGTTCTGTGAGGTGCTCCTTGGGACTACAACTTTGGTCAAACTACCTAGGAGTGTTTCTTGAATCTCAAGGATTCTCATTAGCTCGATCAAAGGTAAGCTGACCTTTATCTTTTTAAACTCTTCCAACACGTATGAACTTAACCTTTTAAATTCTTCTCTAGGATGATCTTTTGTATGTGCTTGAGCCTTCTCTACTTGAGGGTTTTCTTGTCGCCTTTGTTCAACTTGTGGTACAATAGCTTGTCTTTCCCCATTTGGTTGACGTTTTGTTGGTGGTATTCAAGTGAATCTCTGGGAAGATACGACACATTGGTAGCATTTGGATTTGGTGGAGTCTGAAAATTATTTGGAGGAATGGACGTAGTCAAAGGTTCATTATAGCAAGCATTCCTTTGATACACTTTGAGTGGGTTTCCAAACATCTGTTGGAGCACTTCTCTGGTTACTTCCACCAATACACTATTATACAATGGAGGGAAACTAGAACCATTAATTGTAGATGACTAGCTTGATGGGTCTTGAGTTTCTGGTCCAACTTGATATTGTGGTGCCTCCACTGGGCCATTTGTAGATGTGGGTGGGAATCTTTGATTAGGCTAGTATGGTGGGTACTCTTGGGGTGGAAACTTGATATTTTAGATGACAAGGGCCTAATCATATCTTGGTGCAGGGACTAATTCATATCCTGTCACTAGAGGATCTTCCACCTCCAAATTCCTCTTTTCATTCCTGAAAATATCTGTTGCTACTTGGAATTCGTGGCAATGTAATTTAGAATGTTGATCTATGTTATGCAATCTGCATCATCCAGATAACGCCACTTCGGCTAGGAACACCTTGTCTGTGGGATGATTGTCAGTAATAGGTTGATTATCTAAGGGAGATGACATAGTATCGTTGTTAGGTCCAGTGTTCCATGTCTTCTTTTGGAAGCCTAGGTTGTTATTCTAGAAACCTTCATTATTCCCTTGATAATTTTGGTTGTCCCTTTGGTAATTTTGATTGTATCTTTGGTATCCAGAGGGACCTTGACCTTGGTAATTCCCTTCATGTGACAGATAGTTTCTTTTCATACTTTGTATTTGATTGTTCTGAGCTCTCAAATATGTAACTTTAGTTGACAACTTCTTGACTTGGTTGGTCAATTCCTTTATTTCATCCTTTTCTTCTTTAGTTAAGGTTGAGGTCATTGCATTCTAAAGATATATTGGCTTTCATGGTGGCATTTGGGACATAGGCACTCCTGGGTGAAGGACCAATTGATTACTTGTGGTAGGAACTGGGTCATCATAGGTGTATGTTGAGCCAATGCTCGATTGATATCTTGAATTTGATTTTGGGTAGTGGAATTCCCTAAATAATTAAGTTGCCCTAGAGCAATACCTATTCCTAGATCATTGCTGAATGCAACTACTGCAACATATGCTTCCTTTAAGTTGGATGGGGTCGGATTCTTTGACTTTACAAACATAGAGGTGAGACGATCCAAGGCTGCGTAATAAAATGGTAGTGGTGCAAGATTGTCCAAGTTGTAAGGATCTTGTAACCTCGTGTAAGCCTTGTGGAATATGTTTTTGAATGTGCTAATTGGTTCGTGCTCCTACCTCTTCACTTCCATGAATTTCCTATACAAATCTGTCGGGGAAATTGGTGCCCTGAATTTCTCTAAGAAAGCTTCCTTCATTTGTTGCCAATTGCGGATAGAGTCGGCTGGCAAATGGACATACCAATAAGAGGCCTCTTCATCAAAGGTGTAGGGAAACAACCTATAAGCAACATATTCTTCTTGGATATCTCTAATTTGAAGGAGATCTTCAAATTTTTTGATATGCTCATTCGTAGTGCGGCTCAGGTCACCACTATGGAACTTGGAACAAAACTGTTCTAGGTTCTTAGGCATATCGTGATAGACATGAAATGTCATGGGCGATGCATTAGCTAGATGCCACACCATTGGAGCACTTGCCTAATTTTCTTGAATTGGTTGAATTGGTTGTGCAACTATTGGAACTTGTTGATTATTTAGTTGAGTAGTACCTAGAATTGGAATACGTGATGGCGGGGTTTGGAATAAACTAAAAATGTCTTCTCCACTCAGTACTTCTTCACTGGGTGAAAATGTTTCACTAGGGTCAACTGCACTTGATGTTCCTTCTTGTGATGCTTCTATTTTATTTCTCTATCTATTTTTTTAAGGTGAAAACTCTACAAATTCTTTGAAAGAACCTGGAGTGGATATAGTAATTCTTCAAAAATTTTCTGGTGAGAAAGAATTGATTCGATCCAGCGTATCTTCCTTCAAGCTTGTCGGGGTTGTGCAGGAACTGCTTCAGGAACTGGTTGATTTGCTTGTTGAGGAACTTGTTGATTAGCTAGCTGATTCTGCTATCGTTGAAGGGCTTCAAACCTTTGAATAAGAAAACCTCTTTGGATAGCAGCCTCAATACATTGGGATTTCTCTTCTTCTTCCTCAAGAATAAAGCGCATCCAAAACCAGTCAGGAGCATTTCTTCTTACTTTCCACTCTAGACTAAATAATTCTGTAATGACGTCTTCTTGCTCGTTGTGAAAACCTAGGTCTGGTTGTAGCACTGGATTAGGATCTTTCCCTAGATTAGGAACATTTCCTGGAAGCACCATTCTTCATTTGGATTTATTGAGGATGGGCAGGCGGTGATTGATTGACAACTTCAAGAAATTGTTGTATATCTTCAAAAACTTGTCGTAGAAGGGTCAAGACTCTTTGTTTCTTTAAATCCCTTTCAATTGATTCTTCAATTCAACACCCCTTTTCTTCTTATTTAGCGATAGAACAACTCACTTATCCAAATTTAGTGTGGTTTGTCTTTGATTTCCAAGAAAATGAATACAATTGATCAGTAATGTTTGTTTGCCTTGATCTGGTTGTTTAAAAGGTATGTCAAAAGGAAAATCATGTGGTAAAACCATACTGCATCATGTCTACTACCTCAACTTGTAAGTAATTTGTTATTGTTTCACCCTCCTTCTAGCACCAATTTTAATATTGGTTCACGTTTTATCATTCTTCAAACATTATAGAATAAAAAGTCCAAAGACACTTTATCCTCTCTTGAAAAACCACCGCATATGCTAAGATTGCGAGAAGATCATATGGTGATTCCAAGGTTTCTTTTGTCAGGTCTTGACGTGTGGATAAGCTCAATGGGCATCGTGATATGTTGGTAATACACAAAGGGACTTACGCTTACAAATCATTCACAAGCTAAGACTTAGGAAAAATTGACAGTAATGCTCTCTCTTTTTTTTTTTTTTTAAATTTTTAGTTTTGGAATTTCAAAAAAAAGTGCAAAAGGATAAGGGTTTAGAAGTTTTATGCTAATTCTAAGAACACAAGAGACGGTAAAGACTCGGTGAAACCAATAACAACACTTTGCTTCGCCACACTAAGGACAACTACACAAAGTGAGTGCAATCTTATAAGGTTGTGCTCAAGATTTTCATACAGTGAATAATACCATCAATGGAACAATATTTATTCAAAGTAGATGTTAAAGCATCCACAATATAAGCTTAGGCTAACTTTACGCATTGAACAAAAATCATTCATTCAAAGAAATTATGAGAAAAATCTTCACCAATCTATACTATCAAATCTTTCATTCATCTAACATGCATTCAAATCAAATTCCACTTTTAAATCTATCCTATGTTCTATACTAAATCTATTCTATGTTGAAGGAGATATGCAACCATGCAACCACTTGATAACAAGAAGGATTCAAAGAAAATCATGCAATATGAACTTTTATTATCAAAGTAGCTCTACACAACAATTTCATAAGACTCTCTTCACAAAATGAAATGAGATAATTGGAGTTTATATAGAGTTTTTGAAAACAAATGAAAGGCTGAGATCAATCTAAGATCAACGACTGAGATAAAGTCAAATCAACCCTAATTAGGGTTTCCCAAAACAACATTAATAACTAATGGATGAAGAACAAGTGGCATGAGGAGCTATCTTCTAGGAGACGCATCCTTATCCTCTTGAGTGGTAGTGTATTCAATGAATCTAGACACTATTGTGCTAACCTCCTCCACTCTGACATGTGACAACATATTCACCTTGAATTCCAACACGTCCAAGCCATTTGTACACTCGGTGAAAGCTGTCTCCCACTCCGATTCCTATTTTTGGAAGGCATCCTGAATGGACAAGAAATTCGATGCCTTAGTCAAATTCTGCTTTAGGATTGGTCTAGTGGTGGCGAAGAAAATATCCTGGGTTCTAAGCTTTAGACTTTCCAATTGCATATCATTTTATCAGATGGTATCCTTCTCAAGTACATCTGTAGCTACAAGGAAAATATTATTCTGAATTTCCCTCATATGTTCCTCGGCTTTGATACCATTAACCTTCACCTTCTCCAATACTTTGCTTCGTGCAACCAATTCCCAATACCGGGTATTGAAATCAAATGCAGCCCTTGCTGCAATTACCTTTCCATCAATCAGTTCCTTCTTTGGAACTCCTTCCCGTACTCTAAGGCATGGGATAATTCTGTCTTGAATATCTTGAAGGTTGTCCCATGCTTCCGCCATAATTGCAATCCTTGAAATCAAAGAGGAAGTTTTTCCATAAGCAAATATAAATCTTTCCACAAATATAGCCGCTTCTTCACTTTTGCTTGCCATCCACTCCTTAGTTTCTTTAGCTATGACCATCTCTTCTTCAAAATCTTTGATTGCTTCCTGCGAAGAGTTCAAAAGTGGAGGAGCTATTGGATCATCTTGGTTAAGTGGTTTGGTCAAGTGTTGAATGTATTCCTTTAGGGGTTCAATCTCCTTTTTATATTCTCTTTTCTTTGCTATTTCTTTTTCCATCCTTGCCTTGATGGAAGCGACTGAATTGTCCAAGTCCTCAACCTCTTGACCTTTTATTGTTGGACCCAAGTCAACAGTAGTGATGGCATACTCTTGGGGAGCAATATCCTCCTTTAACTTATCCACTGTTGGTATGGAAATTTGCATTGAATGACAGCCGACTTCATCTTTCTGGATTATGGAAAACATCTGGCGGGCTTCTTTGGAGTAACCTTTTCTAACCTGGCCAAGAAATTGGCCGTATCATCCTCTTCTAGAATTTCTACTGGTAATTTTATCTTCAATATTTCTTTTAACCATTCTGGAATCATAGGCTGCTCAATGTCTTCCTCTTCCCGAGTATTTTCCTCACATGGAATATCCTGAACTCCTCTAAGAGCGAAATTTTTTTCCCTCTTGAAATTCTTCACCCAGAATATCCATTTCATTTTCGGACTAAAGTATCTTCGTGCCTGTGGGAGATGGGGGTTCATCATCATCCTATTGGACTAATTCAATTTTCTCCTTGTGGATTGGAGAAGGAATTCTTCTTTCAGCCAATGACTCATCCTTAATAGTTAATATCTATTTCACATTCCTGGACTTGTCAAAATGAGATGGCCCTGATCTCTGCTTCTTTTGGACAGGTTATTCATCTATAATCTTCTTCCCTTTCAACCTTATGGAGTCATCAATTGCCTCCTTCCTTTTTCTAGAATTAGTTCTTTCAATTAGTTCATCACCTTGGGATGCTCCTGCATTTGAAGAATATGATTCCACTTCACCCATCAAGTTATAAGTGAGGGTCACATTTCTTCACCTTAGCCCCTGGATTTGCTGATCAACCCACCACTATGAATATTTGATAACTGGCCTCATCAAGGTGGTTAAGTCCGTGAGCTTGGCTTCTGACCATTTAAAAAGAGGAAGAAGCCAATTCTCATCATAGCATGGTTGAACATATTCTCCATCATCCTCTAGCTAATTAGGCACACATAAAAGCTTGGTTGTTCTAATCAAGTTCACTGGCAATCTGGACCATAGTCTTTTCTTGATATCATATTCATCTACGACATTCACCCAAAAATCCTCTAGGTCTACCTTGTGTCTATACTTCTTTCCATTCACGGTACCAATATGATTGTGAGGATCAAAATTAGTTTTGGACTAGTAAGATGTGAATGGATACCATTGCATTTCCAACCTAGCACTTTTGGCTGCCTGTACTGATGGACAAGACTCCAACATATTTATGATGAAAAATGGGAAGGTAATGACTTCTTTTTACTTTGATCTTTGGAGGCCTTGGTATGTTTCCAATTTCCTAAGGACTTCGAGCAAGACCATTCTATTGGTTGGGTAAATTGGAAGTCGGTAAGGACATCCGATGAATCCTTGAACTCTTATCTAAGTGAATCTTGGAAACTAGATAAACTAGGATCCATACTTGCTGATAAAGCTCTTGGCCTCATGAGTGAGCCTCTAATGAGTTTCTCCCTGCAATATTCTAGTGATGTACATCAAGAAGGCATCATTTACCCTTCTGAAGTGGGTTTTCTCGCTGAGCTACAGTTGTGGATAACAATCATAGGACTTAAATTCATTTCCACCATTTCCTACCATACCTCTACCGATCAATCTTGTGTATCTATAAGTTCTAGCCAATAGGTAGAAAATGTAGGAACTCGTGTAAAAAGACTTTTTCCTTTCCAAATTTATTAATTGTTCAATGAGATTGTCATTGATTATCTGCGACCAATTGAACATTTTGACACCTGAGGTGATCTCGTCAATAAAATAATACGTCCATGTCTCAAATGGCTCACCTTAAGGGTTACCCATTACTCTATTTAATAGAAAAATGATATCTCCATACTCCTCTTTGAATTCAGTACAAAGCAATTTCTTTGGCATTTTCTTAATGGAAGACCTTGGCTTCTCTAACCACAACTTATTGATATTTATTGCACAAAGCTGCAGTTGGTCCTCATAAAGTCTTCTGGCATCCTCTTTGGTTTTGTAGGAAGTCCGGTTATAATTTGGTATGCCAAATGCTTCTTGAATGGCTAACTCTCCAAGGTGAGCCAACACTTTGCCATCTGGCACAATGATTTGTCTCTCTTGTGTGTTGTAATGCATGGCACATTCAACCATCAACTCAGCACACTCCATAGCTGGTGGAAATCCAACCACTTAGACAATGCCATTTCTCATCATCTGACGAGCAATAGGTGTTGGCAGGAATCCATCTTTCCCATACATTATCTTCTTGAAATATTTAAAATCCACGTGTCCAAGGTTGGTGTCTATGACATTCTTCCACTTGGAGTTGATCTTTGACTTCGGCTGCAGTCCTTTACTGGTGAACTTCATCTGGGCCTTTCTAAAAGGTTCTCCTTTGGTGGTCATCAACCTACAAGAAACATGAAGAAAATAATAATTTTAAGATTTTAATTCTGATTTTCTTGGATCCTCTTGCTCAAAATTTTCACTTTCAGTCTGTCAAAAGGTCAAATTCTGTGAAAAATCAGACTGAAAATGAAAGAATTTGGCTAAGTACTTAGCAAATTTTGCGAGTATAAGTGAATTATATAGAAGGATGAAAGAAATCCGTCAAACTCAGATTTTGAACCTTTGAAATTATATACTTTTGATGGTAAATCTGCCTTAAATTTTGAAAATTCTATCTTCAACTCAGAAAAAGCACGTTATTCTCTGGAAATTATGTCCTTCAACTCAGAAATTTTACTTCATTCTTTGCTCTCCACTTAAAAATAATAATTTATCTCCAAGAATTTTCTTTCAAAAATTTTTCTTTCGTAACTTTGGGAGAGCTAAAATCTTCTCACAATCGAACTTTGAAAGAATGAATTGAAAATGACAAGTTAAACTCCTTATAAAGTTGAAGAGTTCGATTGATTTTAGCAACTTCATGTTTTCTTTGGGATTCGTCGAACCTAGATTGTTTTATTTCCTTTGAAATGGTAACTCAATCTTTATTGAAGATTTTCGAGAGAAAATTTCTAGTTTTCACCATGGCGCCATCCTTAGCCGAAATCTTCTGGATTTTCTTTTAAGTTCAAAATTTTTCTAAGTGTTGAATATTTCAAAAATTTATTCTAAGTGTTGGAAAATAAAAAATATTCTAAGTGTTTGAGTTTGATTTTTCCAATCTTTCCAACCTTTTCATCTTTAAATTATAGCAAAATTTTATTTTATTCATGGAAAACTTATTACTCTTCATGTCATTTTCTCCCTCTCCTTGGCTGGGTAAACTTCATCACCTCTTTTCCATCCTTCCTTTTGTCTAAGGTGGACTTTGTTCTCTTCATGCCAAGGGCGGACTTCACTTCTCTTCATGCCATGGCAGACTTGGTCATCTCTATGCCATTCTCATCTTTCCTTGGATAGGCTGGACTTGGTAGTTGCTTAGCCATCTTCAATTTAGCATTGGAAAACTTCATGATTGGTTGGCCATGTTGGGTGGAGTTTCTCATTACTTAGGGAATTACCTTGACAATTTAATATTTTTTGAAATTTTATTCTCCAAGGTATCAACACTTAGCCAATTTTCTGAGTTTTTCTCACCAAGGTATCAACACTTAGCCAATTTTATGAGTTTTCTTCCCAAGGTATCAACACTTAGCCAATTTTATGAATTTTTCTTCCCAAGGTATCAACAGTTAGCCAATTTTCTGAGTTTTTTTCTCCCTCCTCTTAGCTGGGCAGACTTTGAGCTTGGTTGGACATGCTTCTAGCTTGGGCGGACTTGATGATTTTTTTCCATCCTTTCCTCAAGCTAGGTCGGACTTCACAGTGCCTTGGACATAGTATTTGTAGACATCGAAAATATACAAATTGATATCGCACACTGGATCCTAATCTACTAACATCGCCTCATCCTGAATTATCCCTCTATCTAACCATTTAATCAAATAGCCTTATTTTATTCAAGTCATCATAATTCTCCTTTTAATTAAATAAATCCCTCGATTTAATTAAATCATTTTCTCTGTGTAATTAGCTAGGTCATTTCATCTTCCTATCTTTATTTAATTAAATAATCCATATTATTTGATTAAATCTCAGAATTTATCTAATTAAATTAAATAAGTCAAACATTTATCTAATTTAATCGAACATCACCCCCTTTGGTTAAATAAATAAAAAATATTTATTTAACTAAGTCTAAATCATTATTTTCTCATTTTGAGTTATTTAAATCCTAAAATCTAAGTCAAAATGGTCAAATCAACTAACATCATTTAAATTAACCAAATCATGATCAATGATAATCCTAATCACTCAAATCCTCTAGATTTTGCAACTTGCACATGAAAATCAATTTAATTGTTTTATAAATCATCTATTTTCATTCAAAAAGGCATCCAAGTGGGAATATTCCTCAAATTTGAAATCTCCCCCCAAAAGGACTTGTCCATCCAACAAAGAATTTAAAGCTCTTACATTGTCTCTTACATGTCTCCCACTTGGCATTTAACTCATCTTTCATCCCCCCTAAACATGTCATCTCATCAAATTCAAATTTCAAACTTGCACATTGATCAAAATGTGCTCAAGCTTCCTCCATTCACATGTTGACAAGTGGCATCTTGCCATTGGATGAATGTTAGTCCCACATTGCTCAATTTTGGTCATTCATCCTTCAATCTCATCTATAAGTAAAGAGCTCATCTCTTCATTTTGGAATCCACCAATTGAGTAAACTTACTATACTCAAATTTAGAGCAATCTTCATCCATACTTTTGAATCCATAGCTAGGTTATGCAGGTTTTTCATCATGGAGCACACTTGAATCTTCAACAAAGTGGATCACCATCATCATTCATCAACATTCATCAAGCTTGCATCATTGGAGTTGGGAAAGGGCCAATTTTCACATCAAATTGGCACCAATTCCCCCATGGGATCAAGAGTTTACATTGCTTTCAATAGGATGTAATCTACTTTCTTGTTCTTTCATTATTTTCTTCTCTTAATTCCTATTTTGAACTTTGTAAATGGATTCCATGGGGAATCCTTATTTATACTTGTAATATCTAACTTAAGGTGTTTAATCTCTTTGTTTTGTAGGTATTTGGATTAGGGTTCTACATTTAGCGCTAGAAGGAGGGCATATTTCTTTCGCCAGGTAGCAATGAGCCAAGTTTTCAAATATCAAAATTTTTGGGCTTTGATCAAGATCGTTTATTCTTTGAACCAACGCAACGAGTGCATTGCTTCAAAGAGGGGCAAAATGTAGACACGTAAAATATACTGATTGACATCGTGCATTTGATCCTGACTTACTAACATCGTTTCTTCCTGAATCGTCCCTCGGTCTTACCGTTCAATCAAATTCCCCTATCTAGTTAAATTCATCAATTTTCGTCCCTTAATCGAATAAATCATTTTATCTGATTAAGTCAATTCCTTCTATTAATTAAATCAATCCATCTGATCTAATTATCCCTATTTAATTAAATAATCAATTTATTTGATTAAATCTCTAAAGTCTATCCATTAAATTAAATAAATTAAAATCTTATTTGATTTAATCTAACACCATCCTTTTAATTAAATAAATCAAAATCCTTATTTAATTAATCTCATGTCATATTCTCCTCTTATTTGATTTAAATAAATCCATAAATCTAAGTCAAATAGGTCACATCATCTAATCTCCTATTAAATTAATTAACCCTTGATTAATTTAATCTCATCTCATGTCACATCCTCTAGCTAATGCAAGTTGCCCATGAAAATAGATTTAATTCATTTATTAAATCCCTATTTTCCTCACATGGCATTTTTTTGGAATATTCTCTCAATTTGAATTCAAAAATTCCAAGTGAACATGTACATCCAACAAGGCAATAACTTCCTCTTACATGTCCTTTGCCTTGAGCCAAGTGGCATTTATTGCATTTTCCCTTCCCTCTTACATGTCATTTCAACAAATTTGAATTTCAAATATTGGTATTTATTGGCACAAACCCCAAATCTTGCACATCCATCATCCATTCATAGCTTGACAAGTGGCATCATATCATTGGTTGAATCTTTGTCCCACATTGATCAAATTTGGACATCTCTTCAACTTATCAATCTATAAATAAAGAGCTCATATTCTTATTTTATCATCCACAATTTGAGTAAAGTTACCATGCTCAAATTATTAGCCATTTTCATCCATCATCATTGAGTTTTTACCTAGGTTTTTGCAGATTTTGGCTTGGAGCTCTCATTCTTCACCATCAAAGTGGATCAAATCTCTTCATCAAATCAACATTGCATCATTGGAGCTGGGAAAGGGCCAATTTTCACATCAAATTGGCACCAATTCCCTTAAGAGATTAGGAGTTTGCTTGCTTTAGAATAGATTTTGATATTCTTTCAAGTTTCATTGTGTTCTTCCTTTCATTTTTTATCTCTTTTGCTATTCAAATGAATTTATTGAGGAATCCTTATTCTTGCTTGCATTTCACCTTTTAGTGTGTTTGTTCATATTGTTTTGTAGGTATTGGGATTAGGGTTCTACATTTGGCGCTAGAAGGAGGGCAATCTCACATTCCAATCACGTTTTTTGACAAAATTATGCGTTTTTATTTGTTTACAGGAAACAATGCCGCTCACAGTCCAGAGGGGCTATATAGCACTGCTAGAAACAAACTGCAACGCTAAAAACTTCAAACAACGCTGCTCACAATCCAGTGGGGCCATATAGTGCCGCTGACAGTCCAGTGGGGCCATATAGCGCCGCTCACAGTCAAGTGGGGCTATACAGAACTGCTCCAGAATCAAACTGCACCGCTAGAATTGAATTGCACCGCTCAAAAGTCAAACTGCGCCACTGGAGTCTCCAGCGTCGCCATATAGCGCCGCTAGAAAAGCAAACAGAGCCGCCATCACAAACTGAACCGCTTTGATTTTTTTCTTTTTCATTCAAATTTAAAATGGCCATATCTTGGTCATTTTTTGGTCTTTTTTGAAACTTTTTTTTTTGAAATGGGGTAGAATTTCATAATATATCCAATGGTGTAGGTTATTATTGACTTTGATATAGTTTAAATTTTAAAATTTTCACTTAATGTCAAATCACAATGAAACTTTGTCTAAATTTTAGGGTTTTTATGCTTAATCATTTATCTAACCTTAATATATTTTTGTTCCTTGATGTCATATAGAATTTTTATCTTGTATTGTAGGTTTTAAATGATCATGGAGCATGAAAGTCAAAGAAAAAGCATTATCACATCATTGTAACAAGTGTTTTTAAACACTATAGTGTTTGTTTAACACTTTTTGAGGATTCATTATTCTTCTTAATGAAAATTTGTCATCATTTTCATGCTTAGGATCTAATAAATTCATTTGGGCTTTAAAAAGAACTTTTTAATTCTTGTTGCAAAGGGTTTAAAATGAACATTAGGACTACAACTTACTAGAGTTTTTTTTTTTTGGTTAACAATTAAACAAGACAACTCTCATTTGTCCTTTGGTGCTTTAAAATGAATTCATTATTGCTTTGTGGGATCTAAAATGAACATGTGCTACATTGTTTTGTGAGATATTACTTGAACTAACTTCATTGAAAAAGGACGTATGCGCTTCTGTCGCGGTTTATAGCGATCTTGAGAATCAAAAAGATTTTTTCATGATTTTAGGATAAGACAAAGCAATCACCTCCACACTTCATTTTTGGGTTTAAAATTGAACAAAATATTGTGCGAGTGTGAATGAATTTATTGCATGTGTTCTCCCTTTGTTTCTAAACAAGGGTTGATCGAACTATGAATAAGTTTATTCGCTTTTGTCTATCTTAGAGGGCCTGCCTTGGGGAAAAAGTACTCACCCAAGGGAACGACTCAACTGGTAACACTCTAAAGCCAAGAGTATTTCCAACCAGGATATAAATGTGGGTATTGGAGTAAACACCAATATCACGTGGTTGATTCCGACGAGATGGATCCGAAAGGGGACTCTTGCCGTATGGGTCAATCTCCACGAATGAAAAGTCTGAAATAGAACCCTTGTTTTGTAGTGACCTATTGATCCATTGAGTGAGTTTATCAAAGTGGTGCATTGGAACTTAGATTCCAAGAAGTTACTTGCCATGTCCGATCTTGGTTGAAATATAGAGGTTAAGACTTCATTCTTAACATACCCTTTATATTTTTCCTTGGTTGCATGTAAAATCATCTCTTCTTCTCTGAAGGGCATGAGGCAAGCCCACCAAGAAAAATGTACCAATTGAGCTAGGGTGTTATATTGCTTGTGATTCAGTTTGAAAACATAGTGCTTTGATCAAAAACATTGGAAAACCAACATTCAACATGACTATCAAATCTCAAAACCTTTAGGAGAAGCAAATATCCTTGAAAAAATTCACATGTTATTGCTTTCCCTTGGGATTCGTATCCTTAGAGGCTTCTAAACATTTGGATTTCATCTCAATTTGCTCCTACTAAGGTCAACAATAGGTAAATTTTTTCTCAAAGTTCCTTGGTTTCCACATAACACACTTTGCGGGATAAGGGGAAAGTTGAGACATTAGACATCTAGATTCATAATCTAATCAAGAGCGTGTTTGTGATAAAAAGAATCCATTAAGAAAAGATTGAATCAATTGGACCC
This sequence comes from Sequoia sempervirens, assembly GCA_007258455.2. Lineage (NCBI taxonomy): Eukaryota > Viridiplantae > Streptophyta > Pinopsida > Cupressales > Cupressaceae > Sequoia > Sequoia sempervirens. The sequence continues at coordinate 29,131,170 of VDFB02353493.1, read as the reverse complement.
CACATATGTGCTTGGCATCTTTTGGTTGTATGGTTTTCATGCAAACATTGGTCTTTTGATTTTGAATTACTTTTAGAGAAAGGAATGTTCTTCACTATCTTGGTCTCAGAGACAAGTCCTTCTTAGGTTCATTTAGGATCAAATCAAACAATTCATCCAAATTCCAAAACATTTATCAATCCATCCCACAAACAACTTTAGAGGTTTGGAAACATTATTCTAGACTTGGATAAATCATCAAAATCAAAATCACCTTGTTTAGTTAGGAGTATGGGAATGCATCCTTTCTCATACCTCTAGTTAAATTAGCACCCCTTTGAACAAGTTCATCCTAAGATCAAATCTAACATCTTAGGGTTTACAAGTTCATTATCCAATCACACCAATCAAAATCAAACCCTAAGTCTAAGCATTGATCCAAAGTCCCTAAACATTCAAACTCATATCATTCACCCCTTTCATCCTTCATTTCGTCATTGATCCTAAGAACCTTAGAGGTCACTTTTGCAACAAGGTCAAAACACAAGAGGAACATGGAATATAAACTTGATACATACATCGTGAGTAATCCAAGTCAACCAAACTATCAAAGCCTTACAATACCACTTGATTTTCAAAACTCACATTTATACAATCCGTACATGGGATCATTCTCTCCTACAAACATCAATAGTAAAAACGTGAGTATGCCCAAATCAAAGATTGGAGCACATTTCCTGATGGTAGATCTAAATCCAAACCTACAAGTTTTTCAACCAAAAAATCAAAGCATGAGCCTTCAAAAGAACAACGTCATCCCACCAAATCCCTACAAGCCAAATGAGAATGTACCAAGTACAAGTTTTCCAAACATGAATCCGAAAAACTTTGGGATGGATACATTTGCAAATCATACGAATAGTCCAAACATGAACAATGGTCAATTTAAACCCATAATGCCAAACTTGAACATCATCCCAAATCAAAACATTGTCCAAAAGCTAAATCAACTATATCAAGGGAGTCAAGATCGAAATCAAGAACAAATTTGGCAAGATCAAATTGGTACACTTACCAAAATAGTTGAGTCATTGCACCAAGAGACATCTCCACCACCATTACCCATATCAACATCATTCCTTGGTTTAGGGCTTCCCCCTTTACCTAGCACAAATCACTCCATCCCAATCAATCCACCTAACACCAATCAAGTCATCACATCAAATCCTTTGGATATACCATCGACATCGCACCAACAGATGGTATCTAATCAAATGACAACATCAATCCTGAAAAATCAAAACATGGTCTCCCAAGGACCTATCACCTTGGTCATTCTGACCATTCCTATCACCTCGATCACTCCATCCACCCCTATCACACCCATCATATCTCAACCCCTCACTACCATGATCACTCCAAGCGTATCTCAACAACTTAGGACTACATCCAACACAATTCCAAATCCACCACCACTACCACCAAAACCAAATGTAGCAAGACAATATAACATTGCGCTAAAAGCTCACCAGGCTTACCAAAAGGCCATACAACAATATCTAGCCACACAACAAGCCTCTCAAGCTTCCCAAGCCTCTCAAGCAACCCAACAAACAAAAAAAATGACAACTGTTGAGAACAAGGATCAAGATCAATCCATCACTGAGCACCTTGAAGCTATGTTTACTTCATCCAATGATCAAATCAACATATGTCAAGAGTCACTTTTGAATCACAATCAAAATCCACCAACAATACTCGACAATGATCCAATTCAAGAAATATCAACATCATTTGACCTTATGGTTGAAGACATTGGAAATCCCTCCACCACAAGTGTTGAAAACAATGATCAAGATATCTCCATCGACAAGCACATTGAGGATGTTTCTACCCCATCCAATGATCAACTCACCATACATCAAGAGCCACTTTTTAGTGATCTCTTTCAAGGAGTGTTAGGATTATTTGATCCTATCGACATAATGCACGATCCATCAACCAATGATCATATTAAAAATGTCTCTACATTGCCTTATGAGTTAGAGGACATATCTCAAGAATTTATTCAAAAGCATGATCAATGTCTCTCACCAAGGTCTAGCAATGGTCCCTTCCAAGACATGTTGACCCCCTTTGACCTCATGGTTACAAATATTGAAGGAACCCTAAACTTGACACTTCAAGATATTGAACCATTTACCATGTCTAATGACAACACCCAAGACCCCCTTATAGACAATCCATCCTTTGAAACTGATCCATGTCAAGAACTTGATCCAAAGCATGTCGAAAGCAGCTTCAAAATCATTCAAGATCAAGAATTTGTGTCTTCAAGATACTACAATAATCTAATGGACACTCTCCTATCTATGGAAGATGATCATATCCATGTAGCGCATACTCCTCCATCTACCCATGAGATGCTTTCTATGGATGGACACGTAGATGATCTTCAGCTAGAACAAGATTCTATTACACAAAAAGAGCAGATTATTAATTCCTACAGTCAAACAGAGTTGTCAACAACAGTATCAGATATATCACAAATGTAGACTAAGGACATCATGAATAAAGATATCAAACATTATCCACTCAAGGAAGCAAGTCAGACAGAATAGTATAATCCAGAGTTAGCAGAGCGACAAATTGAAACAATGCCATCTACGGTGTTCATTTGTCAGAGCATGTTTACTGAACAAGACATCTCAGAACAGGCAGAATCAAGGAATGAAGGTGCCACTAGCACTATATTGGGGGCAACTTTATCTAGTGCAAGCATCAACATAGGGAGCACGAAGAATCCTTATGATGAAATCGATACCAATACTACAACCAGTCACATCATGAATCTTCATCCACCCATCACCCCATCCATGAATTGGGACCAACGTCAAAAGAAAGAATTGAATCAAAGTGAAAAGAATGATATCAAAGAAAAAGAAGCTGGAAATCATAATGGACAAATCAAATACACATGGATACCAAAGAATACAAAGAAAGATCATCCCTATCAAACTCCATCAGTTAAAGAAACTATGGGGCAAAATAAAAAAGGGAAAAGTATCCATCAAAGATGTCCACAAAAGCAAAGGTAGAATTTTCAAGCGACGTACAAAGTGTATCAAGTATTTGGTCCTAATTCCACCCACACTTTTGTATCCACGCATCATTGCTCATCTTCCCAAGTTTGGAGAGTCAAAGATTCCAAGCTATCAACCAATCCATCTTTTATCCCTAAACACACTCCATCCATGCCTCCACGCATGATATCCAATTCTCAAATTGACCATGTATTGGAAATGACCCTTCATCATAAGGATTCTGAAGGCACTCTATGCATTGATAATACCTTGAGAGACAAAAGTTAACCACAGTATCAATAAAGCGGATCAAAATCCCAAAAGTTGCATTGAGTTACGCATTATCTTAGCAAAGCAACTTCTTCAAGTAGGATATCGATGACACATTATCATAGGGGCATCTACATCAGTGACGCCTTATGATTCAACATGAGCTTAAAATCTTTCAAAAAAAAACCAAAAAAATCAAAAAATATGAAAATCCAAAAAAAATAAAATTAGAAAAAGGATTGAAAATAGTGAAGAAAAAAATCATCCTCTAGTGAAAACCACTACAGTGGCACTTTGGGCAAGACCATGATGAAAACCTGGAAAACAAGCATCATGTGTGGAATCGACCATCTACGTGTGCCACTTCAGGAGAAAGCATCTCATCCAATCTGTAATAAATCCAACATTCCATCCGTCTTATCCATAATAAATCCATGCATCCATGAACTATTTATCCAATCCATTTTTCATCCATTTGCATCCATCATCCAAGTTATCTTGATCTTGATAAAAGTTTGGTGTGCACTTTGCACTTGCTTATGGTAAACATCTTGACATGGGCCATTTTCATTTGATCTTATCCTATGCAGCATTATCTGAGCTATGAAGCACTATCCAAATGAGCTTTCTTGATCCAAACACCTTATCTTACCACAAGATAATCCATATCCATCCATCCATACAATTATCTGAGCATCCACACATGACATTCCATACATTGCTAGACATTGGGGGCAAATATTTACATCTTGCTTCAGGAATAAATCTTGATCTATATCCTCCAACTTATGTGGCGATCCGAACATTGGAAAACATGAAATCAAACTAGTCAAAGCACTCATGAACAAAAATCCAAATCACTAGCCCATGGCATATTTTGACAAAAAGAAATTCCTTATCAGTCTTCATCTTTCATCAAACATTGATCCAAACAATCAATATCAGTCGCATCTAACACACCCTTCAAACGTCATATCAAATCATTCGAACAACTTTTGTTCCAAAATCAAGCTTCATCAAACATGATCAATCAAATCCAATCAAAAAATAATCATCTCAAGATATCATTGTGTTGCTTAATACTATCCTTGCATTGTTATGCATCCTCAACAATGTTATCATCATCAATCCCATCAACATCCCAATCCTTGTGTTGCATAACACTATCATTGCATTGTTGTGTATCCTCAACAATGTTATCATCATCATCATCAATCCATCGATTTGATTAGTCAACCTTAGCTTGGTCTTCAGTAAAATCCTAAATAGAGAACTGATATCATCACACATATCCATATCCAAATCATCAAAATTGTGCGAAAAATCCAAAAACATTCAAAACATCAAAAAATCCAAAAACATCCAAAATATCGAAAAAATACAAAAACATTAAAAAAAAAAAACATCAAAATCCAAAACATTCAAAAACACAAAATCCAAAAACATTCCATAAAATCTTTCAGAAAACCCAAACATCAAAAATTCAAAATTCAAAACATTTGCAAAGGTGACACAAACAGCCTCAAAACATTTCAAAAACATCAAAACATCCAAATACTTGAAAAAATCCATCCGTCTCATCTCGCTTTCACTTGCAATAATCAATCATCCATAATAAATTGATATCACCTTCATCCTTTGACCACACAAAACATAAACAACCATAACAATTGGCAAAAGCAAACTTCAAATGAAAATCAAAATCAAAACAACAAACCTTGAAACAAAAAATAAAAATCTTGATCATTCTCAAACATGGAGTCAACTTTATATCAAGGCCTATCAATCAACTTATCAAACCATCATCATCCTATACAATGCATGTCCTAGGATATATCGTTCCGACAATGGGCATCATTTTGGATATCACTTGGATTCTTATCCTATAAAAAAAAATCCCTTTGGCTAGAGGTATGAAGAACATTGGCTTGTTTGTGTACTTGATATTTTGTTTTGGTTTATCTTATTGTGCTCATTCCAAGGACCTCTCAATGATGTCCCCAACGAAGGGATTTAGAGATAGGAATGGGGCAATGATCATTATCTTTTTATCTATTGTGCTTGTTGGACGTTCTTGTAATATAACCTTGGCGAATACTTATTTTGTTAGGTACGTCCTAGTAAGGTTTCCGTATGTCAAGTGTGAACAAGAATACTCCTATTTGTTTGTTGAGTCAAAGTCCATCGCACTAGGTACAACGCCATCCTGGTCCTCTATACCTTGATGCATCGTGCCTACATGTGTTATCAAACATAAGGTAATTGGCCCTTTGAAAATTCCAACTCCTCGGCAAGTAATCATCATCATCATCATCTCATGTCTTGTTGGAATCTCTTGTTTTCTTCTATCTCTTACTTTTCACGCTAATATGGTACGATGACAGTTAATCATAAATCATCACCATTGCATCTATCTTGCATCCAAAAACAGTCAACATACTACATAATGCATATCATATCATATAGAAAGCATTAATCATACCACATGCAATCATCCCCATCATTGAATAATATAAATTGGTTATTCTAAGCATCTCATAATCCATACATTTATCATCTATTTCCATAATCATCCATGCATCATCATATCATATAATGTGCATCCATATCATCCATGCATCATCATAATCATCTCATTTATATCATCAATAATGTAACTGTCATGGTACAAATCAGGATCAAGTGGGTGCAATATATAAAAATAGGCATGAGGCTACCCATGGCTGATGACTGTCTACATCATCAAATATTTCTACATCAAACATACGAGTTGATCTGATCTTGAACCTCTTTGTCGAGAGATCGACCCTCAAATCGAACCATTTCGCCCGATCTCTCGAGGGGGCAGTATACTAGCGTAATTCTTCTCGCTGGGGCAACAGTGGGGCATCATAAAATAGAGAATTTTGAACTTTGATCTAAGCAAGATTATTCTTTGAACCATCGCAACAAGTGCATTGCTTCAAAGAGGGGCAAAATGTAGACATCAAAAATATACAGATTGATATCGCACACTCAATCTTGATCCACTAACATCATTTCTTCCTAAATCATCCCTCGGTCTAACCGTTTAATCAAATCTCCCTATCTGATTAAATTCATCAATATTCATCTCTTAATTAAATAAATCACTTTATCTAATTAAGTCACCTCTTCTCGATAATTAAATTAATCATCTTGATCTAATTATCCGATTTAATTAAATAATCAATTTTATTTGATTAAATCTCTTAAGTCTATCTATTAAATTAAATAAATTAAAACCATATTTAATTTAATCTAACATCAGCTCCTTTTAATTAAATAAATCAAAATCCTTATTTAATTTTCCTCTTATCATATTCCTCTCTTATTTGATTTAAATAAATCCATAAATCTAAGTCAAATAGGTCACGTCATCTAATCTCTCGTTAAATTAATTAACCCTTGATTAATTTAACCTCCTCTCATGTCACATCCTCTAGATAATGCAAGTTGCACATGAAAATAGATTTAATTCATTTGATTAAATCTCTATTTTCCTCACAAGGCATCTTTTGGAATATTCTCTCAATTTGAATTCAAAAATTTCAAGTCAACATGTATATCCAAGAAGGAAATAAATTCATCTTACATGTCCTTTGCCTTGAGCCAAGTGGTATTTAATGCTTTCTTTCTTCCCCCCTTTCAAGTCATTTCAACAAATTTGAAATTCAAATTTATGCATTTATTGGCACAATCCTCAAAACTTGCTCAACCTTCATCCTCTCACATGTTGAAAAGTGGCATCATATCATTGGTTGAATCTTTGTCCCACATTGATCAAATTTGGACATCTTTTCAACTTATCAATCTATAAATAAAGAGCTCATATCCTTATTTCATCATCCACAATTTGAGTAAACTTACTCTACTCAAATTCATCTTCAAGCATTTGCAAGATTCATCCATCCATAGCTAGGTTATGCAGGTTTTCATCTTGGAGCACATTTGAATCTTCACAAAAGTGGATCACTCATCAACACTCTTCATCATCTATCAACATTGCATCATTGGAGTTGGAAAAGGGCCAATTTTTACATCAAATTGGAACCAATTCCCCCATGGGATCAAGAGTTTGCATTACTTTCAATAGGATTTGATTTATTTTCTTGTTCTTTCATTATTTTCTTCTTTTCATTCCTATTTTGAGCTTTGTAAATGGATTCCATGGGGAATCCTTGTTTATACTTGCAATATCTAAGTTAAGGTGTTTAATCTCTTTGTTTTGCAGGTACATAGATTGGGGTTCACACAGTATCTCAAGCTTGGGCCGACTTTGCCAATGTTTAGACATCTTTCCCTTGGGAGGACTTCACCTTGGCTAGACTATGTACAATTTCTTCTAGGCGGACTTCACAGTGCCTTGGACATGCTTCCTTCAAGCTAGGGTGGACTTGACCATATGTTTGGACATCCATTGCTTGGGCGAACTTTGAAGTTCTTTGGAAATCTCATTTTTCCTTGGGCAGACTTGGCTTAAGGCTCACCATCTTCATTCTCTTATGGGCAGACTTGAAGCTTGCCTTACGATTTCTCATCTTGACACTTAGATGAATTTCTTGCTTTCTTCTGGATCATCTGGAACAAAACCTTTGCCTAGAGACTTTCTCTTGCTTTTTTATTCTTGGAGGCACAAATTTTTTATTTTGAAGATAAAAACTTTGACATCGTGACCTGTGGGACCCAATCCTAGGTCAACTTTTAAAAAAGCTAAAAAAAGAAAAAAGCAAAAAACAAGCCAAAAAGTTACTTCTTGGATTGGTCCCAAAGTGCCAAAAATAGAAAAAGCAAAAAGCAAAAAAGTTGAATCCCTAAAAAATAGGAAGTGTCAGAATTGACTCAAAGCAATGGTGTTCTTTGTCCTTCAAGCCTTCTAAGCACTTTGACAATGTCTAGGCACTATTATGGGCTTGAATTCTCTACTTGACTGGGTGATTTCTCAAAAATCTAACTCCAGACTCTCAAAGCAATGAACTTTATGAAATTGCAACTCTAAGACAAAACCCTAAAAAACAAACTACTGGGGGTCCCCATTTGCAATGGGGCGATGTATGAAACATGTTACAACACATCGCTCAGAGCGATTCGACATGTTTGGGTGCGAAAGAGGACCATGCCTAAACATACCCACCCCAGATGCGTTGGAATAGTTTGTTTGGTCACATGAGTTGTAGAACGAAAATTGAACCACTTTGCAACTTTACACTGCTTGCATTTGACAACTTTTTCTCTAAGTGAAAAGTTTCCACCACAGGAAAATGCCTCTAAGTCAGTGAAAAATGAGAGAGGTTGTTGTAGAGGGTCCCAACATGATCCCATAGGATCAAACAAGAAGTTTCTAAGCAACATGGTTTCTAAGTAACACCCCGTAGAAGATTGCAACCATTTTACACTTTGGACTCATAAAAGATTCAACCGGTTGAACGTAGCTCATAGCAATTCGGTGTGTTTGGGTGTGAAAGATGACCATTCCTAGTGTAAAAATACCCATCCAGATGCATTGGAATAGTTTTTTTTGTCATATGAGTTGTAGAACGAAAGTTGCACCACTTTGTAACTTTACACTGCTTTCATTTGACATCTTTTTCTGCAAGTGAAAAGTCGCCACCATAGGAAAACACCTCCAAGATAGAAAAAAATTGAGAGAGGTTATTGTAGAGGGGCCCAACATGATCCTATAGGATTAGACGAGAGGTTTCTAAGTGTCATAGTGTCCTAGTAACACCCCGTCGAAGATTGCAACCATTTTGCACTTTGGACACTTGAGAGATTTAGCTAGTTGAACGTAGCTTAGAGCGATTCGACGTGTTTGGGTGCAAAATAGGACCATTCCTAGCATGAACGTATCCACCCAAATGCGTTAGAATAGTTCATTTGGTCACATGAGTTACATAATGAAAGTTGCACCACTTTACAATTTTACACTACTTGCATTTGACAACTTTTTTCCCAAGTGAAAAGTTGCCACCACAGGAAAACACCTCCGAGTTAGAAAAAATTGAGAGATGTTATTGTAGAGGGGAAAATCATGATCCCATATGCTTAGATGATAAGTTTTTAAGCATCACGGTGCCTGAGTAACACCCCATCGAAGATTGTAGCCATTTTGCACTTTGGACTCATAAGGGATTCTACCGATTGAACGCAGATCAGAGCGATTTAGCATGTTTGACTGCGAAAGAGGACCATGCATAGCATAAAATTACCCACTTAGATGCATTGGAATAGTTCGTTTGGTCACACGAGTTGCAGAAAAAAAGTTGCACAACTTTGTAACTTTACACTACTTGCATTTGACAACTTTTTCCCCAAGTGAAAAGTCACCACCACAGGAAAATGCCTCCGAGTTAACAAAAATTGAGAGAGGTTATTGTAGATGGGACCAACATGATCCCATAGGATCAGACAAGAAGTTTCTAAGCATCATGGTATTTTAGTAACAACCCGTCGAAGATTGCAGCCATTTTGCACTTTTGGACTATTAAGGGATTCAACTGATTGAACGTAGCTCAGAGTGATTCAGTGTGTTTGAGTGTGAAAGAGGACCATTCCTAGCATAAAAATACCCACCTAAATGCGTTGGAACATTTTGTTTGGTCACACGAGTTGTAGAATGAAAGTTGTACCATTTTGCAACTTTACACTACTTGCATTTGACAACTTTTTCCCCAAGTGAAAAGTCGCCACCATGGGAAAATTCCTTCGAGTTAGCGAAAACTAAGAGAGGTTATTGTAGCGGGGCCCAATGCGATCCCATAGATTTAGACGATAAATTTTTAAGTGTTAAGGTGTTTGAGTAACACCTCGTCGAAGATAGCAACCATTTTGCACTTTGAACTCATAAGGGATTCAATCATTTTAATGTAACTCAGAGCGATTCAACGAGTTTGGGTGTGAAAGAGAACCATTCCAAGCATAAATGTACCCATACAAATGTGTTGGAATAGTTTTTTTGGTCACACGAGTTGTAGAACGAAAGTTGCACCACTTTGCAACTTTACACTGCTTGCATTTGACATCTTTTTCTCCAAGTGAAAAGTCACCACCAAGGGAAAATACTTTTGAGATAGTGAAAAATGAGAGAGTTTATTGTAGAGGGGCCAAACACGATCCCATAGGATTAGACGAGAAGTTTCTAAACATCACGGTGTCTGAGTAACACCCCATCAAAGATTGCAGCCATTTTGCACTTTGGACTCTTAAGGGATTCAATTGGTTGAACATAACTCAGAGCGATTTAGCATGTTTGGGTGTGAAAGAGGACCATTTCTAGTGTAAAAGTACCCACTTGGATGTGTTGAAATAGTTTTTTTGGTCACAAGAGTTGCAGAATAAAATTTGCACCACTTTGCAACTTTACAGTACTTGCATTTGATAACTTTTTCTCCAAGTGAAAAGTCACCACCATGGGAAAAAGTCTCCGAGTTAGCAAAAATATAGAGAGGTTATTATAGAGGGGCCCAACGCAATCCCATAGGCTCAGATGAGAAGTTTCTAAGCGTCATGGTGTCTGAGTAACACCTCGTTAAAGATTGCAACCATTTTGCACTTTTGACTCATAAGGGATTCATCTGGTTGAATGTAGCTCGAAGCAATTCAATGTGTTTGGGTGCAAAAGAGGACCATGCCTAGTGTAAACGTACCCACTCAGATGCGTTGAAACAATTCATTTGGTCACATGAGTTGCAGAACAGAAGTTGCACCACTTTGCAACTTTACACTACTTGCATTTGACAACTTTTTCACCAAGTGAAAAGTCGCCACCACATGAAAACACCTCTGAGATAGCGAAAAATGAGAGAGGTTATTGTAGAGGGGCCCAACATGATCCCATAAACTTAGATGATAAGTTTCTAAGCATCATGGTATCTAAGTAACAACCCATCAAAGATTGCAGCCATTTTGCACTTTGGACTCTTAAGGGATTCAACCGGTTGAACGTAGCTCAGAGTGATTCAACGTGTTTGGGTGTGAAAGAGGACCATGCCTAAGCATAAATGTACCCACCCAGATGCGTTGGAATAGTTTTTTTGGTCACACGAGTTGCAGAACAAAAGTTGCACCACTTTGCAACTTTGCATTACTTGCATTTGACAACTTTTTCTCCAAGCGAAATGTCACCACCACGGGAAAACGCCTTTGAGTTAGCATAAACCAAGAGAGGTTATTGTAGATGGGGCCAATGTGATCCTATAGCCTCATACGAGAATTTTCTAAGCATCATGGTATCCGAGTAAAATCATGTTGAAGATTGCAACCATTTTGGACTTTAGACTCTTAAGGGATTCAATCGATTGAATGTAGCTCAGAGCGATTTGATGTGTTTGGGTGCAAAAGAGGACCATTCCTACATAAATGTACCCACCCGAATGTGTTGGAACAATTGTTTTGGTCATACTAGTTGCATAATGAAAGTTATGCCACTCTACAACTTTGCACTATTTGCATTTGACAACTTTTTCCCCAAGCGAAATGTCGCCTCCATGGGAAAACGCCTCTGAGATAGCAAAAACTGAGAGAGGTTATTGTAGAGGGGCTCAACACAATTCCATAGCCTTAGACGATAATTTTTTAAGTGTCATGGTATCCGAGTAACAACATGTCAAATATTGCAACCATTTTGCACTTTGGACTCTTAAGGGATTTTGCCGGTTGAATGTAGCTCAAAGTGATTCGACATCTTTGGGTGTGAAAGAGGACCATGCATAGCATAAATGTACCCACTTAGATGCATTGGAACCATTTTTTTGGTCACACGAGTTACATAATGAAAGTTGCACCACTTTGGAACTTTGCACTACTTGCATTTAACAACTTTTTTCCTAAGCGAAATGTCACCACCATGGGAAAATGCCTCCGAGATAGAAAAAAATGAAAGAGGTTATTGTAGAGGGGCCCAAAATGATCTCATAGCCTCATACAAGAAGTTTCTAAGCATCACGGTATCCGAGTAACATTATGTCGAAGATTGCAACCATTTTTCACTTTGGACTCTTAAGAGATTTTATCAATTGAATGTAGCTTAGAGCGATTCAATGTGTTTGGGTGTGAAAGAGGACCATGCCTAACGTAATAGTACCCACCCAGATGCATTGGAATAATTTTTTTAGTCACACGAGTTGTAGAATGAAAGTTATGCCACTTTGCAACTTTTCACTACTTGCATTTGACAATTTTTTCCCTAAGTGAAATGTCGCCACCACGAGAAAACACCTCTGAGATAGAAAAAATAAAGAGAGGTTATTGTAGAGGGGCCCAATAAAATCCCATAGCCTCAAACAAGAATTTTATAAGCATCACGGTATCCAAGTAACAACATGTCGAATATTGTAACCATTTTGCACTTTGGACTCTTAAGGGATTTTGCCGATTGAATGTAGCTCAGAACAGTTCGATGTGTTTGGGTGTGAAAGAGGACCATTCTTAGCATAAACATACCTAAGAGAGAGAGAGAGGTGGTGGGAGGGATATACCTGAGAGAGAGGGGGAGAGAGAGGGAGGGGGTGAGAGGGAGATACCTGAGAGAGAGGGAGGGGGTAGGGGGAGAAACCTGAGAGAGAGGGAGAGGGAGTGGGAGAGAGGAGAGGGAGAGATAGAGAGAGAGGGAGGGTTGGGACGGAGATACCTAAGAGAGAGGGAGTGAGAGAGAGATGGAGTACCTGAGAGAGAGAGAGAGAGAGAGAGAGAGAGAGGAGAGGAGAGAGAGAGGCACAAGGGAGATACCCCGAGAGAGGGGAGAGAGGTCTGGGGTGAGAGGGAGAGATTAGAGAGAGGAGGTGGTGGAGTGGGGCCTGAGTTAGAGGAGAGGGAGGGGTAGGAGGGAGAGGAGCTACCAAGACAGAGGTGGAGAGATAAGAGAGCAGAGAGAGAGTAGGGAGAGAGAGGAGGGGAGACAGAGGGACGAGAGAGGGGACAAGAGAGAGAGAGAGAGAGAGAGAGAGAGAGAGAGAGAGGAGAGAGAGAGAGAGAGAGAGAGAGAGGAGATACAGAGAGAGAGAGAGACTCGAGAGAGAGAGGGAGGGGTGCGAGGGAGTACTTGAGAGAGAGGGAGAGAGGGAGGAGACAGAGAGAGGGCGTGAGAGATAGAGGGAGTGAGCAGAGAGAAAGAGAGACCTACTAGAGGGAGAGGGGGTAGGAGGGAGAGACTCAGAGAGAGGGAGAGGTGGTGAGGGAGATACTGAGAGAGGAGAGAGAGGGAGTGAGGAGAGGGAGGAGTGGGAGAGATAGAGGAGGATCGTGAGAGGGAGAGGGGTAGAGGAGACTTGACAAAGAGAGAGAGAGGGAGAGGGTGGAGAGAGAGAGAGAGAGAGAGAGAGAGAGAGAGAGAGGAGAGAGAGAGAGAGAGAGAGAGAGAGAGAGAGAGAGAGAGAGAGAGAGAGAGAGAGAAAGATAATGACCTAAGAGAGGGAGATGGAGTGAGAGAGATAAAAAGACCAAAGGGGAAGAGAGAGGGAGTGTGAGAAAGGGGGTTGGAGTGAAATAGATTTATCTAGGTAGGGTGGGAGGAAACGAGACCTGAGAGAGGGGATTAGAGTGAGAGAGTAGTCTAGGTAGCGTGGGAGGGAGTGAGACCTGAGAAAGAGAGACTTTAGAGGGATAGAGAGTTATCTAGTTAGGGTAAGGAACCAGAAAGGAAAAACCTCAACTATCCATCTACGATCATAAATCACACACTCTCAACATTATCAAAGTGGTCGACCAAAGAAGGGAAAGTTAGATTTTGTTCAAAGCATGTGATTTGGCGAGCACCAAATTTGGCAGTCACCAAATAACCTGCTTTGGACAAGTGAATTGACAAGATTTTCCAAATTTCCTCATATTTTTGTTTGTTCTCACCATCACGTTTGCACGTCTTTCAATGCAAGTTTATAAAAAAATTGTGATGGCGTTAACCTCTCTCTTAGCTATCTAAATATATAATTCTTTTTTCATTTTGATTCAGTTAAGGTTTTGATCCATAACTTCTATTGTAAATGCCTTTATTTTTGGTCAAAAACCAACATGTTCTAGTTTTAGGATAGATTTTTACTTGTTCATTGAAATGTGAAACACATTACATTTTTTAAAACTAGACTCCATTCTACACGATTTTTTTTTCAATTTTTGATTAGTTTTCAAAAAATTTAGGGGGGAGCACGCTCAAATTTTAGCTTTTCAGCATGTGTCCACTTTCAAAATTCATAAAATATTATATATTCATTAAAAAAATTATGCAAAAGAACGAGGATAAATTGCATGGTGTTAGCTAATTTCTCACTGTTCAGATTTTTGAAATTCTAAAAAAAATTTAATCAAAAAGGGGGGAGCCCTCATGCACTATGCTATTTTTTTTGATAAAAACATGACCTATTTTGGGCCCCCGCTTTTTGAGACCCTTAATATTCATTAATTTCAAAAAGAATTAGTAGCTTAGAAACTAGATTCAGAGCACTTCAACTCTTGTTCTTGCTGCATCTTGAAATTTTGAGCGTAACTATCTTCATTTTCTTATGCAAATCAAATTTTGCTGATTTTAGAAAAAAAGTGGCATCTTAAGAGCTAAAATTGTGTCATAGATCCATGCACTTACCCATCTCCTTTCTGTTTCTTGGACTTGGAAGAAGAATCTCCATAAGTAGAAGAAGAGGGAGATGGAGTGGACTTCTGATTGTTCTTTGGCTTCGATTTGGAGGGAGTCTCACTACTTAAAGATGATTCTGTCTTGGGCTTCTTCTTATTCTTTCCTTTACCCTTGGATGATTGAGCCATTAGAGCATGATTCTTAGAACTAGGTAGGGAATCCAATTGAATCAACTTGGCCTCTTCCCTAGTAAGACACTCACAAAACAACTCAAATGAAGGCATTTTGTACTCTTTCCCCATGGCATCCATAGTTGAATGGAAAGTAGAAGAGAACACTTGATAAGGGCCTCTTAACTTAGATAGAATCAAGAAGATACACTCATCACTAGATTTATCATGCCCACATCCTTTTAATTGTGACAAAATCAACTTGAATTGTGCAAGAAAATATTGAATTGAAGGAAATGCATTTGGAGAGAGTGATTGTAGATATGCTTGAAGTTGTAAGACTTTGAACTAACTAATTTTACCATACAATTCTTCAAGTTTATCCCAAACATTCTTAAGTGTTTTACACTCCGCAATATGAAACAACAAGCTATCAAATACATGTAAGGGGTGTGTGCAAGAAGTTGAGTCCACTTTTTGGCCAAAAAGTGGAAGTGTTTTCCCCAATTTTCAGAATTTGACACATTGACCTTAAAATTTGAAGCACTTAGAGATGGAATCTTAAAAAAAGTTAGTGATCATAAAATGTAGTACTCGGAGTCTAGTTTTCAAATATGTAATTTATTTCAATACCCATTGTAAAATTGAGTTTCATACATTTCCAAAACCACTGTTTAAAGTCACTTTTATACCCACCATGAACATGCATGACATCCATATTTTGACTCTAAATTATCATATATTTTCAAAAATTTTGGGAAAAGATTTGTGACTGCAGTTTGTTTTTATATTTTTGTAATTTTTTATTGAATTTTTTTAATTAAATTTTTATTAGCATATTTGTCGCTTTGAAAATTGTTCTCATATCGGCTATCGCATAAGATGACCTAAACTTATCATTTTTTGAATTTTTTTAAAAACCTAAAAGAATTGTTTGAAGTTTGTTCTCGCAATCCGCTTGTCAAAAGTGGTGTTGATCAAAGTTATTAAAATATTAAAAAAAACCTCGACAATTCAAGTTTATGGACTAGTTTCATTAGGAAATTAATTGAAAATAGAAAATATTAAATTATTAAAATATTATATATTTGAACTGCACCGTCTCATCTATAATGGGTTTTAATTTCGTAAAATTTTTTTGCAAAATAGGTCTTCAAATATATGTCTAAAGTCACTATTTTCCTGTGACATTAACAGGACCTTCAAGTTGCAGGTCAAACTAGGTCCAAAGCTTAGGTTCGGGTCCCTAAGCCTTTCCCCAACCAAAACAAGCCAAAAACCTCAAAATTCATACCTAGGTTCAGATCCCGCTTCATAAAAAACCATTTTTATGGTTCTATGAACGTGATACTTCGCTTTGTGTAAAACGGTCTGTAAATTAAAATTTTCCATTTTGTAAAAGTTTTCAAAACGATCCTATTTTGAAAAACTTTCAAATGGAAATTTTTCAAAATTGAAGTTTAACATAGAAAGTTTTCAAACGATCCGCTTTGAAAACTTTCCATTTTGAAATTTTCTTTTGAAAATTAAAATGGGATCCGCTTTTGAAAATTTTCCAAAACGGAATACCGGAAACGATCCTATTTTGAAGAATGGGATCCCGTTTTTTAAATTTAGGCTTGGGATCCCAAAGCTAAACGGGATCCCGTTTTTTGCAAGCCGAATTAATTTTTTTGCCTAAGGAAAAAACTTCCACGTTTCGTGGACTCATCTTCTTGCACTTACCCTAAGCCAATGATCCCTTTTGCTTCATCCATTTTACATTTATGGATAAATTTTTCTTCATCCCTTATGAATTCAGGTTGTTTTGCATCTAACATTGGCCATAGACCCTTATATTGTAACAATTGAGTCATTTTTAGCTTCCATGTATGATAATTGTGTGGAGTGAGTGGTTCAATTTTCCTTAGATCCACCATGAACACCAAAAGAAGACAATGTGGCACTTAATGACCCAGGTGGATCTTCAAAAACCCTAAAAATTTGACTGTTCCAAATGCTCAAAAAATGGTATCATTGCATAGAGCTTGTTGAGAGCTTTCCAATGCAACTTGAATGGGCTCAAACGAAGATTGTATGGTAAAGTTATCGCTGGTCAAAGTTGGGTCAACATGTGGTCAAAGCTGGTGAACCGAAAAAATTAATGATCATGAAACATTTCTCTACTAGTTCCATGATGCAGAGCTCAACGAGAGCTTTCCGATGCATTTTGAATGGACCAAATCCAAGTCCGTATGTGGAAGTTATGACCAGCCAAAGTTGTGGTCAAACTTGGTCAAAGTGATGATGTGGCATCACCAAAGCTTGACACTTGGAAGGAAACATGGTGGATGATGTGGAGAGAGTAGTGAGTTGGCATTGGCATGGACCAACTAAGTGATCAAATAAGGATTAAACCATATTTATTAAGGAAAAAGCGTTTGGTCTAATATTTAAACAAAGAGGATTTGGTGGGATTTGATCCCTTGACCTGTGCCTTAAAATCCTCTTACACCACACGCTTTGTCCAAGATATAAGGTGAGATCCTCCCTATATATAAACCTTAAATTTAAACATAAGAATTGTTTTATTTTATGCAAACCATATAAAATAAGAAGAAAATTAAGGGGGGCCTTAGGACAAATATAAAGCCCGACCCTTTTTAAAAGGATTTAAAAAAAATAATTCCTAAACCTGAATTATGATATTCTAAAGGGTTATTAAAAGGATTACCAAGGCTTTAAATACTTTTATGAGATTTATAAAAAACAAATAAGGGGTTCTCATAAAAATAAGGGGTAAATAAGCTATATTTTCAAAATTTGTAATCTTGAAATGGAGATATAGCAAATATTTGCAAATATTATTGTTACCCTTTTATAAGCATATGAAATTGTATAAGAGGGGGTATTATTTCTTTGTAAAAATGAGGCTTACAAGGCTTAGAGACAATTCTCTTGGAAGGAGAATTAGGAAAATTGCTCATTGGCTTTGTAATAGAGGCTTGATGCCTTAGGCTTTTGTTCTCATATTTTGAGAGAGTGAGTTGCATTATTATTGCTTTGGAAACATTGTAAAAGTGACAGAGAAGCTAGGAACAAACATGTTGCAAGGAAGTTTCTTTCAATGTGATGCGGAAGTAGGAAGGGCATGAAGAGCAATAATCTTCCTTGAAAGCAAAATACTTTGTATTGCAGCTTGAAGACCAAAGTGATGTAATCAAACAATTTGCATCATAATAATGGCAAATGGCATCGCAGTTGAGTGAGCCCAGAGACATAGCCCGGACATTGGGTGAACTTCGTTATCAAATCTTGTTTCTTTCATTCTTCTGTCTATGCTTTGAATGCTCATTTCTACGCTCTTCCTTACACGCAATTTGTCAACGATCAATAATAATGAAATATGTGATCCATAAGTGAATCTAACAATTTTTTTAAGTGATTCATTAGTAGGATCATTTTACTGATCAAGTGGTATCAGAGCTAGTTTAACATTTGCAAGGTGTGAAGATGGGAAAAGGAAGCATGCAAAAATATAGGAGTTGGAAGAAATCAATCATTGCATTCAATTGGAGAATGCTGAACTTAGGAGATTGCTTGAGAAAGTCCAAATCTCCTCATAGATTTGGTGGTAGAAAAAGTACACAAAGGTATAAACTTGATTTCTCCAACTTGTGTTTTTGAACTGTGGTACTACTGGTAATGCAATAAGTAGCATATGGAATGCTTTTGCTTGTTCTGTTTGTGGTGTGGATAACCATTTTGTTGCGAAGTGTCATAAACGGAAGGAACTATATCAGAAGGTCTTGTTGATCAGTGGATAAACTAGACATGAAAATCGTCATCCTCGCTAGAAGAAGGAGAACAACAAGAAGGATTCGAAGACATAAAACTTTCACACTCATTATAACATGAGTGGACACTGGGAAGCAAGTGTTGGAAGCTACACCC
>VDFB02353493.1:29092195-29112054 GCA_007258455.2 Sequoia sempervirens | reverse complement strand
CTTAGAAACTAGACTCAGAGCACTTCAACTCTTGTTCTTGTTGCATCTTGAAATTTTGAGCGTAACTATCTTCATTTTCTTATGCAAATCAAATTTGCTGATTTTAGAAAAAAAGTGGCATCTTAAGAGCCAAAATTGTGTAACAGATCCATGCACTTACCCATCTCCTTTCTTTTTCTTGGACTTGAAAGAAGAATCTCCATAGGTAGAAGAAGAAGGAGATGGAGTGGACTTCTGATTGTTCTTCGGCTTTGATTTGGAGGGAGTCTCACTACCTAAAGATGATTTTGTCTTGAGCTTCTTCTTATTCTTTCCTTTACCCTTGGATGATTGAGCCATTAGAGCATGATTATTAGAACTAGGTAGGGAATCCAATTGAATCAACTTGGCCTCTTCCCTAGTAAGATGCTCACAAAACAACTCAAATGAAGGCATTTTGTCCTCTTTCCCCATGGCATCCATAGTTGAATAGAAAGTAGAAGAGAACACTTGATAAGGGCCTCTTAACTTAGATAGAATCAAGAAGATACATTCATCACTAGATTTATCATGCCCACATCCTTTTAATTGTGAAAAAATCAACTTGAATTGCGTAAGAAAATATTGAATTGAAGGAAATGCATTTGGAGAGAGTGATTGTAGATATGCTTGAAATTGTAAGACTTTGAACTAACTACTTTTACCATACAATTCTTTAAGTTTATCCTTAACATTCTTAAGTGTTTTACACTCTGCAATATGAAACAACAAGCTATCAAATACATGTAAGCTAATGAGCCCTTTTGCTTCATCCATTTTACATCTATGGATAAATTTTTCTTAATCCCTTGTGAATTCAAGTTATTCTACATCTAAAATTGGCCATAGACCCTTATATTGTAACAATTGAGTCATTTTTAGCTTCCATGTATGATAATTGTGTGGAGTGAGTGGTTCAATTTTCCTTAGATCCGCCATGAACACCAAAAGAAAAAGACAATGTGACACTTAATGATCTAGGTGGATCTTCAAAAACCCTAAAAATTTGACTATTCCAAATGCTCAAAAATTGATATAATTGTATAGAGCTTGTTGAGAGCTTTCCAATGCAACTTGAACGGGCTCAAACGGAGACCGTATGCTAAAGTTATGGCTGGTCAAAGTTTGGTCAACATGTGGTCAAAGCTGGTCAACCAAAAAATTAATGATCATGAAACATTTCTCTACCAGTTCCATGATGTAGAGCTAAATGAGAGCTTTTCGATGCATTTTGAACAGACCAAATCCAAGTCTGTATGTGGAAGTTATGACTAGTCAAAGTTGTGGTCAAACTTGGTCAAAGTGATGATGTGGCATCACTAAAGCTTGACACTTGGCATGACACATGGTGGATGATTTGGAGAGAGCAGTGAGTTGGAATTGGCATTGACCAACTAAGTGATAAAATAAGGATCAAACCATATTTATTAAAGAAAAAGCGTTTGGTCTAATATTTAAACAAAGAGGATTTGGTGGGATTTGATCCCTTGACCCATGCCTTAAAATCCTCTTACACCACATGCCTTGTCCAAGATATAAGGTGAGCTCCTCCCTATATATAAACCTTAAATTTAAACATAAGAATTGTTTTATTTTATGTAAACCGTATAAAATAAGAAGAAAATTAAGGGGGGGCTTAGGACAAATATAAAGCCTGACCCTTTTTAAAAGGATTAATTTTTTTTTTTCCTAAACCCGAATTATGATATTCTAAAGGGTTATTAAAAGGATTATCAAGGCTTTAAATATTTTTATGAGATTTGTAAAAAAAAAAAAAGGGGTTCTCATAAAAATAAGGGGTAAATAAGCTATATTTTCCAGATTTGTAATCTTGAAATGGAGATATAGCAAATATTTGCAAATATTATTGTTACCCTTTTATAAGCATATGAAATTGTATAAGAGGGGGTATTATTTATTTGTAAAAAAAAGGCTTACAAGGCTTAGAGACAATTCTCTTGGAAGGAGAATTAGGAAAATTGTTAATTGGCTTTGTAATAGAGGCTTGATGCCTTAGGCTTTTGTTCTCATATTTTGAGAGAGTGAGTTGCATTATTATTGCTTTCGAAACATTGTAAAAGTGACAGAGAAGCTAGGCACGAACATGTTGCTAGGAAGTTTCTATCAGTGCGATGTGAAAGTAGGAAGAGCATGAAGAGCAATAATATTCCTTGAAACCAGAATACTTTGTATTGTAGCTTGAAGACCAGAGTGATGTAATCAGACAATTTGCATCATAATAATGGCAAACGACATCGCAGTTGAGTGAGCTCGGAGACGTAGCCCGAACATTGGGCGAACTTCGTTATCAAATCTTGTTTCTTTCATTCTTTTGTCTATGTTTTGAATGCTCGTTTCTACGCTCTTCCTTACATGCAATTTGTCAACGATCAATAATAATGAAATCTATGATCCATAAGTGAATCTAACAAATTGTTTAAGTGATTCATTAATAGGATCATTTTATAGATCAAGTGGTATTAGAGCTAGTTTAACATTTTCAAGGTGTGAAGATGGGAAAAGGATTGAAGCGTGCAAAAATACAGGAGTTGGAAGAAATCAATCATTGCATTCAATTGGAGAATGCTGAACTTAGGAGATTGCTTGAGAAAGTTCAAATCTCCTCATAGATCTGGTGGCAGAAAAATTCCACAAAGGTATAAACTTGATTTCTCCAAAGTGTTTTTGAACTATGGTACTACTGGTAATGCAATAAGTAGCATATGGAATGCTTTTCCTTGTTCTTTTTGTGGTATGGATAACCATTGTGTTGCCAAGTGTCAAAAACGGAAGGAACTATATCGAAAGGTCTTGTTGATCAGTGGATAAACTGGACATGAAAATTATCATCCTCGCTGGAAGAAGGAGAACATCAAGAAGGATTCAAAGATGGAAATTTTTTGCACTCATTGTAACATGAGTGGACACTGGGAAGCAAAGTGTTGAAAGCCACACCTAGAGCTTCGTCGCTCACCAGGAAAGAAAACCTATGCAATAACCTATACAGTAGAAGGTTACAAAGGAGAAAGTGGAACATGTAATCACGATCTTGGACAAATACCCTAAAGAAGATCATTTGCAAAAGGAGAATCCATTAGCCTGGATAGGTAAAAAATGGATTGGTTATCTCCATAAATGATTTTTATTGTAAATGCACATGTTGCTCAAGATTGTAAAAGTGATGACCTATTATAACATCACTTGCAACATTGTGTTTAAATCTTTTGTTGGGAGTCTAAGTAGTCAGTAAGATGAGTCGAATATTGTAATAAACTTTTGGAGTCCAAAAGTTCTTTTAGTGGGAAGGATTGATCCAGGTGGATCTTCAAAAACCCTAAAAATTTGACTATTCCAAATGCTCAAGAAATTGACATCATTGTGTAGAGCTTGCCAGAGATTTCCAACCTTGACTTAGGCAGATAAGCAGGCAAGTATGGAAGGTTAGTCAACATGAGGTCAAAGTTGGTCAACCAAAAAAATTGATGATCATGGAACATTTCTCTACCATTTCCATCATGTAGGGAAGCTTGGTAGGAAACTTTCAATTACATTTTAGCGGACCAAGTCCGAATACGTATGTGAGAGTTAGCATGACTAGTGGTTATAGTCAAACTTGGTCAAAATGATGACGTGGCATCACCAAAGCTTGACACTCTACATGACACGTGTCAAATGATGTGGTGGGAGCAGTGAGTTAGCATTGACATGGACCAACTAAGTGATAATAAATATGCTATGGTTTGATCTATTTGATCCCTTGACCCGTGCCTTAAAATCATCTTACACCACACACCTTGTACAAGATATAAAGTGAGCTCCTTCCTATGTATAAACCTTAAATAAATATAAGAATTGTTTTATTTTATGTAAACCATAAAATAAGGAGAAACTTAAGGGGGGCCTTAGGACAAATATAAAGCCTAACCCTCTTTAAAACGGATTTAAAAAAAAAAAATTCCTAAGCCCAAATTATGATACTCTAAAGGTCTATTAAAAGGATTATCAAGGCTTTAACTATTTTTATGAGATTTGTAAAAAACAAATAAGTGGTCCTCATAAAAATAAGGGGTAAAATATAAGCTATATTTTCAAGATTTGTAATCTCGAAATGGAGATATAGCAAATATTATTGTTACCCTTTTATAAGCATATGAAATTGTATAAAAGGGTGTATTATTTCTTTGTAAAAACAAGGCTTACAAGGCTTAGAGACAATTCTCTTGGAAGGAGAATTAGGAAAATTGCTCATTGGCTTTGTAATAGAGGCTTGATGCCTTAGGCTTTTGTTCTCATATTTTGAGAGAGTGAGTTACATTATTAATGCTTTGGAAGCATTGTAAAAGTGATAAAGAAGCTAGGAACAAACATGTTCCTAGGAAGTTTTTGTCAGTGCGATGCGAAAACATGAAGAGCTTGAAGAGCAATAATCTTCCTTGAAAGCATAATACTTTGTATTGCAGCTTGAAGACCATAGTGATGTAATTAGGCAATTTGCATCATAATAATGACAAACTACATAGTAATTGAGCGAGCCCAGAGATGTAGCCCAAACATTGGGTGAACTCCATTGTCAAATCTTGTTTCTTTTGAATTCTTTTGTCTATGCTTTGAATGCTCATTTCTATGCTCTTCCTTACATGCAATTTGTCAACGATCAATAAGAATGAAATCTATGATCCATAAGTGAATCTAGATAACAAATTGTTTAAGTGATTCATTAGTAGGATCATTTTACAGATCACTTAAATTGTGCCTTTCACCCCCACAAAATGTATTAAAACTCAATTTACAACCCCCCATCAAACTACAATGAAGAATTTTTTCAATTTGTACAAGTGACAAACTCAAATCAACCGTTTATAACACACAGTGATTTTTATAATTTTCAGAAAAAGTAGCCTACCAAAACTGAAAATAGAGGTTACAAACAAATTCCTTGCAATTTTCTACTCGCAATTTCAAAACAAATTTGCCAAAATTTGACTTCGTATGCAAAAGTTATGCCAATTACAAGCAATAAATATACCTTTGGGCTAAAAAAATGGAAAAAATGGAAAAATATGGAAAATTCACCTACACCACTGTGAAGTTCGTCAAACTAGCTTTTCGATGATATCTTGTTTACAAAAAACAGACACCGTGGCGAAAAGTTATGAATTTTTGAAAACTGGCTAAAATTAGGCCTGAAGTGACGACCCCCTGGCAAAATAAAATTTTTCCTAAAATAAAATTCATCTAAAATAGACAAATTTTATATGATAATAGGGGTTTTTTGGCCTTCTGAATGTAATGGACAAGTCCGTTTGGGCAAAAATGCTCCAATAAAAAGCTGTTCATAGATATGAGCTTCAAACCCTTATTTGCCAAAGTTGCAAATGGTGACCAAATCAAGTGAAACAAAAGCCAAATCTGACTTTCTCAAGCCTCTTGAATGCAATGGAACAACCAAAAATATTACCACTATAGCCAAAAGTGTTGCAATCACCATTTCTCAACAAAATGCATACATGCAATATAGAATTAAAAAATCTTTGCAAACCCTTTCTAATTCTCAAGATCGTATTGAAACGCAAGAGAAGAGTATACAAGGAATTTGCAAGATCATAAAAGAAACTCAAATCACAATAGAACTTGATGGTAGAAACTCTCTAATGAAAAAAATAAAGGGGCTTGCAAGATTCAAAGCTCTGATACCATGTTGAAGTAAGCAATCAAGATCCTCAATTAGCAACACCAAATAACCTCCACAAGAGATAGAGAGAAGTAACAATGGAATATGCTATTCCACCAAACAAGAATTGCAATATGATACAATATGCAATAATACTACAATACAATGCAAAATATGCTAGAGATTCCTTGCTTAAATAAAGGAAAGGATGAGAGATAGGATTAAACAAGATCATGACAATTGTCTTAATCCTAGGATTACATGAGAAAACTAACTCATAACTACCTAGGATGATGTGAAGTCTAGATAAGACAACTATGACTTGTCTAGATAAGACAACTAAGACTTCTAGAAAAAATATTTTATTCTAAGTAAACTTAACATGTCAACTAAGTCCCTTAAGTCCCTAGTAAAGAATTAACAAGGTACAAGACTTTATTCACACCAACCGATTTTACTGGACAAGGGCACCTAAGGAACCTATGTCTAAAGAGCTAAAGCTGAAATTTGATTTCACAATCCTTAGGTCTATAGTCTAAGGCTTCTTCCTTTCGGATCTCACTATCGGATATTTATCAATTGTCAAGATAATTGAGTTTTCATATCTTGTCAAGTTGTAGGGTCTAAATGCATCAATGCGTAAATGGTCTTCAATCTTCCTCCAATCTTCTTTAGATCTATAACCTACACATTCAAAGAGAGAGGAAGGGTTGTGCCATATAGGGGCTTACCTCGATCAATCCCTATGTTGGTGTTTCAACCTCCACAATGGAAAAATTGATGAAAGAGATTTTATTCTTTTGAGGGATATAGGCTAAATGATAAATGAATGATGAATCAACAATTGGATGCAACTCACTAGTCAGATTTGAACTCCTTGAAGGACTAAAGTCATGCACATCTCCTCAAGGATTTATTGCAATTTGGCTTGAATTTCTTTGAAGACCTACAAGTGTTAGTACGCACAAAACAAATGATCACAAAATATGAATTGACTTGATCATAAAAATATGATGAATTCTTGACATGATGTTTGACTGAAAATAATGTTGCAATAATGCTCATAAATTTACTCTTAACTATCCTTTATTGATCTTAGGATCTTCACTTTGCTTTCCTTTCATAAATTGCTTCCTTCATGCTCAAAATGAGAGGAAAACATGCTTAAATATGTATTACAATTAATCCTTTTGGGTAGGGGTCGACCCGGGGTCACTTCCAAATCATGAAAATCTACCAATTGGAATTTATAACATTCAATTTTTTTTTTTTGGACAATGGAACCCTTGGCGACATTGTCCAACACTTTTTGGCCCGAATTTATCTTGATGGGAAATTAAATGTATTTTATTAATTTGGGCTCGAAATTGGAAACTTAATATTATAATTAAAGTTATAGGCAAAATAGGGTGTCAAGGTAGTGTGAAATTGTCAAAGTGACAATTTTTGACACTCCAACAATAATATTCTAAACCACCTTAGTCTTACCCTTGATCCCAAGGTAGAAACAAATATCTAGGAAACAAATATTTTCTTGTGAACTATAATATGAAAGGATCACAACCTTTTCCACTTCATCGATCGTATGTATGTGTTATTTGAAAAAAAAGGAATTAGAAAATATGAGTGGCAAAATAAATTTAAAATAGGCATGCTAAAAATTAGATCAAATTGAATATTACCATGAATGGTCAATAATTAGATCTTCAAATAAATTAAATGCAAGACCAATTATGATACCCCCAATAAATGTGATGGTGACACTTTATAAATAGTGTAATTACAATGAACATCCCCTCAAATTACTTAACCAAAACCCCCTAACATTTACAATATTTGACACTTTTATAAATAGAGTGATTACAAATATTATTTCTTAATGAGAACATTAAGTTGATTGAACAAATATAGCAATGAACTAATTATTGGGAGTTGAGTTGACCATTTTTCCCCAAAGGTGTACTTGTTCAAGAAATCGCTACCATCCCAATTAAGGACCAACGAGAGGCCATTAAACCATGTCACAAATCTCGAGGGGAGATGCTAGACACATTTCAATAATCTCCCCTTTAGTGTTACCCAAGGGGATTTGAACTTGTGACCCTACTCTGATACCACTTATTGGGAGTTAAGCTCCAACTGTTTTCCCAAAAGGTGCACATGTTTAATAAATCTCTACCATTCCAATTAAGGACCAACAAAAGGCTGTTAAACCATGTCACGAATCCCAAGGAGAAATGTTGGACACATTTCAACACTAATATGACATGTGCTAACTTTACATAAATTAGATAAAAGAATTATTTTTCCCTCCGATATTAAAAAGAAACAAATACATCAATAATTAAAAAAAATAATTTAGAAGAGAAAAAAATAATATTCTCTCCATACACATTCCCCTTCATATCCCACAATTTAATGTTAAAAAACAATATACGCAGATCAAAAAGTTCAAAAATAAAAATAAATAAATTCATATGTGCACTCCCACTAAATATTATCTAAGGTCGTATTTGAATTATAGGTATATGAGTTTCCATTGTCTATTAATGGAATGTTTAATTGTTGTCAATGAATATATAATTTTATACATTACAATTATAGTAAAATAACAATTTTATATAATAATGTATTTATTGTGAATTTTATGGTTAAGTTTTTTATCATAGTTTTTTAGTTTCCATTATCGATCTATATAGTTTATCTAATATTTCTCAATATAATTAATATTATTGACAAATAGTAACATTAGTTATTGGATTATGCTTAAAGAAGTGACGATTTTAAGGTTTTTTTTGATATGTTTTTTTATTAAATTTTAATATAGATATCTTAAATATATTTGTTGAAAATTATTTATTTATTTGGATGGAAACAAGTGGATTACATAGATACGAGAATATCTTGGGTTAAGCTTAACTTTATCATGTCTCCCAAGTTTGAATCTTGGTGGATGGCATAATGAAGAAACATACCATCATTCTCATCAATTGTACTCAACCATAACTATAACCCTTTAACACTCCAAATAATTTTATTTACTGCATACATACATAACACATAATTTTTTATTTATTGTATACATACATTACACTTAAATTTGAAGAATTATTATTATTTTTGATTCGTAAACACAATCATATGATTGCAAGATATATATTAATTTCAAAAAAGAGGGTTACATCATAGTAGCTGGGCAGATAAATTTATCAAAACCCCCGAGACTCAAAATACATATTATCAACATTTTCCCATTCAAAACAAGAAGCATGATCTAACAGAAAAAGCATTCCCCAGAGTCAATCAACATCATTTCCCCAGAGTCAATCAACATCATCATAGAAGCCACCACCCTTCACGACTACAACAAAATCCACCGCCCATTGCAGACCCTCCACCTCAATCAAGCCAAGGCATCGACAGAGGAAATTATATCCCAACTGAACCCATCGTCTATGGCGAGCAAGAGACTGAGTATTCGCATTCATTATGCATGGCTGACGATCCACGTTCACCCCCTGTTGCAGCATGCACAACATGTCACCCGGCCATGGAATGCCTACTCCAAGCTCAGCCATAGTATTGATATCTAGGTCATCTCCGATGACAACGTCATGTCCAAACTATAACAGTTCAGAGGAAAAATTTGAAGAATTATTTTATTTTGTATGTAACTTCTCATTTTATTTTGAAAAATGTAGTAAATATTATATAATTATATGTTATTTTTTATAATTTCATTTCTAAACATTAATAAATGTTTAAATTTTTTGATTTCTTTATATTTAAAATATATATTTATTTTATATTTATATGTTTTCTTTCTATATTTAATTATGTCAACAATATTTTTTTAATTTTATAGTTTTAGTTTCTTAAATATGCCAGTGTTTTGGTTTTATGTAAGGCTATGTGTAAACCACCTTTGAGCTTAATTATTTTCTTACAAAGACCAATGAAAGCAAAGTATTTTTTATAACTTTTGTTTTTACTAAAGTTGAAATTTTTATAATAAATTACATATCCAAAAAATTTAACTCCTAGTAATATGTCTCATTGAAATGGCATTAATGTGGTAAGATGGGCATTCAACAAATGTGTAAGTTGTCTATTGATTGGAAGGTCAACATGGAAAATTTATTTCTTGTTTAATACTAATGTAATTTCAAGGCTTTCCTAGAAAACCTAATCTAAATATTTCATCTTGAATGATGATCTACAATATTCAAATATTATTTTAATAGTGATAGTGAAAGCAAAGGGTGATTTGGAAGTTGATATGTAGAATTGGCACTAATTAGTTACATAATGGTTTGATGCTATGGTGGGATTTTGAGTGCATGTGCATTATCACGTGCTTGATGTTTTGAGAGGAAATTTAAAATGAGCATGGCCATGCTTGGTATGCATGTCCTTAGTATTTTCTCAATTTATATTTCCTGAAAGTTTATATTTTCTTAATTTATATTTCCTGAAAGTTTGTATTTTCTCAATCTATATTTCCTCAATGTTTGAATAATTTGTTTGTTAATGACT
The DNA here is from genome assembly GCA_007258455.2 of Sequoia sempervirens. NCBI lineage: Eukaryota > Viridiplantae > Streptophyta > Pinopsida > Cupressales > Cupressaceae > Sequoia > Sequoia sempervirens. Next base: position 29,101,829 of record VDFB02353493.1, on the reverse strand, counting down.
ACATTCCATCCACTATAAAAATTATTTTCATTCCAAATAACATGGTTATGAGTAGCTCTACTTGTTTTGATTGAGAAGCAAATAATCAATAAAGTGTCATCAGTTAAGCATACAAACTACAAACTAAAGATGATAATTCATCATAATTGAAGTCAAATGAATACCTAAATACCAACATGATTACATAGGTAAAAATGAATTCATTTGGATGACAAGTATTGGAATCACATTTTTTTACTTACCACCCATCTTAAATGTTCCAAATGCAAGATATAGACTAACAAAATATTGGTATCAAATTTCCTTTAGCCTCCACTAATATTGGTATCTAGATTGTTTTCATTCTAAATAACATGATGATGAGAAACTTTGCTTGTTTTAATTGTGAAGCAAACAACTCATAGAGTGTCATTAGTTACTCATACAAAATACAGACTAAAGATGATAATTCATTATAATTGAAGTCAAATGAACACCTAAATACCAGCATGATTGCATAGGTAAAAATGAAATTCATTTGGATGAAAAATATTGGAATTACATTTGTTTACTTACCACCCATCTTAACTGTTCCAAATGCAAGATATAGATTAACAACTTGTAAATTGGTATCTAAATTACATAATCCACCTCACACAATTTCTATACTATTTGTTTGGCTTTCTAAAATGTATCATAATTTTTAAAATTGGACTCCGAAATGTAAACAATAGTGATAGCTTGATGTATTGCTCAACTTGAGCAATTGCCTGAGTAGCTATATCAATCTTTATAATTATCTATGTGGTACCTACTTGGGATGTTTAAAAATTCAATTGTCCAGATAAATCTTTGATCTTGTGGTAAGTACAAAGTATCATTTATTGAATGCGATTGGTATGTTCTCGATGTGGGGTTATTTATTATTTATTATTACAATATTCTTCCTAATAAATCAATTCAATTATGCCTAGAGATAAGTTATTTTCTAAGAAAAGTGATTATTAACTTTCTATAGTTAATTTATTGAATTTTCCCAATTGTAGAATTTTCAAATCTTGATTAGTAATGGAGGAAAAAATATAAAATCATCTTCTTAGAAGTCATTGTTACTACCTATGCTTCTATTATACTTTTGTGATGAATGTTATTATTTCTATAATGCCTTCTCTATTTCTTTCATTTTCATGCAACAATGGTGGAGTTGAATTTAAATTTTCTTGTGCACCAACTACCCAACAACCATATTGTTCAACTACCTATGAGAAATAACTCCCATCTTAATTATTTGCTAACATGATTTTATTTATTTATAAATTAACATCAACATATTAATTTATTATTTATTATATAACTTGTAATATATATGTAATATAAATTCCAAAAAATCCTTATATGTCACATGTTTCCTAAACTCTCAGTTCCCTATCAACTTGTAAACCATTGCTTTTGACATGCTAATGATTTATTATAAGCTACCTTATCACCATGAATAGATGAAAATGATCACTTGAATGACTTTTAGGGAACTCTAAAGGCTATTAGGACATGATGAAAATCATGTCCTATATTTCACACTATGTCAATGGAGGTGGAACACAATGGAATCTCTTGATCTTAGCACTATTATATTATCTCCCTAAGAATTTGGTTTAAAGATCCTTTCAATTTTTTTTTTTTTTTGGGTTCAGTTAGAACTTGGAAATATGTAGCAAGTGATTATATTATGAAATTAACATTTATATAATATAGAATCTAAGTCAATATAATGTTTGATTGATTTATTCTCATGACTTTGCAGAAGAATACTTATGTATTGCAAGTGGCTAAGTGCTTGTGATTTTTGCAAACATCTTGAATAAGAAAAAAAATAGTATATATATTATACTAAAAAAAGGTTAATCTTGACTTATCAAAAATAAGAAAACCTCGAGAGAGTCTAAGAAGACAAATAGGTTGAGTTGTTTTCAATAAGTAACACACTAGTGAGAAATTTTCATAGAAGCAAGGATACCCTTGGCCATTTAATCGTTTATATTGTCCAAATGAGATGTTCCAAATGATAGGTTGTCGGAATTTTATAATTTATATATAAAACAAGAATTCTAGCTTGATTATACAAAGTTTACCTTAATTACAAAATGTCTACCTCAATCATTTTTCTAGTGAATTGCCATTATGCCACTATTCATTTCAATTTGAAAGTTTAAGTTGTTATAGTCACAATTTAATAGTAAGTGTAGGATATTGATGCAAACTAAATATTGAACAGCCAATTGGCAATACTACTTTGTGCTTATACAAAATAACTTACATAGTTTACATGCTAGTTGTTCTACTTCATGATGGGAAGCCATGGTTTTAGATTATATGCATTAGAGCCCTAAAATAAAATGTGTCAATAGATCATATGAAAGTTGTTTTATATGAGGTTCCTAAATTATATATAAGGTAAAATGTATCTCGTTCCTTCTAAATAAGATTTATTACATTTTCTAGTTTTGAGGTGATAGGGTAACCCCTTAGTTCAACTATAGTTGTTTAGAACTTTATGTCCAACATTTAAATACTTTTCAAAAAAATATCTTCATTAATCTGAGTATGCATAAAAGTTGTGAAACACATGGGAAGTTCATTTACTTTGCAAGAGAAAAATTATCAAGATGTTACATATAATCAGGCCTTCCAAGTTATTTTATTAATATGGACAAATGATTAAAGCAATATTCAAAAAACATACAACCATTAGACATACCAATGGGCAATGAGAAAGGAAATTAAAAAATGACCTCTAATATAGTTCAAGTTCCCTCCGCTTTTGGTCCTTGCGTCATATGAGTAAGTTGTGCATTTGCAACTTGCGAGATCTTGCTGCTTTTTATCATTCAGGTATTGTTTTGAATTTCGTTGCTCATAATAGCAACATTAGTTTAATTAAAGTATTAAATTAAATTATTAAATTTAATAATTAATTATTAAAATTATTTGAAGGGGATAATGATCTAATAGATTACATTATTTCCTTATTAAATACGAAATCGTAAATTACAATTATAAATAATGAGTATTTTAAATTTAATATGGATTAATAATCCACTTATTGTTAAAGTTTATTTATAAATTTAAAATACTTCATGAATATGTAAATAAAAATATAAAATTACAATTATAAATAATGTTTATTTTGAAATTTAATATAATGGATTAATCATCCATTTAAAATGAAGTTTATTTATAAATTTTGAATTATTTGGATAAAGAGGTGAATGAAAGGTAAACAAAAGATAATTATGTTATTTTTTATTTATTCTATGTAAGAATAAATATATAAACATATACATAAAATTGATATAATGAATAAACTTATTTATTTATACATGTCCTTGCTTGTGCCCTCCACCTGGCTTCAAGTCTTTCCTTCAAAATCCACATGTCTTGTCCTTGCTTTCACACCTTGCTTTGCAGGGGCATTGTAATTATATGAGCATGGAACACCTATCTACCAGAGGGAGATTTTCCTGCGCCAAGGGAAAGAAGGAAAGGAGGTAGGTGGAGGAAGAAGGGGGATACGTGAAGGGGAGTTTGAAGTAGAGGGGGTGGCTCGCAAAGAGAACGGAGAGTCAGTGGGGGAGGAGTCCTTGGATTTTCTTTAAGCTTCTAAGGTATCCCTATTATCCTTTGCCCTGGTTGGATTCTTAAATTCACAAATAAGATAGGCTGCATGAGGAATGTTATCATGCCTGTTTATATATATATATATATATATATATACTTTATAGACTCCAGACTAATGGCGGTTTAACTCTTCAGATGGTAAAAAGAATGGTGGTGAAAGTTTAATCCTTGTTACTTGCATATAATTAAATCTAGTTAGGGTTTATCCTTCAAATAATTCCTTCCAGGTGATGGCAGCTCTTGAAATATTTATTTAAACAGTTATTTTGCTCTGTCTATGGTTTCGCATTTGTCTAATGTCCGTCTGTGCAGTTGTGAATATAATTTCTAGCATAATTTCCCTTCCGTTAGGCAATGAAGGATGTCGATACCTTGTTCCCAAGCCCCATTTGGAACTAGAAAAAGGGAAAGCTGGGACAGGTTGTCAAATCTGGCTTTATACTTACTATTTACCTTGTTGGCTTCACAACAATCACTTTGTGCATATTCTCTAATGTTGTATGTTTCGGTGAATACCCATGCCTTGTTCGATGGTATCCATTGTGGCCTAGGAAGACAGGACGTGGGTAAAAGTCTTGGAATTCAACCTTATGCCTGCCAATTGCTTTTGCTTCAAACTTCTTAAGCTCTTTCAATGATCTCAACTTGTGCATATCTTAAATTATTGCATTCCATGAGAACGAATTCCTTTGATGCATGCTGTCAAACAATATATGCGCCTTGCCTATGCTTTCACATTCTGCATACATTTTTATGAAGACAATTGCAACTGTAGCCTCTTAACAAAATTCATCCACCCTTTTTATGCTTTGACGGATGCTCATACCCTGTTTCTTAGCTCCCCTGTTGGCACGGTAGGGAGGATACTGGCTAAGGTTGTGTGAACGGGTTTTTACACCTGCCAATTGCGTTTGCTTGAAAGTTTCTTAAGCCGTTGCAACAAATCCATACTGCGCATATCTATCTATCACCGCATTCCATGAGATTCACATTTCTTTGAGCGTTTCTGTCAAACGGTCGCTTTCCTTGTCCATGTTGCGGACGTGAAGGTCAACCATGTATTTCTAGTGATCAACTATATATGTAGTGCAATAAGGGTGTGAATGTGTGAAGTATGTGCAACCCTCATCCACTAAAACCTGCAGGATTACGTACACCCAGAACACAAGCAAAGTTTCCAATGTTAGGATGGATTTTAGAGTGCTTCATTAATTCAAAGATTTTGAGAGCTGTCTTGCAAAATCCATTTGGGCACATTCTGCAACCCGTCATATCTGCAGCAACGCTTGTAAATAGAATGTTGTACAGGGATAAATAATCTCTCTGAATTCATTGTCAACGGGTTTCAGCCGTCGCACTTGAGCATATTAGAAAATTTGAAAGGTTTAAATAACCTTCCTGATTCCTTTCACTGCCTATCTCAGCCACAACACTTGAACAAAATAGGAAGTTTAAAAGTTTAAATGACCTCCTTGATTCTATTGACAATCTATCGCAGATGCAACACTCAAACATAGAAGGGTGTAAAAGTTTAAATAGCACCCCTGATTCTCTGCGCATATCCTGCAATCCTCGCATTCCCATCAGCTCACATTTCCTTGAGGCACTCTGTCAAAAAAAGTTCACGTGCCTTACTGTGCCTCCACAATTTTTGCATACATTTCTACTAGAGCTGTTCCAAACGTAACATTTGACAGAAATCCACCTTCTGTTATCTTCGATGGATGTACATACCCTGCTCCAAAGCTCTCATATTATTTCAGGCAGCAGAGGGGGCACTAGATAACGTTTGGGGAATCTGGCTTTATGCCTGCCAATTTCATTTCCTTGAGTGGTGCTAAAGCCCTTTGAACAACCCAAATTGTGCAATCTGTAATTATTGCGGTGCATGAGAAAACATTTATTTGAGGAATTTTGTCAAGCAGTTTGCGTGCATGGTGTATTCCATATTTTGTATGCATACCTGCCAACGCAATTGCAACTACAGCAACTGTGAAAATTTCTACAACCGTTAATTACTGCATGCATTTAATTGTTCTATCTGATAAGTCTTAGTGATAATATTAAAATGGTTGTCGTGGTATTCATAATATTAGAAAATTTCAATAGTCATAACAAATATAAAACATAAAACATGGAAAGTAAAAATAAACACAAATGGTGGATAAGGAATAAAGTAGAGCTTCTCACGAGAGAAGATCACTTTACTTTAAAATAAGAATATATATTAAAAGATAAAAGATTCCTCAAGATTTTAAAGAATAATTTTGGTAAGATATAATAAATTGATTTATGATTTCCATGTAACTAGTTTTAGTTAATTTTAATTCTTTTAAATTATATAAACATATTTATATAAGAATAAAGTGAATAAAATAGTTTTTTTAAAGTATATCAGAATAAGGGGAAATAAATAAATAAAAATAATAGCATCAATAATTATTTGTATAAATCAATGTTAGTATCATTGTGGTTAGATTTAATCATGAATGTTTAAATTTAATTCTTGTAGATTAATCTTAAAATTAATAATGATATTGATATATTGTTTTTAATCTTATATGAATATTAATGTAATACTTCTAGGAAACATTAATAACAGATAAGTAGGAGGTATTTTTGTTATATATACAAATATCTCAACATTAATAATAATCAATCAAGATTGCATAATAATGTATTCCACAACTATAATAGCATCAATGCCAATAAAGATGTGTAACGATTAAATACTAACGTTAATAATAACACAACGGTGAGGTGTAAATAAGTGTTGTGAATGTTGGACAAGTGCTCTTAAAATTAGATTTAATTACAAGTGCTTTTAAACTTTAGATTAATTATTGATATAGTTAATAATGTATTATTAAAACAGGTTACTTGATTTATTGATTTAAGGTGAATAGTACGTGAATTGGTTTTAGGATGGTGAAGGAATTTTGTTAAGAAGAAAGATAGAATGTTTTAATAGAGAATTGCAAATAGAAGATATATGTTAGGAAAAACAACTTTTGACTTAAAATTTTTAAGGTTCGTATATTTATCTAAGTGGTTCGACTTGTTTTCATGTTGGGATATTCAAGTGTCTTCAATTGTTAAATTTATTCGTATCAATACATGAGTTGTGAAGGTTTTTCCATAGTTATGGTGTACTGTTTGGATAAATAAGGAATTTTAGTAAATATGAAAATAATGTCACAGTTGGATGTATTGTTTGTTGATGCTTATTGGTTTTGTTTAAGTGGTTAATTAGTCATATTATTAGCTTGTTAGGGCATCATGTGTGGAGAAAATTGAGGTCTCCCTTAGATGTCCTATTAGATGAATTTCTTGTGGTTGATTTTGTATTGAATTGATTATGTAAAATTTGCTTGAACTGAAAACCTTGTTGTTGATTGGGCATCATTTCAATGTTTAGAAATTTATGTTGGATTTTAGTTATTATGGTGGATCTTGATTTATATTTGATTATGATTATTTCCTTTTATGGAAGGGGCCCATTTGTGCCCAAAAGGTTATTGAGAAGATTTTGATCTTTGCGATTAATTTTGTAATGAGTTGATTTTGTTAGCTTTGAGTGAGCTTGAAGATCTCATCATGTTGTTGCCACACTTACTCTACTCTCGTCGTTGTGTGATTATGTGATTGTGGATTTCATTTAGTCATTTTGTGGGCCCTAATGTGAGTCTTTCTCTTGTGCTAATTTTGGAAATAAGAAGACTTTATATGATGACTTTTGGTAGTCATATTTTGAGATGGTTGGGAACCCAAGAGTTTGAATTACCCTTTTGTGGGAGTTTGTGGATTCTTCGATATTTTAAGTCTTCAAGAGGAAATGAAGAAACTTGATTTATGTTGATTTTTCCATGGTTGGACCCTTTGTGATTCATTGATCTTATTTCTGATTTTGAGCTTTGTGGGTGGTACCTCCTTTGTTCTTCTTTTAGTGATATGGAATGGGTTTGTGAGATGGTTCTTGCCTCGCATGTTGTGAGTTATGCACACTTTGATTTTTATGTGAGCTAAGGTACACCCCTTGCTTGTAATTATTTTTGGGTCGTAGGGAGAGTGGCTCTTCATGGGGGTCAGCGCACAAAGGGGTTGTTTGGGTAACCCATGGAAGAGTTTCTTAATCAAGTGATAATGTAATTAATTAACTAGTAGGTTGGGCAGATAAACACTGAACAAGATTAATTATGAGCCTCACCCATACCATTAGTGCTTTTACAGACTAAGGATGGGATGAGAAGACTTGGTTGGTAAGATCATTGCTTTGTCCTCATGAAAGGTAAGTGGTTCCACATGAGTCACCCTAGGGAGCGGTTGCCTTGAGATAGGCAGCCTGGATAACCATAGATGGAGGCGGTACCTTGTGATAGGTTGCCTAGCAAATCCATGTAAGGCCATGCGATGACACTCTCCTACAATACCTGTTTATCTTCCTTTGTTTGGTAGCCTCTGGGAGTGTTGTTTGAATTGTTGATGTTGTTGAGGAAATTGGTTCTTGGTGATTGTTGTTGAAGCCTCCAAGTTCTATCTTTTAGTGTTGCATACATGCCTCATGGCAACTTGATTAATGTTAATGAAAGGTGCTCTTGATATTTATTATTGGTTGATATTGCAATTTAATTTGAAGGCTTGGATCCTATTGTTGTTGGCACCTCTTATGGTTATTTATTGTTGAGCTATAATCTTGACATTTGGTTATGTTGGAATTTTCATTATTTTGCTTTGGCTAAGTGATGGCAATGTTGTGGTTCGTTATCTTATGTTGATGATATCCTTGTTGTGGAGTCTGGTTTGCTATTGGTTCATTTGATTGTTTTGGATTGTGGTTTGGGGATCGTTCTTGTCAACTCCTAGCACGAGGGGTGGAATTTCAAGTCCACGTGGTCGGGTGGAACGTGCTATGCACCCCATTGGGTCCCCAGATGAGGATCGAGATATGCAGATTATGCCGCTTGCAGCATCTCCAAAATTATACCCAAGTCAGAGCTAGTCTTGTTACTTTGTATTCACCTTTCTAGTTGTATCATTCTATCTTATTGTATTATTCCCATTCTTGTTGGGGAACACTTCTATATCACTATCACTCTTGTACGATGTAACTTTTATTATCATTGTAATGAATGCAATCTTTGACCTTAATTTATGATCTTTGTTGGATGCTTATCATGCTTGAAATGTATATTGATGCTTGGTACTATTATGAGATTTCATTTCACAGTGTGCAATTCTTATTAGTGTGGAAATATTTGTAATTATGTTCATAGATGCGATGGATGGTTTTATACATATTATGTTGTGGATGTTTGAGCGTCGATTAGTAACTCTATATAATGGTTAAGTGGGATACTTGTAGTTAGTTAAATATCATCTTGTTATGGGTTTACGTTAGTAATGTTAGTAATGCTGTCACGTGTACCCCAGAGGACAGGGTTTATGATATATATGTTTATCTGCAAAGTATGTGTTGGTTGTTCATGTTCATGTATGTATTGCTTTACTTTCAAAAAGAAAAAATTATTGTGCTTTTACTGTAAGTTCTATAGTTGTCCTTTGGGGTTCGCGCGACAGGGTGTTACAGGTTTTTGTTCCAACATGTGCAAGGCATAAGGACCTAGCCCAAAATTACTAAAGGATAAGAGAGCCCTAAAATACCCCAAATACCAATTCATGCACATGTTTATTTTTTTTCAATTAGAGCTAGTGATAAGAGTTCTACTTTAGAGGAGAAGTATCTTTGAAATCAATATTCAACATTAGATATAGAGAATGTTAGGATCAATTGTCTCCATTTTCTAGTTTTTGCACCTCTTCTCATCTATAATACCTAGTTCAAAAGTGAGGTTTTCTATACAATTTTTTTATATTACATCACTTCTAATAAACTTGTACCTATGTATCCTCTAATTCATTATCAAGAGTACTTAATTTTTGGTACCATTTTGTATAAGTTGTTGAAGCCCTAGCTTCTCTT
>VDFB02353493.1:28931183-29092095 GCA_007258455.2 Sequoia sempervirens | reverse complement strand
CATCTGCTTAGGCCTTTATGAGTGGATGCCATAATTCATATCCTTCGCTAACTATATAGAAGGCCTTGAAGTTTGCTAGTTTTAGCTATGAAGGTAACACTATTGAGGAAAAAGAGGTGGGATGGATGTATCAATCTTTTGTTGAAGATGTCTTGACGAGGTTAAAAGTTCATAGCTTAAGTTGGCATTCTATATGTTGCACCTTGAGAATTCAGCTTTCAAGGGATATGCACGAGGGAATGGGCCAAACATTCTTTTGTAGTACTAGAGATGGGCCATAGGATGATTAGAAATATTGATAAGCAGAATATGCTCTTTCTTGGGTAAGAATATAGACAACTAACACTTTGCTAGAAAATTCTTTATGCTTGTTTTTCCTTGTCTCCAATCACCTCAATGGTAGCACTAGGTTATGTGCTATTGCTTGCCTTCGCTTTGTTAAGTGGCAAATAATTCTTTCGGAAGATTGAGGACCCTGCGTTTATGGTTTGCATTTGGTTATTTCTTTCAATGTATGGAAATGAGCTTTTTGAATATCTTATGTGATGTTTTTGATTATCCCATTACTCTTATGTGATGTTGCTATGTAAGAAAATGGTGGAATAATTAAAGGATGACATTGATACTAAGATTATCTTCACCATTTACGTTATTTGATGTTGTGATGAAGTTGATAGGATTATCCAAAACAATTTTGGTTGGAACCCCAAAAGGTGGTGAGAATGACAAAGGCCAAGTCGCTACAGAATGGATGATTCATAGATTAAGAGAAGACACAGTGTTCGCTATAGCAAAATAATAACTTGGTTTTTTTTTAAGTTCTCTATTTCAAATTGCCTTTTTGTAAAAGTGACTTATGTCATTTATTGTAACCAAAAGTTAGAAAATGAGCCTTAATTCTCAACAAGTGATGAAAACCTTAATCAAATAAGGTTTATTATTTTGGGAACCATTGTGTTTCAAAAAGGTAGTTAGGAAGTAGTTATGGGGTAGTTACAAGGTGGTTATCTAGAAAAGCCTATAAGTACAAGGCTTTTGTTGTTGTAAAGGGACTCTTGCAGAGGGGAAACTTTTGAGAAGAACTTTTTGAAGAAATTCTATGAGGATTTTTTGGTTTGACACTATGTATAGATGGGTTTTTGTTATTGTATAATTTTAGAAAGATAATGAAGAACGCTTTTTGGTTAGTATGTTCTAAATGTATTCATGTGTTATTATTACCAATTTCTCGTATGTTAAATCACTAATCCCTCTATGTGACTAAGCAAACCATTGGTAATCTATGCAATTGATGTAATGGAAAACATTCATATCTTGGTATCTTGGTTTGAATGTATTGAAGTAGCCTATGTCTTTGTATGTTGAGGTTTGTTATCTTTCTTCCATCATCATTGCACATCAAAACATGCATGGTGGTAAAACCCTCTCATAGTTTGTGAAATCCTAGTTGGTATTCGTATGTTTGCCACTAGGGTTTATGTTATTCTGCTTTCTTTAGTTTTTCCTTTTTCCTTTATGTACTTTCAGGTTAAAAGTACACAAAATCCCCCAAAATCCCCATCATACGAGGAAGTTGCTCCTTTCAAATGTAGAGGAAAGTTGTTAGTCTAGTAACAACTTATCTAGCTGTTGGAGATATGTCACTGTCCGTTGGGCGAGTCACTTTGAAATCTGTAGTTACAAATCTGTTTACCAACAAATGCTTAGTTATATTATTAATATTTATATAGTATTATATAAATATATTTTATAATTAATTATTATTATATATATTAATTTTATTAACATTGTATATATATATAAATTTTTGGGCCTGCCGAGTTTTAGTTGAGCAAAGTTGCATGTACACGGATACAGATACAAATACAAATATGGTATCGGACACAGATATGACCATTTTTTAAGACCCCCTATATGGATACGACTGGATATGACATTCATAAAAAACACATGTATATTTTCTAAGTTATTAGAGGAGATTTTCATTACTTTAAAAGAAAATAAGTAAATATAAATTAAATAATATTAAAATTTAAACATCAATAATTTAGTAAATAATAAACAATTAAATTTATATTAATAAATTTTATTTATATTTAAAGGATAAATTTTAATTTTTTCAAAATTTCTAATGTTTAAACAACATAATATAAATATTAAATATAAATATAAAATTATAAACAATTAACTTTTTTAAATCTATAAAAATTAAAACGCCAAAAAAATAGTAGAGTTGCACTGGAAGAAGACCTAGAAAAATGGGTCACTGAAATAGAAAAATATTTCATTTGTCTTCCGCATTTGGTGTAGGTTTTGTTTATACAAAACAAAAATAAAATTGCACGATTGAAGTTTTTTAAGATTAATTTTAGGAAGATTCATGTTAGATATTTTGAAAATCAAATCACAAATTATTCGGCACGGCTGGAAAATAAAGATTTTTTGGGCACGTGTGGATATGGTATCCAACGTGTATCTACAGTGTATCGTACCTGTATCCGTATTGATATGGATACGGGGATATGCATGCCCGGGGAGGGGCAAGGGCGTATCCGGCTTCTCTGTTGCTGAGTCCAAGTTTTACAACTATGAATAGAACTACAAGATTAAAGGACTTGTACTCTTTCAATTTAACTGTAATACTCCCTTCTTCTCTAATACACATCACTTTCACTTTTGGGAGCAACCATATGATGAATGAAAACATGTTCCCAATATTATAGTTTCAAGTTTCAACTCTTCCTATTTGATGACGGCATTAACCACGAGTATTTCTTGTTCATCAACCTTGGGCAACATTTAAAATAGTCCAAGTTGGAGGTCATTGTAAGTACACTCCCTTGATTGACACTTGAGATGCTATGTTAAAAGTATTATGATATTCCATCAAGATCGAAATTTATTATCAAAGGATTTCTCTTTTCTCTTCAACTACATCAAATATTTTCAATCCTCAAAGGAAAACACTCATCTTCAAGGTTTGGTGCTCATCCAAGTGTTAACGACATGACCAACATATGTAGAAAATGAACCTAAAGCTTGAATGGATGAAAAGGTGTCAAATTAAAAATGATACGGAAAGGTCCCAATAAGGTCCAAAAAATATTTAATGAGAGTTATTATCTTATCTAGCTTGTATGGTTGATTTGTATGGATGTGAAGAGCCCAACTGGCTCCAACTCAACCTCTGAACTAAAACTGTCTATTTTTGTGTTTTGTGTTTGATTTGATGAATTTTAAGCAACAAATATAGAAGTGCGCCAAGCATAAAATGGAGATAAAACTGAAATACAAGCAAATTAAGAGCTACTGCAATACTACTGTGGATCTGGCAATTCATACAAAGAAATTGCATACAATAGACATTCCCGGAAACCTCCAGATTATTTAAGTAAAGTAGATCTGTACATGCCAGGCAAGATATGCTGAATTTGAGAAATGGCAACGCCTAGGCTCTGGATCTGCTTTCTCCCATGCAAAAACTAGAGAAATGTTGTTGAGAAGGATAGGCGTCCAAGATGGAGTAAAGAGATGGCCCAAAAGGAAGGCGTTTTTGCCTTCTCCTTCACACGCCTCTCCCAGCTGAAACACGCCTCCCAATGCAAAGTATGGCCTCTAAAGAATGTTGAAGATTCTTTATTGAAAGCAGGAAAAGCTGTGAAGATGAAGCGTCTGTTGTGACCTTTTCACACATCGCCCCATTGCAAACGGGGACCCTCGCTGGTTTGCTCTTAGGGTTTAGCGTTGAGTAGCAATTTCATAGTCTCTGATGTCTGGGAATTTCATGTCAAGGTCTGGAGTCATCATCCGAGCCAAGTTGGGAGTTTGAGCCCGAAACTGAACGTAAACGTCATGGGAGTGCTTAGAGGGCCCTGCAGACGAGGATCGCCTGTGCTTTCGCTCAATTCTGACACTTCCTATTTTTTAGGGATTCTGCTTTTTTGCTTTTTGCTTTTTTCGTTTTTGGCATTTCTGGCCAATCTGGAATTTACTATTTTTAGAAAGTGCTAGGTGTCACTGGCATTTGAGTCAAAAGTTTCCATTTTTGGAACTAAAAAGCGAGCAAAAATCAAGCAAAGATCGAAAAATCATGAGAAAAGCAGAGAAAAAGTGCATGCAAGGTGAAAAAAGGCGCATGCAAGATGAGAAAAGCAGAGAAAAGGTGCATGCAAAGTCAAAAAATCAACTGGACAAAATCGTGCCTTCATGAGAAAATCACTGAAAAATCAAGTAAAAAGCAAGTAGATCATGGTGAAATTCGCCTAAGTCTGGAAGAGGTACGCCCATGAGAAAATCCAGTTGAAACTTGAAAAATCCAGTTGGAAAATCCATTGATTAAAGGGAAAATCCAAGTAAAATTCATCCATTTGGGAAAATTCGCATTCCTCAAGAAAATCCAGTTGGAAAGTTCGAAATTCCAGTTGGACAAAGTGAAAATCGACTAAGGCATAAAAAATTATTGAACTGGACTTTAGGAAATTGAGTCAAAGTGCAATTCCAGTTGGGAAGTGAAAAATCCAGTTGGAAGTCGAATTTTCTCAAGGAGGAATCGAAATTTTTCTAAGGCAAAGTCACTTTGAGAAGTCAAAATTCCAGTTGAAAAGTCAAGAAGTCCAGTTGAAGGTCGAATTTTGCTAAAGGCAGAAAAGATGAAAGAAAACTTAAGTTTTATTTTAAAACTTAATTATCAAGCCAAAAGGGACGCCTTGTTTGAAAAGTCAAAGATCAGGATAAGATTGCTTTTTCGTTTTAAAAGCAAAAGACAACCAATGAGAAGAAGAAGTCGACCTAAATCAATTTGGGAAGGTTTTTATTATAAAAGATAACTTGTGAGCTCATTTTTCATTATTTGCAAAAGTCGAACTTTCTTCACAGGCAAAGCTCTCCCAAGAAAAGACGTCTTTTTTAGCTGCAAGTGGATTTTTCTTGAGTTCCAGAACATTGAATTGGATTTTTTTCTCTTCCTTTCCGGATTTTCTTCAAACAACTGCAGGTTATCTTTGGCGATTTTGAGAAGGGAATTGGATTTTTCATTAAAGATTGGAGAAAATTTCAGTATAAACCTTTAAAAATTCAAAAGATTATTTAAAATTCGATGAATGCTTTTTGAAAATAATGAAGGCGGATCAATTTCACTTAAGAATTTATTCTTTATGCAGCCTTTAATCAAGTTCTGGATTTTTAATTATTTTTTAACTTTCCTCCAGCCAAGAAATCGCCCTTTTTGAAAATTTATTTAAAAATTCTCTAACTTCGAGTTTCTTACAGGCGCAATGTCTTCTCCAAAGAATGTGGGAGGTGGAGTCAGAAAAGCTCAAGTCAAGGAAGTCCTGAAAGAATTTTATCCAGAATCCCAGTTATCCTCGAAGTGGATTCACAGAGGATTCAGTCAGGGAAGTATTTGGTATTCCCCATCGCCATTGAACAGGACTCAGCAAGAATCACAGGCCATGTTCGATCAAGCCAAGGAATCCTGTATGGACATCATCAATTCCAACTGGATTAAAGAACCCAAAAGACATCGCTCCAAGTTGCCAAAGAGACTAATTTGCGCAGATTTTAAGATAGAATACAGTGATATGATTCATATGCTGAACAGAGTTATGGGAACTTCTCAAGGAGCCTTCTTTGAAGTATGGATGTTTTCATACGTGGAGGAAATCGTATTGGGAATGGAGGCTATAAATTGGGCTAAGTTAATAAGTGATAACATCGATTTCCAGTTGAGAAACCTTGAAAAAACTAAAACCTTCTACATGAGTTCTTATGTGGTTTACATTTTGGCACGGTTCACTAAGTACAGAGGACTGATTTGTAAAGGCGAAGTGGGACTTCGGAAAGATCAACTCAAATCATATGATTGTTACCCGCAGCTCCAGCTACATTACAGGGACAATTTCAAGATAACAAATGACGCCTTCCTTATGTATATCACGCGAGTTCTTCAAGGAACAGTGCAGAGGAGGCTATCTAAAGAAGCTATGGTAATGCTTGACAAGTTCGGGTCTTGGTTTATCCAGTTTCCGACATTTACTTATATAAGAATTCATGGATTCTCGGATGCTCCGTACAGGCTTCCTCGATACCCAACAGACAAAATTGTTATGCTTGAAGTTGCAAGGCAACTAGCATGTGTAGACTCCCTTCAGGCGAAGAAGAACAAACAAGGAGTGGATTTTCCGGTTGCAATTGGAAAAATGCTAGAAGTCTGTCCTTCATTACAATCAGCCAAAACAGCAGGGGTAGAGTTGCAATTTTACAAATTCAGCACCTATAATCCAAGGTCCGATTATGATCCTTACCTGAGAATGCACGGGAAGAAATCCCTTCATGTTATGCAGATCGAAGATTACTGGTCTAACCTGATGGATGAGTATGGAGTCAGGAAGAAGATTTGGTCCAGAATTCCAGTTGAGCTTATAAAAAGATGTGACTTGTTCCCTATACCTGAACAAGTGAAGGACAACGGGGACTACATTCATCCTCAATTTGAACAAGAAAAAGATAAGCCTATTTTATTGCCTAACTGGACACAACCTGAGTTGACCGATTTAAACACATTGATGAAGGACATTTTTGCTTACTCAAGGGAATGGGTCGATGGCCAGATCAGCAAGTTGAGGAAGGAAGGAATTTCTCTTACTTACGCCACATTAAGCAATAAGGATAGTTAGGGTGAAGCAATTGGCGAAAGTCTTGATGAACTTTCGTATCCCAGCAAGAGGAAGGTAGTAAGTGGAAACCTTCACATAGAGGAAATGGAATCAACTAATGAGGAATTGGAAAGTAAGAAGTAGGAGGCTAGATGGGAAGGAACTTTCACTCAGTGCCTGGAGACCTTGGACGTGATTGGAATGCAACTGGATTCTGTGCCGAATATCTCAATGGAGGAACTTGATTCTGTGTTAGCCAAATTTCTTGCATTTGCAGCTAGGGAGCGATCCAAAGGGAATTGCATTCTGGATTCCCACTTGCTCGAATGAAGTGCAAGGTGTCACCATTTTCCATGCTCCAAATGGCGTGTTCTGCTTGTGCCATGTGTCTTTGAGTTTGTTATGCTTTTAGGGTTAGGGTTTATCAAATTTGATCTTGGCCGTTGATTTCAAATTTAATCTTGGCCATTGCTTTGTAATTGGGGTGCCTATATAAACCCCATTCATTTCATTTATTCAGGGAGAGACTGATGAGATTGTTGCAATATTGCTGTTTAAATAATAAGTGGATTCAGAGTTGAGCATTTGTTATTTCTATGAGCCCGCATGGTTTCATTGATTTCTTCAAAATAGAGTAAATTTGTTTTCAAGTATTTTAGATGAATGAAAGATTGATAGTGTTGGAAATAGTGGAATTAGTTCATACCTTTTTCAATTGGATGATTTTCAATTTGATGTGTAAGGTTAGTCTGAACATTAAAATTGCTTAATTTGAGTTCTATTATCTATATGCATTGGTCGAATTGATGGTGATATAGTGTAATAGGATATCTTTCGTAAACCCTTGAAGATTGCACCGTCTTTGTCTAGTTGTAGTGCCGTGCTTGGCGAAGCAAAGATTGGTTTAAATTCCATTATCCAGCATTTGTCTCCGAAGTTCATAGGATTAGTTCTGCATAAATCTAGTTCCTTTACCCTCATCCCCTTTTTTATTTTATTTTAAACTGAAAATCCAAAACATAAGAGCATTCAACGTTACATCAATCCAAATCCCTACTTTGAGTAACTTACTATCCAAGGGTCCCTTTGTGAAACCAGCATATCACATCACCTATTGAGCTTGTCCATCCCCCAAACCGGAACATTGGAATTACCGTATGACCTTTCTAGCAATCTTAGCATAAGAGGTAATTTTTCAAGAGAGGATAGAGCTGCCTTTGGGCATTCTTTTATTCTAAAAGTGTTGGGTGTGTCACAAAACACGCATCAACCGTCGGATGAAATGCCCTCTCCCTTATTATAAACTGAAATCTACTGAACATAATAACTCTGATGTAAGCACATATGAACTCCTGTATGAAGCTCCCTTAGTAGCAACCATTAAACTGGTATTTCACAATCTCACAATCACAAAACATTGAAGAATTATTGCTCTCCAATGAAGAAAATTTTGAAACCCTTGTCCTAAGACAAAAACCATAGAGAAAATCCAAAGATGCAATGTCAAATAATCAATAGCTGAGGTCGACTTGCACATTTTCCCTTATATCTCCAAAAAGCATGACTTCCAAGAAAAGTACGACTTTTTTGCCATTTAAATACATTAAAATGTATTTAAGTCATTTTCAATAGTTGATTAAAATACCTCGGGCACAATTTTTGACTTAAGTAATTTATTTATCACTTTATATTATATTAAGTGGCGTTTACTTTTATAAAGTCAATTTGACTTTATAATAAATCAATAAGTTAAATAAATAACTAAACCACAAAAATATTGATAACTCCCTCCAAACTCAGTATTTTGCCGTGCCGTCAGAAGCTGGCGAACACTGAACTACAAAAGCCTGCACTGAATCCAATACTGAAGTGAAGGAGTGGGAATGACAATACCCACAAAAAAATGCCACTGACCCCCTAACCAAATCCTGTCAGCTTACAAGGGTCCAAGAAATAGGCTAACTCAACTACTCCTGAAACTGACTAGAGTGGGGACATTACAGTCCACCCTCCCCGAATTTGCTTGTCCTCAAGCAAACTCAAAGCTGGATGTTGTAGAATACTGTCACCCTCCCAAGTAGCATCCTTTGTCGGTAGATCTCTCCACTTAACCAAAACTTCCCTGATAACTTGCCTCCGAAGATGACGCTCTCTGGAATCCAGAATGGCCTCAGGTACTAATATCAATTTCCCCTCATCATCCAGGGGTGGTAAGTCTGAAGAAGGAATCACATGCTGTCCCAACGCCTTCTTGAGGTGAGACACATGGAACACATTGTGAACCTTACTGTCCACTGGTAAATCTAACTCATAAGCCACCTCACCAACACGCCTGACAATCCTGAATAGTCCATAGTAGCGTGGTTTGAGTTTCTTTACACCCCTCTTCCTAAGAGTGGACTACCTATAAGGTTGCAACATCAGATACACCATGTCATCGATCTCAAATGATCGCTCAACTCTCCTTTGATCAGCATACTGCTTTTGCTGATTCTGAGCCTTTTGAATGTTCTCACGAAGGGCTCTCATGATGTCTTGGTTCTCTTGTAACAGATCCCCAACACTCGGTACTCTACAATCACTCAACAATAAATCTAGGAAACTAGGAGCATCATAGCCATACAATGCTCTGAAAGGTGTCATCTGTATACTCATATGGTGAGTGGAATTATAGCAGTACTCACAAAGATGCAACCACTTCACCCAAGCCTTCTGCTGACCCGAAATGTAGTTCTATAGGTATCCCTCCACCCATTTGTTGACAATCTCTATCTGCCCATTAGTCTGTGGGTGGTAGCTAGTGCTCAGAGTAAGCTCTGTCCTGCATAGTTGGAATAACTCCTGCCAGAAGTTACCCATGAACCTACTATCTCTGTCGTTGACAATACTCCGAGGTAACCCATGCAACTTGAATACCTCACGAAAGAATACCTCTGCTACATGTGTAGTGGAATAAGTAGTGGTGATTGGGAAGAAATGTGCATATTTAGTCAACCGATTTACTACCACATAAATGTTGTCTCTCCCCTGAGCTTTCGACAAACCTGTAATAAAGTCCATAGACAAGCATTCCCACTTCCTCTCAGGAATAGGAAGCGGCTGAAGTAACCCAACAGGGTATGTATGCTCTTGCTTGTTCTGCTGACAAACAGAGCACTCCCTGACATACTGAAGAACATCTGATTTGAGACCCTTCCAAGTGAATCTCTCCCATACTTGCCTGTAGGTCTTAAAGTATCCGGGATGACCAGCCATGGATGAGTCATGGAAGGTCCTCAACACCTTGTCCCTCATCTCTGAACCTGGGACTAAGAATATTCTCCTGTGTTCCACCTTCTGGGGGGGGGGGCGGGGGACGGCTGGGGACGGATTTCCGGGGTTTTCTAGGGGCCATTTTTAGGGGACGGTAGGGGACGACAACATACAAAATACATATATATATATGATTTTTTCAAAATTTATTAATATATTATAGATAGAGAGAGGGAAAGAGAGAGATATATGTCAATAAATTAATAATTGCTAACAACAATATCAATATATAAATAAATCGCAAGAGTAGTAGCATAACAACAAAATAAATATCATTAAAGCATTATAAAATTTATCATAGCAATATCAAACATCAATAAAACCATGGTCTATCAATATCAATAAATCGCGAGAGTGGTAGGAAATGGAACTAAGTAAGTGCAGCTCCCAGCTCCTCAAGGCATCCCAAACACAAACAAAATGCAGCTTGAGTGAAGAAAAAAACGCAGTCAAATAGAGCCCAGCCACGACTTTACTCTAGGCGTGAGAAACAAAAACTTGAAGAAATCTGTTTCATGCCTCTTTAAAATGCAAAAACGTCTCTGTTAAATGCCCAAACACAGGAGCAAAATGCCAAAAAATCGTTTAGACTGAGCTGAGGCAGAGATTTTCCCGTGCTTTGCTGTGTGAAGTCGTCACCCCTGCCGTCGCTTGCCGTGAGAGCCAAATAATATCATTGAATCTTATGAAACTTTATTAAGTTTCATTTAAATTTTTGTTTTTAGACTTTACACAAACGCATTATGTTGTTGTGGGCCCACAAAACATTTAATAGCAATATAAAATGTTTTAAAAAACAAAATTTTATGTTCTTTAATTTTCTGGAGCTCCATATACACAGGGGCTAGTCAGGACGAGGACCATTCGGACAAGAGGAAGCGTTCCGCTTTCTGTGAATTTTTCCCCCGGGGAGGGGGTCGTCCTAGTCTCGGGGCCGGATGGGGCGGGACGAGGGGTTTTGGGGCGGGGGCAGCTCTCAGGTGTAACACGATATTCTCCCTTTGTAAATGATAAGATCATTCACAAGAGAGTACCTGCTGTCTTGCACGGTCCCATCAATAATGTTAGAAGCCCACAGATTCTTGGCATACTTTGCTAAAATCATGTGACTCCAATCCTCTGAAATCACTGCCATGGAGCTCAAATGGGGACGATGAGATAAAGCGTCAGCAACAATGTTCTGAGTCCCTTTGACATAAGAGATGTCAAGATCATATGACTGTAACTTGCTAACCCATTTCTGTTGACGTTCGTTCAAGTCCCGTTGTCCAAGGAAATGCTTCAAGCTGTTATGATCAGTCTTGACACAAAACTTGCTGCCAACTAGGTACTGCCTGAATTTGGCCATAGCATGCATGATAGCCAACATTTCCTTGTCGTAAATACTGAAGCTCCTCTTAGGACCCCTTAGCTTCCTACTCTCGAAAGCTATAGGATGACGGTCCTGCATAATCACTACACCAATACCTTCTCCACTAGCGTCACAATGAAGCTCAAAAGGTTTGGTGAAGTTTGGAAAAGCTAGAACTGGGCATGTTGTCATCAAATGTTTGAACTTCTCGAAACACTCCTATGCTTGAGGTGTCCAAGCGAATGCTCCCTTCTTTGTCAAATCCATAAGTGGTGCAGCATGCCGTGAGAACCCACTAACAAACCGACGGTCGAAGGCACATAGCCCCACCCCACAAATCCCCTGAGCTGAGTCAAAGTCTCAGGAGTAGGCCAATCAATGATGGCACAAACCTTATCAGGATCCATGCGAACTCCCTCTGCGCTGATGATGTGACCCAAATACAAAAGTTTTGCCATGCCCAATACACACTTGGACTCCTTGGCATACAAGGACTCCTTGTCAAGTATACCCAACATAGTATCTAGGTGAACCGAGTGCTCCTCCCAAGATCTGCTGTAAACCAATATGTCGTCAAAGAAAACAAGGACAAATTTCCTCAACTGAGGATGGAAGACCTTGTTCATAGTGGACTGGAAAGTAGCTGGAGTGTTGGTTAAGCCAAAGGGCATAACCAAAAACTCAAAATGTCCACAATGACATCTAAATGCAGTCTTCTCTACATCCTTGCTCTCTGACCCTGATCTAATGGTATCCTGTCCTCAAGTCAATCTTGGAGAAATAACAAGCTCCGTGAAGCTATATCAACTCATCAATGAGTGGGATGGGATACGTGTTCTTTACTGTTCTTTTGTTCAGTACACGGTAGTCAATGCACATCCTAAGTGTACCATCTTTCTTCTTCACCAAAACAACCGATGAAGCAAAATGAGACTTACTCGGCCTTATGTGTCCCATGGCTAAAAGCTCCTTAATTGTTTTCTCAATTTCATCCTTCAAACGCTTTGGGTGCCGATAAGGTGTAATCATGACGGGCTTGGTGCCCTCCTCCAACTCAACAATGTGCTCTATGCCTCGATCAAGAGGTCTACCATGTGGAATGTCACTGAATGCTTTTGCATGCTTAATTCTAAGCTCTTGAACATCTGGATGGTAGGGTGTTTTGTGCTGCTCCTCATACGTAGGCATTAATTTACAATCTGCTGCCCACTCTACCATGTCATGTCTAATCAACCTCTCCATTCACCTGAGAGTAATAAGCTTCAAGTTGCTGTCCTTGATGGCCTTGAGTACGTGGTTTGTTCCATCAACCTTGAATTTCATCTCCATCTCTCTAAGGTTGAGTGTGAACTCGCCAATTGCATGAAGCCACTTCATGCCAAGGACTACATCTGTGCCACCCATGTTAACCACATAGAAATCTGCTTTAAACTCATAGTTATTGAGTTTCATAGGCAGATCCAGAATCATTCTCTCACAATTGAGAGTGTACCCATCAACAACTTTCACTCTAATACCTTCAAACTGCTGAGTTTGAATTCCCTGTTTTTCCACTAACCGTGCATCTATGAAATTATGTGTTGCCCCTGTATCAAGTAAGGATATGATTCTTTGACCAGCCAAGAGTCCACGTAACTTGAAGGAGCCTTCTTTTTGCAACTAGACATGTGAGCTTCCTCTAGTTCTGTTTCTCCTTCGTTTTCCACTTCATTTTTTGAGTTATCAGCCCCTGAAGTCTCTTGATCAGCTTGCTGGTCTGCTGTATCAGTCATATTATCTCCCTCATAAAACCTCTCCAATTGCCTATTTTGACCTTTAGGCTTGAGGGGACAGTCATGGTTAAGATCATACGGGCCCTTGCAATAAAGACAAAGCTTCCTCCTACGTAAATCATTGATTGTCTCTCTATCCAAAGGAGCTGCAAACTGTTTCTTTTGGTCTTGGTTTTCTGTTTTCTTTGGATCAGATCTGTTATCATTGTAGGATGAGGACGGCTTGGAGTTGAACTTACTACGAGGAGTGGTAAGTTCCATGCTACGAGCTTTCCTCATAGCCTCTTGCAAGGTAGGTGGATCGAATGCCTTGATCCAACTTTTCATAGGCTCAAATAGTCCCTCTATGAATAGTATAACCAATCTCCTCTCTGATATTCCGGTTACCATGACTGAGAGCTTCTGAAACTCTCCAATATAGGACTCTAGATTGCCCATCTGCTTCAAATGAGCGAGATCTCTGAAATATAATGCTGGATCTCGTTTGTCAAATCTCTCAACCAACCTATCTGTGAACTCCTGATAAGTAGTGATCCGATCATGTTGTAATGTAACCATGCCATGGTGCCACCAGTCATGGGCTATGCCATCCAAGTGTAGAGCTGCGAACCTTATGGCATCCTCTTCTGCCATTGGACGTAATGTCAAGAAGGTATCTAGTTTACTCACCCAAGCTCGAGTTGTGACTCTGCCACTACCATCAAAGTTGGTCAAAGTGAGTTTGTTTGTTGCTTGTCTTAGATCATGGTTCCTGTTTCTAGGCCTCTTGTCTGTCCTGTTCCTGCCATGCTTTCTCTTCTGGCTCATAAATCTGTCAAAGTTAAGGTGATCCTTAACTCTCTGTGGCAGTGCTTCCCACTCATCATGTAATGTCATCACATTATCTGTAAAGGCCACGTCACCTTCCTCCTCGTTTCCCTCTTCGGGTTCATTTCTCTCAAATGTAGGGCGAGTAGGCCTATCATAGGTGCGTGCTGGAGTAACTGTCCTTCGTGGGGTTCCATGTACACTACCCTCCTGTTCATGATCTTGATTCGGCCTTCTGTGAATAGTCAAATGTTGTATGACGGTACTAAGTTGCTAAAGTACATTCGCCACCTGTTCCTGTCCAACTACAAGCCCTCTCAGTATATCTCTGGCTTCTCTATCTTCATTCTTAGCATGGTTTCGAGGTTGTTCAACCTCATCTTTGTCACCCATGTGTTCAAATGGTATATCTTCGAATTGATTATCAAATGGAAACTCCTCAAATGGATTTCTCTGAATACCAGGTCTCCTGTGTGAGTAATACTTGTTATATCTACCCTGATGAGGCCACATATGTATATATAACCCTCTAGGCTGGCAGGATTACAGCTCTGATACCATTGTGAAGAGCCCAGTTGGCTCCAACTCAACCTTTGAACTAAAATTGTCTATTTTTGTGTTTTGTGTTTGATTTGATGAATTTTAAGCAACAAATATAGAAGTGCGCCAAGCATAAAATGGAGATAAAACTAAAATACAAGCAAATTAAGAGCTACTGCAATACTACTGTGGATCTGGCAATTCATACAAAGAAATTGCATACAATAGACATACCCGGAAACCTCCAGATTATTTAAGTAAAGTAGATCTGTACATGCCAGGCAAGATATGCTGAATTTGAGAAATGGCAACGCCTAGGCTCTGGATTTGCTTTCTCCCACGCAAAAACTAGAGAAATGCTGTTGAGAAGGATAGGCGTCCAAGATGGAGTAAAGAGATGGCCCAAAAGAAGGCGTTTTTGCCTTCTCCTTCACACGCCTCTCCCAGCTGAAACACGCCTCCCAATGCAAAGTATGGCCTCTAAAGAATGTTGAAGATTCTTTATTGAAAGCAGGAAAACTGATGAAGATGGCGTCCCAGATGAAAATGCCCTCTCCCTTATTATAAACTGAAATCTACTGAACATAATAACTCTGATGTAAGCACATATGAACTCCTGTATGAAGCTCCCTTAGTAGCAACCATTAAACTGGTATTTCACAATCTCACAATCACAAAACATTGAAGAATTATCGCTCTCCAATGAAGAAAATCTTGAAACCCTTGTCCTCAAACAAAAACCACAGAGAAAATCCAAAGATGCAATGTCAAATAATCAATAGCTAAGGTCGACTTGCACATTTTCCCTTATATCTCCAAAAAGCACGACTTCCAAGAAAAGTACGACTTTTTTGCCATTTAAATACATTAAAATGTATTTAAGTCATTTTCAATAGTTGATTAACGTACCTTGGGCACACTTTTTAGTTAAGTGATTTATTTATCACTTTATAATATATTTAAGTGGCGTTTACTTTTAAAAAGTCAATTTGACTTTATAATAATTCAATAAGTTAAATAAATAACTTAACCACAAAAATATTGATAACTCCCTCCAAACTCAGTATTTTGCCGTGCCGTCAGAAGCTGGCGAACATTGAACTACTAAAGCTTGCTCTGAATCCAATACCGAGTGAAGGAGTGGGAATGACAATACCCACCAAAAACTGTCACTGACCCCCTAACCAAATCCTGTCAGCCTACAAGGGTCCAAGAAATAGGCTAACTCAACTGCTCCTGAAATTGACTAGAGTGGGGACATTACAATGGATCATAAAAGATATATTGTAATAAGACATGTATAAACATGGACATCCTAGAGAAGTTGACATCCAACTATGTCCTTTTCTATTTTTATCTATTTTATCAATTTTCAAGATGAGAGGAACATTGTATTTTGTCCTTTCCATCAAGGGGAAGTGAAAAGTCACACAAGGGAGGAGAAATGATGCACTATGTCCATTTTTAAAAGGGAGATGAAAGGTCACACATGTCTCGTCATTTTCTAGGGCATTGAAAATCTATATATATGGATTGCAAGCTTGGCTTAAGGAAGCAAGGGATGACAATTGTATTTTATACCTTCTCCATTTAGCATTAATGGGACAAAAATTGTGTGATGTACTTTCCCCTCCAGATTTGATGGACAGCAATTGCATGTTATATTATATATTTTATGAATAATAATAATATACTTGAGAAGAAGAGGAGTTGCCTCCATCAACTGGGTTTTTCACCACACGTTGGGGTTTTACCAGCTCCTCTATATTGTGTTATGCTGTAGCACTTTCTTTTATGTGTAGAACAACATATCAATTTATTCATTAATGGCTATCATTTAATTGTTAATAAGTAGCACAGTACAAATTCTTGGTTTTGTAATTGCTGTAAGCATGGGTCTTCAGATTTTATGGATCAATTGTGTCTTGGCATAATGTTCTTGTTGATGCCTCTAACCATAAACAATTTGACATTTTAGGAAGTGACTAATTTAATTTATTGATGTAAAAAGGGCATCTTTTGTTGATTGGCACATCATCTGTTTATATCGTGGTTACAGTTTTATGTTGTGTATTAGTTCCTTATGTTGATGAGTATAAAATTGGTTAGAATAATGGCAAATAAGCTGATCATCATAAATACAAGGTGCATTTGTGACCAAACAACTTATTCGACTAAAATATTCAAAACATATGGCAGTAACATCACAAAATGAATGAACATTTTGGAGGTATTAACTCTGTTACTGTTTTGGCTGCATGAACAATTAATTCTAATTAATATATGAACTGCAAAGAATGCTTTACAACAAATAAAATCAATCCAACTTACAAATGAAACGATCTAATAACTGGATGGCATAACAGTGAGAAGTCTACTTTTCAAATAATTAGAGGAATGATAGAAAAAATTAGTAAATAGGTGAAAGATTTCGCAGACATTTTTAATTTGATTTTGTTTGTTTGTGGGATATGGTTCGTATAATTTTGAATTTTTGAGTCATCGCAAAATTAGCTCAATAAATATGTCTGGATTTGGTAACTATTATTTTAAGTCATCTCAGGATTTCCTTAACGAGTAGTCATTACACTATTGGCATTTTCCCCTCTTTTATGTTGGTAATAATCACAAGGCAAAAGAATCCACATAGTGCACAAGCACCTCTAGGCACTGGAGGAGGAACATTGAATGTATATTGCTTTGGGTTTTTCACACTTAGCCCTCTTTCATGATTGGCAAAGATTTTGGAGCACGTAATGCCATATAAATCACCCTTGTCCCACAATTCTTACCAATGTGGATAAATCCAATTAAACCCAGTCATATGTATATGTTAAGTACGTGAAGACTTTCATGGGCATTTTTAATTGGACTTTTAACTTTTTGTGTAATTTGACCTGTGTGGCTTTATAGCTTTGTAATGTTTCCAAAGAAATTCTTTTGGCAATATAGCTTTGCAATTGTTTTCTGTACTGTCATTTTTATGAATTTCTCTTATCAAGCTTTGCAACTTCATAAATGACATTAAAATGAAGAAAGCTAAAAGCAATGAAGGTCAAGAATTCTTATTCTCTGGAACAGAGGTTGAACAAGAATCTCATCTAGGTTTCTCCAGATCTTAATAAGTCTGAGATTTTGGCATGTAATAAATTACTTTCTGCTTTTTGAGGTGGATTTAGTTGTTCATGCTGCATGTGAAAGTGATATCAGCTTCTAACTTGCAATTTTAAAAATATTATGAGAGACAGGTTATTATCTATTCCCCAGGACGGACACCAACACAGCAAGGGTCTGCAAAAGTAGGAAGATGGAAAATTGATTTTATGTCAACACAAAAGTATGGAGGCCTGTCCAAGACAACTCTTAGCTTTTTTCTTCCTTTCTAAATTTTATATATGTTTGCCAGTTTGATTAACACAAAATGTTGAGAACCTCTATTCAAACTACTTATTTATGTGTACTTTTATTACTGCTTGATGCAAGTCTATGCATGTCTGTGCTTGCACATGTAGTCTCTGTGAGACAAAAGTAACACTGGCATGTCATAATGCATGGTTTGCTAGGTGGGAGAACCCTTTGATGGGGTGGACCTCAACAGGTGATCCATATGCAAATGTGGGAGATGCTGGGCTTTACTTTAAAAGCAAAGAAGCTGCTATACATTTTGCTGAGAAACATGGGTGGGATTATAAGGTGATCATTACTTCCCATTTTTGCCTCTTTTAAATATTTATTTTTCTGTTTGTCTTTGTCTGTGAACAAATAAATAAGCATTAAAGTTTCTTCATCAGCAATAGTTGATGTTAGGGCTCGTGGTGTATCTTTTCAAAGACAGTCACCTGTAGGAGAAAATTTCTTTGTAATATTTACAAAATAAACTTGAAGTACATACATCTTCTGGCTTTGGAAATTCTGAAAATGATTTAGTTGTTAGGGAATCAAATGTATTTATGCATTTAGTTGTTTAATATCTGCAATCAAGAAACTCTAAATGTGCTACATCTATACCTGCATGGAACCTTGGTTGTGTCGTGTTGAGTTTCCAGGAATTCAAAAGAATTTTATCAAATGATGGTTATTCAAGGTTTTTTAATTATCTATAATTATATACTTGATGTATGCCAACTCTTATAATCTCACAGTATTTTTCTATTGAGTCCCTCACCCATGGCAAAATAAAGGCCAAAAATTAGCTAAGAGTTCTGAAACTCCAAATTACAAGAAAGACTTAACCTTTGACAAAACAAGAGAAGTTGAAGGTTCCAGAAAACAACTACCTATGGAATCCTAGAGAACTAAAAGCAAAATAGACAGATCCCTCTACTCGAACTATTGGAGAGACTATACATTTCATCTCAGAAAAGAGGCCAAGTGACCACAGAATTGCACCGTAAGCAATCTTCTCCCCTTCCCAGAGAGAAGTGCCTTCCATGGTCCATTGATTCCCCCCACCCATAGATTCAAGAGCCTCCATCTGTAGTCTTTCAGCTTCAGATCTCCTCCTTCCATGCTTATCTGAAGGCTTACAATTCACTTTGGTTTTCCTTCTCTTGGTCTGTGAAATAGTTAAAATCTATTGTTTTTAAAAAGGTATTTAAAAGAGACCAAGCAAGGACAAGGAGCATTATTGAGAAAATATTTTATTATCTGATTTCTACTCCTTGTGGAGTATGGAACTACGGTTCAACTAACCTGAGGATGAAACCCCTCTAGGTCTGCAATTGGAGGATGAAAACCCACAAATCCATAGGGTCACATAGAAATCACCATTGTGCAAAATTGGATTTATTATAGTTTGAATTAAAATATTCCTTCAACTAGCAGCAGGTCATGGCATATGAAGGTGGATATCAGGTAGATCATTAAGAAGTAGATCACTGCAGATTTAGAGATAAATTAGCAACTGCTGTGGAAAATAAATCCAGTCTTTTCTGAGCTATATTCTAAATATTTTATTTGAATTTGATAATAAACAATTAAACTGCAATTTATGGGTCGATTTCATATTTATATTTAATTGTGCAAACTATTATTATTGTGAAAAAAATTAAATGGTATATTACACATTAGCATCACTTGCACCAAAGTTGGCAGACTCAGTGAGTACTTGCCAAAAAACTCAGAGTTCTGTTGGTGAGTTTTTGGCAAGTGCTCGCTGAGTTTTTGGTGAGGTTTTTTGAAAAACTTGTTGAGTCTATGCCATTAACTTGGCGAGTCCTTGCCCAAACCAAAAAAAACATTTTTTCTAAACCTTTTTATAAATGAAAATGTGCCAAATACCTAATTTATCTTTTAAGTGATAAAATTGTGAGAATGGTGTGCCCCTCAACCCAATTTGGGTCTCCACTCCTAGACCCCCAATAGTTATTGAGATCTCTTGACATATAAGAAATTTGATTACAATGGGGGTTTTTGGGAGTGGAGACTGAGATCAACAACTTAGACAATTATCTTTATCACTATCATAATATCATTGATCAATGATGAAGTATCATACTATCAGTATCAAAAATTCAAATGTCATTACTATTATAAAATACAATACAACCTTAAGCTTCACACATGAAAGGTAGAGGACAAATCAGAGGTCATTGATTTGGATGGCATTGATCCTTAGAGCGATTGGACAAACCAAGATGAGGAGGCCCCATGTTAGAATTAGGTGTTGGCTTTTTTATGTTTGCAGCAATTTGGATTTTTGGTGCTAGGTGAATAAGGGGTTTCTGGATATGTTGGGACGTATGTTAATTAACATAATGGTAAGGTAAGGTTTAATGTGCAAAAACAAATTTAAAAATAATAAATATTAAAAGAGTCAAGGATGTAACTTTCCCCAATTTTTTTAGACATGGACTTGGTGTTTTTTGGAGTATTTTATTTTGTTTTATATGGTTTTCCCAGGAATAGTTATAAAAGGGTAATATCAAAGTTGGTCATTTGGGTTGGATTGCTGCAGGTTAGCAGGTTGAGCTTGTGCATGTGTGAGGGTTGAAGCATGGCATGGGATGTGTGGATTCATGCTTGGTCACATGGAATGCATGGATAGCTTGTGCTTCAGAAGTGTTCATGGAGTCTCTGCAGATGTATTGTAATGGGTTTTCATTGCTGAATAATACATGGAGTGTGGATGCTTTTGGAGGCTGGGTTTTTCCCTCTTGAGGGTTTTCCCAGGGTATATCTTGTGTCATCTTTGATGGGTATGTTGTCTATTCTCTTGCATGTTGATGTTGAGTATTTTACTTGCATGTTTTCAGATTTGGGTTATGTGGAAATTGTCATTTTATGGCTGCATAGTTTCCTTACAAGTGGTATCAGAGCTTTGGTTATTGGATTGGATAACCCTAGGTTGCATGAGAGAATGAAAGACAATGGCAAGATATAGGGTTTTGCAGGTGTTTTATTACAGATCTAAGGGTTTTGGGTTTGCTGGTTTGATGGGTTGTTTGCAGATTTGGGGTGAGAAAACTTTTGGCAAAATAGGGTTTCTTGGTCATGCATTTATATGAGGGTTTTGGGGGTGAGTTTTCATAGATGACCTCCTAGGACAAAATGGACCTCATGGTTGGATTCAGGTTGGCTGAGAGAGAAATTTTGACATATAACATGCCCTATTTTGGTTACAGAAAAAAAAATGCCTCCCCTATTCGGCCATACGGGCGTCGATGGTACAATCGTCGCAGAAAAATAAAAAAATCCGAACAATAAATTAAAATTCCCGTCGAAATTTTCTTTTACTCAAGAAACGAAACAAAAAACATTAGAAAAATTGAAAATTTAAAAACAAAAAAAATGAAAGGTCAGGGGGTCCGCACCCCCCGCCCCACGGTAGCCAGACTGTGCAAGGTGGGTGGCAGTCAGCCGGGCAGAGTACCACCGTCGCTGACAAGCCACGGCGTGCACTCGTCTCGGGAGTGCCCCATCATTCCCACCGCGGATTGCCGGGTCCGGAAATCTTTGCCGCCGGCCACAAAAATTTTAATATGAATTTTTTTTTTTAAATGAAAATTGAAAATTCCACCAGTTTGTTAAAGTCCGCCGGATTTGAAAACTTATAAGTCAGATGTTTATTTTGAGCTTTGAGAGGGCATATCGGGTGCATATGGAGTCGGATTTTGGACTTTGAATAGTCAACAGAAAGCTTGTTCAGATCACTACGCAGTGGATCAGGTTTGGAGATATTTTGGCATGGTTTATTTGTTGTTTTCTTTATCTAAGCTGTTTATGGGTCTCTTTGACTATGGTGTTATTATGAGCTTATGGATTGCCGGATTTTGGGATATTTGATGATGGATTCATTGTATGCTCAGTTGTACATCTTAGTTTGTTCTATTTTTGACATGGTTATTAGCATGTATGTTGCATTGTTGTATCTACAAGTTGTGCAATGCTGTAGGCGGTCTATACTTACTTGTTGCACCTATGACTTGGATATGGGTTGTCTTTGCCCATTGATATTTCAGTGTTGATGCATGATCAGTTTTAGTGGCTTGGTTTAGTCACTTGGTTTGCTGATTTGGTTGTCATGTTGAGGAGGTGAGATGGTATTACCAGGTACAATCATGATATGAGACCTGTGCAGTTGACTATGATTATGCAAATATGTGGACATGGTTGGGTTGATTTGTTGGTATATTTGGTGGTGATCATGGTGTCATGGATGTTTCTTGTGCATTAGATACTTTGGCATGTTATGATGGTTTTATGCAGGTGCATTGATTGGTGGTATTGGATTGGTTCCTGATTATGGTTATGGCGGTGTATCTTCTTGGGGTTTAGGAGATTGGTATCACGATGTCATGGATAGCTTGGTTACATGGTTCAGTGGGAGCTTGTGAAAGTGATGGTTTGGCGGTGATGGATATGATGGTTTGGCGGTGTATCTTCTTGCTTTAGAGGATGGTTATCATGTTGTCATTGAGAGCTTGGATTCACAGGTTTTGTATGAGCTTATGACAGTGTTGGTTTTGTGCATCATGGTGCCATGGCATTGCTCGGTATCACGGTTTAGTGGGAGCATTTGGCAATGATGTGGATCCATTGGTTATTATGGATGGTTTTCTTCAGCAGGTGATCTTTGGTGTCATGGAGGAGCTCTTAGATTCTGTATGCTACAGTGAGAGTTCTTTGACATCAAGTGTTGGAGATGTTGAGGTATTATTTATGACTTGTTGGTTTTGACAGGTGATCCTTGGTTGTAGGATGGTTTTGTTATTATGTCATGGTATACTCTTGATTACTAGTTTAGAGTAGTGGCATGGTACATGTTATGATGATTTGTTCATGTGATCTTCTTTTGAGAGGATGTGAGATCATGGTGTCATGTTTATGTTCCTGATTTTGCAGTTGGAGCTATGACTTTGATCTTGGTTGGTTCTCTTTGTATTGAGTACATTGATGATTTGCTTGGTGTTTAGCATGGATTGATTGGTACAGGTGCTCATGGATACTTGGAGACTTAGGTGAGGCTTGGTGTTCTCTTGTGGTTAGAGACATGTTTTTGAGATGGTTACTCTTGATGAGGTTTTAGCAGGAAGTCCGAGGGAGCCTACACCTTGGTTGGACGTGAGTTCAACATGGACCAATGAGGAGAGTGTTCTTGGTTGAGTCATGATGACTTGGATATCCTGGAGGAGCATTCTCATTCCCCACTCTTGGTCTACTCGGCGGTTCACTTGAGAGGTATTGCCCATTATTCTTTCAGGTGCATTATGTTTATGCTTTGTCTTCTCATGGATATGGATCTTGAGCCATGGATATTTGGTTTCTGGAGGGTTCATTTGAGGAGTGTTGGCATGCTTATCTCCTTGTACATGTTGGGTTTAGGAGATGGTTTATTGGGCTGATTTCCTTGGTTTGGGAATGGTTACTTTGAGTTTGATCTTCTTGTTTTGAGATGTTTACATCCATGTTAGTTACATATGTTATGTTTGATCTTGGTGATTGGATGGATGGATGTTGTTATGGATTTTGTTTTGGGGTATTATGGAGGAGATCATACTTGACACAGTTGGCATTTAGAGGTGTGTGTAGGAGGACATGCTACAGGTGTTTGGTTTGCAGGTTTTGCTTATCATTGTGGATGTTCCTTGGTACTACATGTTTACTTCTATGAGATGCTGGTAGTAGACTTGGTATGCCTTTGTGATGGTGCTTTTTGGGATGTTAACGAGCAACGCGTTGAATGCGCTCATTCCAGGTTTGCATTCATCTTGACATTGCCCATGCAGTGGGAGCTCTTGGATGTGTATGTCACTTTGACAGGTTTGCACATGGAGTTTTTATTGTGGTTTATGGGTGGATATGTTGTTGGCATAAGTTTACTATGTTATGTATACCTTGGAGGTATGGATAGTTGGATGTGTTGGCACTTGCTGTGGGTGTCATTTCAGCTATGGTGATTTATTCTTGACAACTACTGGTGCATATTGGATTCAGTTTTTGTGTTTTGAGATATCAGGTTGAGGTAGGTTTATGCTTCTTTGTGACAGTTAGTGTGACGTCTCTTTGGATGTGTTCTTATCTTAGTGCAGTTGGCATGGTGGAGGATGGGAGCATTCATGGATGAGATGGTGGTCACCTTGGTTCTTGTTACAGGTATCTTGATGGAGCACATGGAGCACTTGGATTCAGGATTGTACATGTTGCCTATGGAGTTTCTTGTTACCCCTTATGCAATGTATACAACAAGTGGGAGATTGTTAGAATTAGGTGTTGTACACCTTGCATAATGTTTGTAATATTTTATTTATTTATTATGTGTGTGGTGCACCTAGGGGTTTCTAGGTGAACGTGCATCACAAGGAGTTATAATGTTGGGGCCACTTTGTTGTATGTAACATTGGGACATAATTGTAAAATGTAATTATTTAATATTGGGGAATAATAATAAAATAATAAAGTACCCAATATTAAATGTGGGGTCACATGTTGTAGTATTTTGGGCACATGGTTTATGTAATACCACTTGGTGGTTTTGTGGGAGCTTGTTTCTATAAAAGCAACCACATGGGTAGTTGTTTAGGGTTGGATCAAAAGGTTGGTCAAGGTTGGACAATTTGCTGCAGGTTAGAGGTTGAGCTTGTGCATGTGTGAGGGTTTGAAGCATGGCATGGGATGTGTGGATTCATGCTTGGTCACATGGAATGCATGGATAGCTTGTGCTTCAGAAGTGTTCATGGAGTCTCTGCAGATGTATTGTAATGGGTTTTTTGCTGAATAATACATGGAGTGTGGATGCTTTTGGAGGCTGGGTTTTTCCCTCTTGAGGGTTTTCCCAGGGTATATCTTGTGTCATCTTTGATGGGTATGTTGTCTATTCTCTTGCATGTTGATGTTGAGTATTTTATTTGCATGTTTTCAGATTTGGGTTATGTGGAAATTGTCATTCTATGGCTGCATAGTTTCCTTACAAGAATCACATGTGGCAATAGTAAAAATGATATTTAGATATTTGAAAGGTGCTTCAGACTTTGGTCTATGGTATCCTAGGGATATTCTTTTCTCTTTGAGTGCATATAGAGATGTAGATTGGGTAGGTTTTACAGATGATAGAATAAGTACAAGTGGAGGTGCTTTCTTTCTTGGAAGCAGATTGGTTTCTTGGTTGAGTAAGAAGCAAGATTTAGTGTAACTATCTACTATAGAGGAAAAATATATTATAGCAGCATCTTGTTGCACACAAGTGTTATGGATGAAGCATACATTGAAGGATATCAGAGTATCATATGATGAACCTATTCCTATCTTGTGTTATAATAGAAGCGCTATCAACATTTCAAAATATCTAGTAATGCATTCAAGATCAAAACATATCTCTATCTGATATCACTTTCTAAGAGAGAAAGTTGCTAAGAATGAAGTGAAATTGGAGTATGTACCTAAAAAGGATCAAATAGTAGACATTTTCACGAAGGCTCTTCAAAAAAGATACATTTGAGTATCTCAGGAAAATCTAGCATTTATTGCCCCTCACTCTTTCAACTAGATGCATAAGTTGGTACATCTATCCAAGTGGGCAATTCAAGATTCATTCTTTGTCCTGGACTAATGAAGGCTACCTCTTAGGGGGAGTAGGTAGTGGTGTCTTTGGTTGGTGTAGTCAAGGGGAGCATTTCTTGTGCCCCTAAGGGGGAGAGAGTAGTGGAGAGGGAGCAGTGGAGAGAAATTAAATGGGAGAGAAATTAGTTTATAGGTGTTGCTTGAAGTGAAGCTTGCAAGTATTTCCCTTTGCCATTGATGTCAAAGGGGGGGAGTGAAGTCTAAAAAACACAAGGAAAGAATTGTAAGAAGAAAAGGGAGAAAAAAAGGAGTCTGAGATGTAAGAATATCTGAGGGGGAGTGCTACTTGATGCGGGTTGCTTTTATTTTTGATGGTTTTTAGAGTTGGTGTTACCATTAATGAAAAATGGGGGGATTGTTGCACTATGTTTTCATTAGTGTTGTCATTGATGTCAACCTATTTCATCCTCTAGTGTTATGGTGTTGAGAAAGTGTTGCAATTTGGGAGATTGTTGCAATCTCTAGTGTGGTTTTGATGATAATGTGTTTGTGGTGATGAGCAGGCATTGTTGATACTACTAGTTCACTTGGTTTCCAAGTGCTTTTGAGAAAAATTCAATAGAGAGTGTACAAGGTGAGAGATTTGTGTTTTGTATCATGCTCCACATTTATTCATGGTTGGAGATGTACTTGTGTGGTTTGGATGATATTATCAGAGGTATTTAGAATTTTTATATCTAGAATTTTAGGTTTTGGATCATGTGGTAGTGGAAGATGTGTCTGATAGTGTGTTGCTTGTGAAGAAGGTTTTCTAGGAGAAATGGAATTTCTTTGCATTTCTCCACATTGAGGTTTCTTTTCTTGCATGTTTGGAAATGTGCTAATATTTTTTGTATATACCTTCCCTTGGAGTGTTTGGTGTTTAGTTGTTTCACAAGGTTGGTTAGTGAGTTGTATGTCTATGGCAGCATGGTTGGTTGCACAAGAGGATAGTATTCTCATTTTTAGGTGGTTATAGCAGTGTTGTTGAATATTTTAATGATTTTTGAATATTCTAGGATGTCGTGTGATGTTGCAACATAGTCCACAAGATGTTTGCAGACCTAGTGAAGATTTAATTGATTGTTTGATAGTGTTAGTGCAGGTTTGGCCAACCTAGCATGCTAGTGTTGATTGTGGAGATAGTTTGTTGTTTTTGGAAGCAGGGTGTAGTGTGTCAGTGTAGATCTATGTCCTATTTAACCCTTGGTTTGGTTTTGTGTAGATTTGGGTCCTATCGAACAATCAAAAGGTTTTACTTATCAAAATATTTTGATATAGTGTGTAGATTGAAAAGGCATTGAATGGAATCAAACAGGATCCTAGAGCTTGGTATGTAAGATTGGATAAGTACTTATTGTTGTAGGGATTAAAAAAGGGTACTACATATAGCAATTTTAAATTCAAGGTTGAGAGAGATCAAATCTTGATTGTGGTTGTGTATGTTGATGACATAATCCTTAGAGGAAATGAAAAAATATGTAAAAGGTTTGGAGAGGAGATGCAAAATGAGTTTGAAATGTCAATGTTTGGGGAGATGAATTTCTTCCTTGGACTACAAATCAGTCAATCTAATAAAGGAATATTCATCTCAAAATCAAATTATGTCAAGGAAATGTTAAAGAGTGTTGCCACAATAGTGGGTTACACTTTTTGGGACATCCTATTTTTTGTTGAAATCACATATTTTTAGAAAATATAATGATTTAATCATTGAAAGGTTACATTTAAAGGATTCTAATTGAAAAGGGTTTGATCAAACCCCCTTAAATCAAACCCCCTTAGATAGAACCCCCTAGTTTTAAACCATACCTATAATGGAATATCCTCTACACCTATCAAAATGCTAATAAAAAACCACTTTTGATTTACCTTTTGGGGATCAAATGAATTCATTTAAAATTTATATTTTGTATGTAAGTAGTCCTTATTATAAGATTCCCAAAAAGTATAACTTTAAATATATTTAATTTGATTATTATTTTTTTTTAATTTCTTGTGAATGTAGGTTTTTCACTAAAAATCAAGCTCTTTGTTTTGTACATATGGAAAAATAGTAGATTATCAAAAAAAAAATGAAAATTATGTACATGTTTGGTATTGATTTCCTTGATCCAACAAAAAAAAATTGAAGTTTGATACTGAACCATAGATTTTTGGGTAAGGCTTATAGGCTACTCTTACGCTCTTAGGAATGTTTCACCTAAAAGGAGAGAGATAAACCCCACTCAAAAGTCTAGGTGGTTCACTCAAATTATGCAATGTATTATGCTATTTAGACTAAATGGAATGATCTAAGTGCAATTAAATTAATTATTTGACTAATTATGAATGCAAAATCTAAGAATTATGCAATGTTGGAAAACACAATGTGATATGCAAGCATGAACTAAAGTATGAACAAATGCAAAACAGAAAAAGAAGGTTGAATTAGAGTGCACCTGGGGAGAGAATGGGGAATCTAGAGTGTAGAGATGAACCACATTCGCCACTAATGGTGAATTAGTCCTATGAAAACTTTTGTGTGTTAGGAAAATTCGACAAAATTTGGATTTACAAAGGTGGGACTTTCTAACCAAAATTATGAGAAATCAAGAATTCTATAGAGACTTTGTCGAGTTGAGAAGTTGCATGAAAAATAGGTTGTATTTTTTGTTGACTTGGTAAAATTGCATACTCTGCAAATGCAAAAGGGGGAAAATGGTTAAGGGTTAGGTTATAGGGATTTGCCTTGGTCAAATCTCACTTTGGTAATCAAACCCTTAATGAAATAATGAAATAAGAAATGATTAACATTTCTATCAACTTACTTATTGAATAAATCTGAAGATATAACACCTTCTTGACAATGATGTTGCTTGATGCTTGAATGAATGTGTGAATTTTGATGGATACCTTATTTATACATACTTGTGAGTACCCCGATGATTCAACAGGCCAACATTGCCCGAACCAAGTCATTCAAATCCACCTTGGAAAGCACATTTAATGTTGACATTCAAGCATAAGGGCATAACTAGGTCAAATAAAGCATAAGACAAGTGCGTGAAAACAAGACTTTACATTCAAAATAGAATAAGTGACTAATGAATAGAGTCTAGACAACACTTTTTCATAATAATTTTGTACAAATACATTAAATCAAAAAAATGGTATGTTGTATATGGTTGACCTATGTCTAAATTGTAATTGGTTTGACTTCAAAACTTAATTAAGAAAAAAATATTCAATAAAAAACTCTAAAAACAAATGAGTGTGCTACATATTGTAGTTACAAATATAAATTCAAAAAAAATAGAATTTTATCCTTCATAGAAAAAAAGTTATGTTTAGAATCAATATGATTCCAAAAAATTTAAAATATATATATTTAGAATCTACAGACAAAATTTCACAAATCACTAGTTTGCATCATATTCAAATTCCTCATGGCTTAGTAGCTATAGGTGCCTGAAAGTGAATATTTACTTAAAAAACATTAGTTCAATGTCAAGTTTGGCCAAAAAGTATAACCCACTATTGTGGGATCACCCTAAAGAAATTTGGAATGGAGGACTCTAAACTAGTATGTACCCCCATGGTTAGTGGTTGTAAGTTGAGAAAAAATGATAAATCTCCTTTAAGACGGATCATAATGTCTAAAGTCTGGAAGTGTGATTAAGTTTGTTTGAATCAGCTTATGTAAGACCATTTCAATTGGTTCCCCCAAGGGTGTGTATTTGCGTCATGGTGGATACTTATTTTTCCTCAAGGTGGTGGTCCATGTGGGTATTGGTGTTGTTAACATTTTGTTGATTGTTTTGTTGTGTATTTTCTTGGGTGGAGCATCTATCACAACTTTTGCATGAACCACACTATCAGGGTAACATTCTTATTTTTAGCTCATATATGAGGTTTGTCATTTGAACTAGACGGTTGGTGATTATCTTTGTAGATTTGCATTGCTCCCTTGGTAATGAGGACCCTCCCAATATTAATCCCTTTGGATATGAGCTCTTCAAACATTGTTACATATTGCATTCTTAGTTGGAAGGCTAGATCCATGTTTAGGTTTCCTACAATGATCTCCACTTGTTGGTTCTCAGACATTGGCCATTTACATTTGCTTTCTTTATATATCCATCTTTGTAAGAAGGATGCAAAGGCTTCTCCCTTGTTCTATTTTAGATTGTATAGTTCTTCCAAGGTGATTGTTGCATCAATATTCTGGGAAAAGTGTGCTACAAATTGGTCTATAATTTCTTGAAAAGTTTTAATTACTTGGGGTAAGTTTGAGAACTACTCTATGGATTTCCCTCCCAAATTCATGGGAAGAGACACATTAGGTATGAAACATTGTATGACACTTCCATGCATGTAACATAATTCTTTGATATGTTCTTCAATATTTTCACATCCTTTGTAATTTGTTGAAATTTGGTATTTTGAAGTTCAGAGGAAAGGTATCATTGTGAATGTTTTTCGATAATGTGTATTTGCGTCATGGTGGATAGGGAATAACATATGTTAGAAGCATCTAGGGTAACATTCTTATTTTTAGCTCATATATGAGGTTTGTCATTAACTAGCTTGGTTTATCTTTGTAGATAATTTGAGGACCCTCCCAATATTAATCCCTTTGGATATGAGCTCTTCAAACATTGTTACATATTGCATTCTTAGTTGGAAGGCTAGATCCATGTTTAGGTTTCCTACAATGATCTCCAACATTGGCCATTTACATTTGCTTTCTTTATATATCCATCTTTGCAAAGGCTTCTCCCTTGTTCTATTTTAGATTGTATAGTTCTTCCAAGGTGATTGTTTCAATATTCTGGGAAAGTGTGCTACAAATTGGTCTATAATTTCTTGAAAAGTTTTAATTACTTGGGGTAAGTTGAGAACTACTCTATGGATTTCCCTCCCAAAAAAGAGACACATTAGGTATGAAACATTGTATGACACTTCCATGCATGTAACATCTTTGATATGTTCTTCAATATTTTCACATCCTTTTATTTGTCGATTTGGTATTTTGAAGTTTAGAGGAAAGGTATCATTGTGATGTTTCGATAAATGAGTATGGGAATAGTGTTAGAATAGAATTATTATTACATCATTATTATACCACATAATTTATAACTACTTACATAGTTATAAAGTAGTTGATCATTTCCCAATCAAGTTGAAAAATAACCAACCTTTTTTGTTTTATACATTTTACCTCATAATCAAATAGCTCATTTTCTCTCAATTATTTATCATGGTATCTGAGCATATCATTTTTGAGCATGTGCTTTAAAATTGAGAGTTAAAAAATTTGGAGAAGAGCCTATGGTGTTTGCTGAAGAATTTTTGAAGGAAGATTGTTGTATGACGTGAAAGTGTCTGAAAGATGTTTGTTGATTGAATTTGTAGACTGAATGCATGAGAGAAATGTCTCATAGAAATGGAGAGGCATATAAATCATTTGCTAAAGCCTTGAAACGGAGGAATATGTGCAGATTTAAAATTATCAAAAGGTGCAAATATCTTCACATTTTCTAAAGTTTATTTTAATGAAGTTTTTAACAAAAGGAAAAAGCCACGTAAAAAAAAGGAAAGAGAGTTTTAATTTTTTTGAAGTGAATTTTTTTTTTAAGAAGTAGAAGTGTTATTTTTTCCTCAAATAAAAGGGAAAAATTAATTATTATTATTATTTTGTACTTAAAATTCAAAATTTGGAGCAATTGTTGTTTTTTGAAAGGCAAAATTAGAGTTTTGAGTTAGATCAGAGTTATAAGGAAAATCCAAACAAAAACAAAATGGCTCCAAGTGCACCTAAATTCCTCCTACCCGACTCACAACTCTTGAAGGGTGAAAACTATGTTGCTTGGAAAACCAAAGTATAAATGCAATTAGAATTTAAAGACCTTTGGAAAATTATTTCAATAAAAACAACCAAACCTACAATAGTCGGTGATGATCAAAACAAGTTTGACAAGGCCAACCAAAAATCCAAATTAATCATTATGTTTGGTGTGTTAGATGAGGTTCAACCTCACATTCACACTACAACCTCTACAAAAGATGTCTGGGATTGCCTCAAAACTATCTACGAGGATAAAAACCAAAACCAAATCCTTCATTTGCAACATCAATTGCATTGTCTCCAAATACAAAATGGTGATAAGGTAGAAGCTTTCTTTAGAAGAGTTACCGAACTAAGAATTGCACTTCAAGCATTAGGGGAAGAAGTCGCAGATGACTCTCTTGTCCCAATAGTCCTGAGAGCACTACCCCCTTTGTCACATGTGTTAAATGTGGCTCATAAAACACCCTCATTTGAAGAATTGGTCAACTTGCTTCAACAGGAAGAAGCAATGTTTGGTGAGTCCAATACTCAAGACAATCAGGCCCTAGCAACAAAGAAAAAGAGAAAACAACCTAACTGTCGAAGTGGTCCATCAGGACAGTCAAACCAATGTCAAGACAATTGTTCCAACAAGAAAAATAAATGCCTCATTTTTGGTAAAAAGGGTCATGAACTCAAAGAATGCTAGTATAATTCCTATGCCAATAGTGAATCTAGTAGCAAAAAGCCACAAAAATCTTTCCAAGGGGATAAGAAGAAGAATCCCCAAAGGAAAAAAAAGACCAACAAACAACAAGGAAATGTTGCATCAACATGTAACTCAGATGAAGAAGATTTCATGTATGTTGTAGAAATAAATGCTTCCACATCTATCAATTCAATCTGGTATGTTGATTCTAGCGCATCCAAACATATGACAGGGGAAAAAGAATGGTTTAGTGACCTAACTCCATCCACCTCCTATGGGAATTTTTCATTGGGTGATGATAACTCATATAAATTTCATGGAATTACTGATATTTCCCTTCCATTGAGAACTCATACATGTCAACTTAAGGTTCTTTATGTACCTAGG
Organism: Sequoia sempervirens; assembly: GCA_007258455.2. Classification (NCBI taxonomy): domain Eukaryota; kingdom Viridiplantae; phylum Streptophyta; class Pinopsida; order Cupressales; family Cupressaceae; genus Sequoia; species Sequoia sempervirens. The sequence goes on along the minus strand of VDFB02353493.1, from coordinate 29,059,715 downwards.
CTCACTAAGAACCTACTTTCAGTAAGTCAATTACTTGAGCACAACCTGCAAGTTGAATTTGATCAACTCAATGGTGAGAAAATTTGTCTTATCAAAGACAAAACTCACAATGGAATAGTTGTAGCTCGTGCTTCAGGGGTAGGCAATGTATTTCAGCTGGTTGATGTTTCAAATAACGACCAAGCCCTTGTAGTAAAAACCAACACATCCACAACTCTTTGGCATAGGAGATTCAGCTACCTCAACTTTGGATATCTTCTTGCATTGAGTAAGAGAAATATGGTAAGAGTACTTCCCCCCATTCAAAAAATAGAAGTTATCTACTCACATTGTCTTGCTAGGAAACAACATAGGGCTCCTTTTCCTACTGCAAAAAATTGAGCCTCTAGTCCCTTAGAATTGGTTCACACCGATCTCTGCGGACCTATGTCATGCAGTCACCAGAATGCCCACCATTTTCTTCTCTTTGTGGATGATTATACAAGAAAAATGTGGATCTACTATTTGGCTCACAAGAATGAGTCATTTAATAAATTCAAGGAGTTTAGAGCTCTTACAAAATGGTCATTTGGTCAGACTCTCAGAGCCCTTCATTCAAATCGAGGGGGGGGATTCACAACTAAGGAATTTAGAGCTTACTCACAGAAACATGGAATATAAAGACAGTTGACTGCTACACATATGTCGCAACAAAATGGTGTTGCAAAGAGGCGTAATCATACTATTGTTGAAATGGAGCAATGCATGTTGAAGGATGCAAATCTTGCTCCTGCATTCCGGGATGAAGCAGTTCACAAAATAGTTTATTTGTTGAATTGAACACCCACCAAAGTGCTTGATAATATCACACCAGAAGAAGCTTGGACTAGGAAAAATCCCTCCATTTCACATTTCAAAGTGTTTGGGTGTATTTCCTTCATGCACGTCCCTAAGGTCTAGAGAAAAAAATTGGATGATAGGTCTATAAAGTGCATCTTTCTTGTGTATAGTTCAGAATCAAAGGGATATCGGCTTATGGATACAGTAAAAAAGAAGGTGTACATTAGCAAGGATGTAGTTTTTGATGAGGAATTTGGTAGCAACACCTCTTCCTCTCCATCACTTGTATGTTTCCAAGCACCACAATTACTTGAAATTGTAAATGAGGAAGTTGATGAAGAGACTCCAAATGACCTTTTATTTCCATTGGATGAATTTCCCCCTCTCTCACCACTTCCATCCTCATCTTTTGTACACAAGAAGCTTCCTAAGTGGTATCAAGCCACAATAAAGAATGTTAAAGATGATGTAGTTGTAGACACATCTTTTCATGGGCCTAAGACTCGTAGAAATTCTTGTGAAGAAGTGAATATGGCCCTTATGTGTATAGTTATGCAAAGTTTCAAACCTAAAACAATGCAGCAAGATCTTAAGTCACCACCTTGGAAAGATGTTATGGATGTTGAATATCAGACACTTCTAAGGAACAATACATGGGAACTTGTTGATCTTCCACCAAGGAAGAAGGTTATTGGTTGCAAATGAGTTTTCTAGATCAAATACAAGGAAAACAATAGCATTGACAAGTATAAGGCCCAACTTACATAGCTAAGGGCTATGCACAAAAGGAAGGCATTGATAATAATGAGACTTTTTCTCCTACAACAAAGATTAAGACTATATGTATGGTATTGGCTATGGCAGAGTAGTTTGGGTAGAAATTTTACTAGATGGATGTCAAGTGTGCCTTCCTTAATGGAGATCTCATGGAGGAAGCCTATATGACTCAACCAGAGGGATACATTACACTTGGGCAGCAACACAAAGTATGTAGACTCATCAAATCCATCTATAGTCTTAAACAGGCTCCTCAAGCTCCAGGTATATCAAGATCGATGAGCATCTCCTTAACCATGGATTCATTAGGAATCCATATGATCCCAATCTCTACCTCAAAGAGCAGGGGGGATATTTTCATTCTAATTGTTTATGTCAACGATCTGGTCATCACAGGGAGTTCTTCGCAGATGACTGATGCAACGAAGAATAATATCAAATGATCATTTGACATGACATATCTTGAGCTCCTACATTATTGTCTTAGACTTGAAGTGTTGCAAAAGAATAATCAGATATATGTTTCTTAGATGAAGTAGTCCAAGACACTGCTTGAGAGGTTCAACATGGAAGATTGCAAACCTATGTCAACCCCCATGGAGACAAGTTTGCAACTTTCCCACCACGATCCATCTGCTCAAGTGAATGCTACTCTTTATCAATAGTTGATTTGGAGTCTCATCTACCTAACCTATACCAAGTTGAATATTAGTTATCATGTCACTTTATCTTTCTAGGTTTATGTAAGAACCTAAGGTTGTTCACTGGAAGGTAGTAAAGAGGGTTTTGAGGTACATCCATGGTACAGTGGCATATGGCATGGAATATAAGCAGAATGCAGATTTTTCATTGTATGGATACACAGATGTGGACTATGCAAGTTCAATGGATGATAGGAAGTCTACTTCAAGCTTCATTTTCTTTTTGTTTTATTTCTTGGGGGAGAAAAAAGAAAACCAATATTGCTCACTCTTCCACAAAGGTAGAATATTGTGTCGTAGAGGGTGTTGTCTATGAGGCGATATGGTTATATCGCATTTTGATAGGTATGAGTGTTCCTAACACAAGTCCTATCACTTTCTTCTGCAACAATCAAAGTGTGTTGAAGCTTGTTCACAATCTAGTCTTTCATGAGTGTACCAAGAATATTGAGGTTTAGTGTCATTATATCCCCGAGCATGTTCAGCAATAGAATATACAACTCCAATTTTGTTCGACTCAAGAACAATGTGTAGACATATTTACCAAATCGCTTGCAGCCATGAAGTCCGCGGCTTTCCAAACTTTCATGCTTTGGTCTCTTGGGAATATGGTGTAATAAGGGGGGGTGTTAGAATAGAATTATTATTACATCATTATTATATTACATAATTTATAACTACTTAGTTATAAAGTATTTGATCAGGAATGCCCGATCAGGTTGGTAAATAACCAACCTTTATTTGTATTTATATACTTTTACCCTCATAATCAAATAGCTCATTTTCTCTCAATTATTTATCAAATAGATCTTGAACTACATATGACTTTTTGGTCTTCCCCATTGTATGTCTTGAATTTTGGTGTTAGTGTCTGAATTTGGGAAGATATGTCTAGAGGAGGGTTGTTTGGCAGTGGAGCATACGTGTTGTATTGTGGGATGGTAGATAAATTATATGTCGTAGTTTGGTATGGAAGTTTGTTTGTGTTGTATGTTTTATGAGTGTATTATAGGTTTTCTTAATAGTGAGTTTTTGTGGGTGGTGGAGGTGGTGCATTATATGTTCCATATTGATGTTGAGGGGTGACATTTGGTTGGGGATTTATGTATTGTTGATGTTTTTGTTGTGCAAGCAATTGTTTTTGTACATATAATTGTTGTTGGGCTTGTAACTATTGTTGTGCTTGCAATTGTTTTTGTGCTTGCATTTGTTGTTGTTGGGCAATATTTTTTTGTTGAGCAATACTTTGTTGTTGAGAAATATTGTGTTGTTGTGCAATACTTTGTTGTTGTTGTGGAGATGGAACTTGTTGTGATGCCATGTGTTGATGATGTTGATGGTGTGGGATGTATTAATTTTGTGAAATGACATTATGAGAGGATTGTTGATGTTGTTGTTGTGGTGGGATAATGTTTTGATGTTGATGAGTTTGATGTTGCTGATTTTGGGGTTGATATCCAGCTGATGTTAATATTGTTGAGGTACTTGATGTTGTTGATGTTGAGGAATTTGATTTTGATGTTGGGGAATTTTATGTTGTTGATGTGTTTGATGTTGAGGGATTTGATTTTGATGTTGAGGAATTTGATGTTGTCAATGTGTTTATTTTTGTGGGATTTGATTTTGATGTGAGGTAATTTGATGTTGTTGATCTATTTTTTGTTGAGGGATTTGATTTTGATGTTGTTGCAAAGATATTTGATAGATGAAGTCTTGTTGGGATTAATGGCACGATGTTTTGTTATGGTTGTTATATGATTTTTTTTTGTGGTTTTTATATGCTAGGTATGTATTTGTGTGTACGTTTTTGTTTTGAGCATTGAATGTTTGTGGGATGTTGGTAGTTTAAAAGCCTAAATTTTTGGTGGTATTTTGAAAACCTAGAATTGTGTTGGTATATCCTAGACCTTGGTAATTACTCAATTGATTCCCATGTTAATGTGCAAGGCTTGTTGAATCCATTCCCGTCATAGTAATAGTTGGTTGACTTGGTATGTTTGGTGTGGATGGTTTAGGTATTTGTGTTAGACACACATGACAACTAAGAGTGGGAGGTGAATCAGTTGTGCATTAAAACCTTCAAACCCTTATTAATCATTACATGAATGTAAACAAATGAAATATCAAGACATCAACAACCATACACAATAAAACACTAGATTTTATGTGGAAAACCTAATAAGGTAAAAACCACAATGAGGATTAGCTCACTATATGTATATCAACATCAATTACAAAAGGCTCACTGCTAGAAGTGCTCACTACCCAAAGGACTCACTGTCCAAAAGAAGGAAAGGCTCACTACCAGGAAGATCACTTCCTTCAGAACACAAGAGAATAGAAAGAGACTATTACAAGGAGGTTCACTACTTCATAGCAACAAGAGAATCCACCACAAACATATGTAACCTTAGTATCACTGCCTCTAGCAACTTTAGGCACACTGAAATGTGGACACATTTTTCTCAATTCTTCTAGTAGTCATAGGCATTCATGCTCGCACTTAGATCACAACACTTGATCACACATACAACATTTCACACCACTCTTTTAATCACACACTTCTCCAATAATTGACCTTGCATATATATCTTGTGCAACCACAATAATCTTCTCCAAGTTGGCTTCAATGAAACATATGCACCTCAAACATGCAACCACCAAATAGGTCAGCACTAAACACTTCCACGATGGAAAGAAGTGAAGGAGAACCACATCAAGGGTTAACCATGACCCAATTCTACACTGAAACACTACACCAGGCTTCCACAATCCATGAAGCACATCCGCAAATAGTGCTAACATGCCAGGTTGGCCAAACCATCATTAACACTATCAAGCAACCAAATTCAAACTTCACTAGGTCCGAAAACATCTTACAAACCATGTAGCAACATCACACAACATTATAAAATATTCTAACACCAACAAAATATTCAAAATTACTAGTGCAAACACATGAAACTGAAAATTATATCATCATGTGCAACCAGTCAAACTACCACTAAGATACAATTCATAAACTAAGCTTGTGAAATAGCTGAAAACCCAACCATCCAAGGGAAGATAGATACAAACATCATTATCACATTCCAAAATCTGCAAGACAAGAAACTTTAGTTCAAAAAATACTGAGTAATTCCATTTCTCCTAGATATCCCTCTTCACAAGCCAAACATTTTCAAACACATTTTCTATCATCACATGATTCAAAACTTGAAACTTTAGATATAACACCTTCAAAGGCTTCTAATCATCATTTCCAAACTACACAAGAACTTCAAGAATGAAGAAATGTGGAGCACAACACAAAACACATCCTTGACACCTTGTACACTCTTTATACAAATTTTCTCAAAAGCACTTGGAAACCAAGTGACCCTACTACATCTACAACACTTGCTCAACACAAAAAACACCTTCTCATCATGACCACACTAGAGGTTGACATCAATGACAACACTAATGAAAACATAGTGCAACAATTTTTTGGATGACATTGTGGACCAAGTGCTCACTTTCAAGAGGATGATTCATGGAGGCTATATGTGAAAAGGATTGTTCCTTTATTGTGTTCACATCAAAGTTTGTGGGAAGCTTTGAACCACCTTGTACAAGTTTAAGCATGTATTGATTTGGATCCACTCGTAGCATAACATCAAGTGCTTTAATGAGGGAAGGGTCTTGAGACATCTCTACCAATTATTCGTGAGTGAAATATTGAGGTTTATTAGTAATTTCTTCTACATCTAGACCATTTCAACTTGAGATCAATGATTCGGTACTTGAGTTTTCTTTGGATTTGTAAAACCTTTAAGATCATAACCGAGCATCCCTAGACTTTGTTCACTAGTGCTTGTTGTGGGTATGTTTGGGCCACTAGGATTTGTTTATATTCTCTTTTTGTGTTGATACCTTGTTGTGACCATAAAACTTATGTCAACCCTAGGAGATGTTGGATTTAATTGAATTTGTTGAAATTTTTTATTTGCCTCAAATTTTTCTAGTAATGACACTTTGATAGGTTTAGGACCAATGTTGAATTATTGTGTGGATGGAAGGAGGATATGGAACTACCAATTTTGACAAAGTTTAGACTAGATCTTTAGATGTGTTTAGGGATGATAATGAACTTACAAACCTTGGAAGTAGACTCGTGACTCCAAAGTAGGTTTACCCATAATGATGTTTACTAACTCAACCAAGTACTTGAAAAGAGTTTTTTTTCAAGCATAAAGCCAAACTAGGTGCTAGGATGAAGATCTAAATCCAAATGATCTATGTCAAAACATTAAGTTGTGGTTTGAAATGAAATGTTTTGATGGTAAAGTTGATGGTTTGTTGTTTGTTGAGTTGATCCTAATGACAATCTAGAAAAAAAATTGACAAGCTCAAAATGATAATGAACAAAAGTTTGGTTGTTGCTATTCTGATTGATATAAGTGAACAAAAAACAATTTTTACATTAACTTTAAGTGATCTAATGCTTTTTGATCAAAATGAAAATTCTAGAAATGTTTTTAAAGTTCTTTGTTTTTCAGTTTTAGATAAAGGTATCATTCTATTTTGCATAGGCATTGAACTGTTTACTACAAAGGTGTCGCAGTATTTGCAAAAGCATTGATTTTTTATAGAAGCGTTAGACTATCAAGTCAAAGGCATTGATCTGTAGATGTCTATTTTCCCTGAAAATTGCACTGAGATGTGCAAAAGCGTTAATATGCAAAGATACCATTTTAATAAAAAAAAAAATCTATTGCACAAAGGTGTGGCACTATCTGGACAAAGGGTTTGCACAAAGGTGTTTGAAATTTTTGATGTGATAAAACATAGTAAACAACATGTAAACTAACTCAATTGGTGTTCAAATGGTTTTTCATGTGTTCTTCCATAAGATCACACTATTTGGTATCACAAGGATATTCATGATAAAAACATGTCGTAGAACACAATCCTATTTGTAGTGGTAGATTAGGATTATCGATTTAAAGTGGGCTTGCATAATAAAATACCTTCCGATTGAATGGACAACTAGAGTATGCCAAGGTCATGTACCACCATGACATCTCTAACCTTGGAGGGAAAAGTTCCTTGTAAGGAGTTTTTTCACCTCAACAATGATCAACACATATCAAGTAACTTCATGTGACAATGTTATCACGTTGCACCTCTTTAAACTGACAATCTACAAATGGCTCTTAGGCTTCTAATAACAAGGTTCGTCTAGTGGAGGTACTTTATAAACACCAACACATGTACAAACGTGATATTGAAATATCATCTCCATATGTCTGAAATCACTCAAGACCACAGAGGAATACTTGGAAATGCATGACTGGATTGAGCTACAACTTTTGTTGTCCTTTTATATAGCCCATCGGAAGAAACGTGATTGAGGTCAAACCCTAGAGTGATGAAATCCCTAAGCAAGCCTCCTAAAAAAAAGGGAAGGATTAATGTTGCTATTTCTCATCACCCAAGATCACACTAGGCATAAGGGGAGAGGATATATAGATAACTCCTTCAGTAAACCCAAAAAAAGTGCAAACTAGAGGTATTTCTCATCACCCAAGATCACACGAAGCGTAAGGGGAGTGGATACATACACTCTATCCTACCACACACGATAAACATGACAAGCAAGTTAATTTTAATTACACCAAGAATTAAAATATTGGTTCAATTTTGAAGCACTAATTGAAAGCATGAAGATTGTCTTGTTCAATTTTAATGCACCAAGGGAAAATAAAGATTGCCTTGTTCAATTTTAAACACCAAATTGAAGTGTGAAGATTGTGGGATTTATTTTATTGTAGCAAATGTAAATATGAATTCATTTTATGCACCAAATTTAAAATATGAATCCTAGATTATTTGAAAACCTACAAAACAAATTTTAGTAGATTCTTTTCCAAATTACAAATGCTACAAATAGTTAATTATAGCAACCTAGACAATCAGAAAAATAACAAATGGTTAGGGTTATAATAAAAATAGAACTAAAATCATATCAAACCCTAAAAATTTAGCTTACTATTATACCTTGCAAAAGTGTTGCACTATTTTGCAGAGGCATCAGACTATCGGATAGAAGTGTCAGACTATCAAACAAAAGCATCGAACTATCTTGCAAAAGCGCTAGACTGTCTACCTGTAAAAGTGTCACTCCTTTGCATAAGCATCGCCCTTTCCGCAAATACATCAGACTATACCTGCATCAGAACAGGAATGTTGGGGTATTTGCAAAGGCATTGACCTTTGGCTTGCATAAGCGTCGATCTTTGCAAAAGTGTCACCCTTTGACTTGCAAAGACATTGGACTACCTCTGTAACTTGCAATGATTGACAAAGCTCAAGAAAAACTGATTAGACAGGGATGTGGGTCTCACCGAGCATGCCAAAATATTGTATGGTTAGCTCAATTGATCAAATAAGAATGAAACTAGAACAATTGAACAAGCAAATGATCAAATTCAAAGCCATACTTTAATGAAATTTAGTAAACATTGCTAAAATAATTCAATTAACATGAAAGCAATCTAATTTCTAAACAATTAAATACACTAGTAAGCAAACCTCCAATCCCATTGTGGATTGAGTGCAAATTTGGAGTGATATGGATGTGGATTGCTCAAATTTTCCTAATCCATGTTGTTGCAAAAACTTGGTTGATGAATGAGGATTATTCACAAAAAGAGAGGTTCTCAAATTGCTCAAAGATGAATAGTCAATTCAAAAGAGTAAGGACGCATAAGGGTTGTGAATCCTTTTTCATGTAAAAAGCCTTGGCTTTTATAGGTTTTTGAAATATTGATCAATGGTAAGGATTCAAAATGCTAATCAAGGGATGAAATTGAATTAAGGATGTGAGTTTTGATCAATGGATGGATCAAGGGTCAATAATCATGAAGATGTTGATCAAAGATTTAATCAAGGGTTTGTAACCCATGAGGATTAAAAAAATCTCTTAATTTTAGGAAATATTTGGAGATATTATTCATGTGGAGGAAATAATTTTGAATTTGAAAAGGGAACATTCCACTGAGAATATTCTTTATGCAAGTTGGAGGATTGGAGAAAAATTAATTAATTAAACAATTTAGAAAATTATTTAATTATGAAGTTAGAAGAATGAGGATCTTTAATTAAACAATTGAGAATTACTTAATCAATGAGGGAAATGACATTTAATTAAATAATTTGACATTATTTAATCAAAAGAGGAGAAATTAGCATGAAGGTGATGAATTAATCAAATAAAGTTAATTATTCAATTAATAGGAGAATAAGGTGAATTTAACTAAATAATTGGAGATTATTTAATTAAATAGATGAATTATGAGAAAAACGGTGTTAATAAGCGAAATTGAAGTGTGTGATATACTTAGGACATTTTCAAGTGTCTACAATGCTAGCAAGAACTTGCCTCATGGAAGGGGTCTACTACTACTTGCAAAATGAGCTCTGTTGGGACTCATGCAAGGGGTGAATATACAAATGCAGCCATGAAGATTTCTTTTGACAATAAGGATTTTGTAATTGGGTTCATATCAGTTAATTCAATAGGGGACGAATATGGAGATCCTTCATTGATTCACATAACTCCAGGAGTATAGCTGACCACAATAGAGGATAAGGCTTTTTGTTTGACTTATTTTTTACTCTCTAGAGTTGTGAAGCTAGTTTTCATGTAGTACGCCTTTCGATATACTATCATATATTGATATTTTTTGCATTTTTTCTTTCTTCTGATTTTTCTCATTAGTTTTATTAAGCTGCTATATTTTATCTAGAAATTCTTCCAAATTTGAATGCAATTTTGTTAATGGGGAAATTATTTTGATGTAAAAATGACTGACACAATATGAAAGATGAACTCATGTCATGTTACCTTTAGTTTAAACTTTTTTTTATAAGAAAAAGATTGTTTTTTTATTAATAAGAAGATATAATATTGTCATACTGGAAAACCCCAAACAATAACCACTATATTATTTTTACATTTAGAATATTTTTTATAAGATTCCAATTTATACGTCCTACAAATATTGTGATTCATTGAATCTATAAAAACATGGGCATCTCATAATGCTTTTCTACAAGGTGAAATAAAACTACAAAACTTTTTTCATGACCTACTACAGATTTCTATCTGAGCATTTAGCTTGCTCACAAAATATGTTTGGAGTTTCAAGAGCATGCTTACATACGAACAGATATCTCTATTAGACACTATTTTGCAAAGGGTTGTTATACCAAATGATGTCTAAAAAAGAAAAAAGAAAAACATACTATTATTGTAATGTCCCTTTCCAAATGATGGTCGAAATATTTTATTGGTTTATTTCATTTTCATAAACCAAAATTAAATTAAGAGAATTAACTATCGATTGATTAATATTATTCTTTCAAAGCAAATATTATAAGTAATATTATTAATTGACTAATATTATATAAAATGACTAAAATGGGACTTAAATATTATAAAATCACTATTTCCCTTCTAAAGTTAATATTCAAATATATGTGAGTAGGAGACTACATAAGGTGCATTGGGGAATGAATTATTCATTATCCGAGTTTATTTCATTTATTTCTTTAAGAGGTTTAGGGCTTTGAGGATTTCGGTCTTGAAACTAATCCACCCTAACTATTGAATTATGTGCAAATTCATGAATCTTCTTCGAAAACGAATTTGCAAAGATCCATCTATTCGAATATTTTAAAGACAATTGCATCCATTATTCAGATTGGTCGACTAGTTGCAGATATTTATCGTGAGTTCTTCATATTGCTACTAGGGGAGAGGGGCCTATAGTGGAGCACCCTAACTTCGTGTTTCTCAAAATCCTACATGGAATTTCAAATCAGTCCAAAATTTGTACAGCAGTTTATTTGGCAACTCGCTTAAAAAATTTAATTTTAGGGTCACATCATCAAATTTTATGCCATATCAGCATGCTTTTTGTTAAGGTATTAAAAAAGGCTCAAAAAAAAAGTGAGACCGAAAGTGGTGCACTAAGTCATGTTTTATTGGTGCACTGATGTGGCATCACATGATTTGTCAGTTTGTGTACTTTATGGATAAAAAGTGTTCTGCAATTGGATATTAAGATGCTCCACTATGAGACCTAGTGAGGACTACTTCTATTCCCACTATTAGAACCCACTCCACTATGGACCCCTCTCCCCTACATACGATTTCCAAATTGGAGTAATTATTATCAAACATTGGGTGCTATATGTTCATTGTTGGGCGCTCTATATTGGTGCGTATATTTCCTTTACTGGTTCTTATATTCTAATGCTGTCTGAATCGGAGGTTGAACATTTATATATATACATTGTCGGCTCCAAATATCGTGGCACATAATACCGCTGAGTATAAATGTTATTGGGAATTTATTGAATTTCATTACCGCCCAAGTGTTCCCCTGTCGCGCCATCATTTATAATTGACTACAGATACATATTGCGCCGTGGTGTTTATTGTATCATAGCAACATATTCCTGCCAGAGCAGATATTGGTCACACTGTATTCACAATCGGACAAACAGAAGTGACGCGGCTTTTATTTTCTGTGGAAGGACAGATCACGCCAGGTATTAGTTGTATGTGCAGGTATTATCTGACGCCACCTTCCTTATTGAAGTCGCGACTATTCAAAGAGTCGTCGCAAATTCCAGCTAGCATATGTCGGTCAAGGAAATTAGAGTCCTATTTTGGAGTTATTTGGCCCTTCTTGTAGCTATTTTGGATTTAAATACCTGTAGCAGCAGCAATTATTACTCACATTTTGCATTGCCAATTGTTATTTATTTGTGAGCATATTATATGATAACTATTTGACGAAATGCTAGCAATTTGACAATATGCTGGCATTGTCAAATTGGAAAATGTCGTAAAAACCTCAAGGGAACTTTACAGTTCTCTGCAATATCCAGTTTCAAAGGTGGATTTTCCATGTAACCAAATCTGGAAGAGGAGCTGATGCCAAAATGAGGAGGGATATGGACATATACTACCGTTTGCTTCCAAAGAAAATGGTTCTCATCCCAAAGTGAATTGGTCCCACTAACCCCTTGTTCCATGGTATATGTGTGGTTGGTGGGTTAGAAATCTCCTGGGAGATGTAAGGCAGAAATATTGTTTCAGTGTGAATACTAAAAAGCTTTGGAACAAAGGCCCTAAGAGGGTCAGCGTACACTCCACAAGGTCACTCAGTGATGTAGATCGAGACTGGGTCACTTAAAGGCTTTCAGAACTCCCATAATCTTTTTGTGATTATGCTCGAAATGCTAGAACTCGACTGATATTAGGTACAGTTCTCAAAGCTCTCTCTCATAACTCTCATAGCCTTTGTGTGGTTATGCTGGAAATGCTAGAACTCTGAACGATATTAGGTTCAGTTCTCGAAGCTCTCTTTCAGTGTAGCTAGATTTCTTAAGAAACTTCTCTCTCTTTCAGTGTAGCTAGATTTCTTAAGAAACTTCTCTTTCTACACCGAGATTGTTGAGCCTACAATCTTTTCCTTCATCTCCAGTACCAACAGTGGAGTTGGCCGTGGGGCTTTGCCTAGCTAAGGAGAGCCATCATCAAGGTTCATCTTCAAAACAGATGGTCAAATTATGAAGCTCAAATTCAAATTCATTGTACCCGATGATGCACAACTCTTGCAGTGTTAGCTCTCTCAGCTCACTTGTTTTGCAGTATCCATAGAAAACAATAGAATGCAGAAGTTGAATTAGTGACAGTTGTGTTTGTGTTCCTTATAACTGCCAAATTATCTCTTAATCCTCTAGACTTGTGTATTAATATATAATACCTATTCATTAAATGGTTGCCTAGATGCTTCAGTTTTGGTTGATACGTTTGATCTCTCAGATCATTCTACAGAACTTGTGGATTCTTGAATAAAATGATATTGTAGTATAGCTCTAGCATTGTATTTTACCGCCCCTTCACTCTCTTTCATATTCCTATGATTTTTTGTTTTTTATTGAATTCCTCTTCATTAATCATTTCTGCTCATACCAGATTAGAATCTGCTTTAGTATGTTGCCCTTTGGGTCACCCCTGGATCCTAGATTATTGGGAATAGTTAGGCAAGGAGTAGAACCACTATTAATGGTTTTTCCTTAAGGGAATAAAGAAAACCTTGGTAACACACCATCATCAAAATAATGATGAATACATATGGCCTTGAAAGAGAATATGTGGTTTGAAGGTCACCTTTTCCATGATATGGTTTGAAGTGGGCCATTCAACAAATATATGATCAACTTGCCAACACTACGAGCAACACTTTCTTTGACACTACAACAACAGTATAGGCTACTCCCAACATCCCAAACACCTCCAACTCAATAAACGCAACATCCATTGGAGGATCACAATCGGCCACAATGCCCACAACATCCATGATACTATCACAGTCGGCTGGAACCACCTATGGTTCCTCAGCAACATGGGCAAGTTATTCAAACCCTCTCTATACTACGACAGTAAATGCCACAGGGGCATCATCAAGTCACAACAATCCCCCCTGACAACCACATCTAGTACCATGAGTACACCTTTGACACACCCTCTCATTGGTATCTCACAAAATCCCTTGGGGGGAGGCAAACGACATGTATTCATTCAAGGACAACAACAAAATGGGAACACATCAACACTGTCAAATATCATCAAATCCCAAGGGCACAATACGAACATTTCCCTTGTGCAAAACCAACAATTTGGACAAGGTAGTCAACAAACACAACCCATGACATCATTCACAAATCACAATGTTCATGGTCACCATATTCCCCAAGTAATGACACAAATGGCTGGGGGACATATCCCAACCTACTCATCCCACGTTCATACTCACCAACATACACCCAACCCTAACTTTTAGTACCAACAACACACCAATCCAAACACATCATACATGTCACAACAATCCATACCGCCACAATACACCAATATTCACGCACAACAAACAGGGACCTACGGTGTACCAAGCAATCCAACGCACGAGACCACAAATGACCCTGTTATGGATACCTTGCAAACAAGATTGATGGGTTTAGAGAAACTATCCAAAACATATACATATCAGGCAAGAAATCAAAAATATCGTATGACCTAAACGTATACCCATTCAACATGAACTTATACATGCCTCCATTTCCTCCGGGATATGTGTCACCCAATTTCACAAAATATACAGGCAAGAAAAACCCCATTGAACATGTTCATGAATTTGCAACAAATTGTATGGACATCGCTTATGAACAAACATACTTAATGAGACTTTTCTCTAAAAGCCTGGCGGGTCCTACCCTTGAATGGTTTTCCAATCAAAAGGATATCCAAACATGGGATGAGCTTAAACAAAAATTACTAAAAAATTACACGTACAACATCGACATGGATACCTCTATCACTAGCTTGTGCAATCTCACACAGGAGGATGCGGGGGAGACATCCATCCCATTCTTCCAAAAATGGAGAAGCCTAGCTAGTTGATGTCACATTGACATACTAGAAAGTAACAAGGTCGACATGTTTGTGCAAACACTTCTGGGACCCCTAAAATATGCATTGCAAGTACATTGCTGCACAAACTTCATGGACTTAGTCAAAAAAGGGGTCCAGATTGAGAAATCCCTTATCGCAAAGGGAGAACTAAGGTACGGTCCCAAAAACACAAATGCCAAACCACCCACTGACAAAAACAAATATTGAGTTAAAAATAAACACGTTACAAATGACGGTGTTGTTGACGCCAAGACTGCAAACATTGTGGGTCCTGTACTGGCCCTAAAACGGGTTCAACAGCAAAACAAACCAACAACGACATTGACACCCCCTACCAATGTCCCTTCAAATAACTAGAGTAGTCAAAATAACCAGGGACAATACCATCAGATGAGACAATTTCCTTGGGGTCGCACATACACTTCTTTGGGTGAACCCATTGAAGAAGTCCTTAAGAAATGTCTCCAGAATGGGGTCATCACACTTCAGGAACCAAAACCATATGACCCAGGACAATTCAAACCAGCATGGTGGAATGATAATGCATTTTGTGAGTACCATTGGGAAAAAGGACATACGACTTCAAACTGTCGACAATTGAAAAACCTAGTACAAGATCTTATCGAAAGTTGTATCATTGAAGTAGGGGGATCTCAATTTGCCTCCAACTCAGATCATACTATCCATAAGAATCCACTGCAGGACCATGGTTCTCATAATGCTTCCACCTCAGGACCACATAATCAAGATAACTTTGCCCAAGCGAAGTACGATTATTCTAGTGGACCTATTATAAATAATGTCTGAACTGGTGACGAATACATCAATACCATTACGATCAAGAGAGCACCTCAATGTATTGCTACTACTCATAGTGGCAAGGTCAGCATAGCTGGTCCGCCTACCGCTAGGCAACCCAAAATTACCATACCTGGCCCATTTGCTAAACAGTCAAAACCTGTCCCGACCACAAAGCAATGGCAACCCCGAAGTCAGTTCAACCTTATCGACCAGCTAGGCAAGACTCCCACGCAAAGCTCTATACTTGAGTTGCTTTGTATCTCTCCCGTGCACAAAGATATACTAGATAAAACCTTACAAGATTCATCAGTCCCCAAGGACATTGATGTCAATCAGTTTGAGACCATGGTGGGATACCTCACTATTCCTCACCATGTCACCTTCTCGGATCAAGACTACTCATCACCTAAAACCAACCACAATGATGCATTGCACATAGAAACTTTTGTCCACAAGCACAAAGTTAGACGGGTTTTAGTAGATGGTGGGGCTGGATTGAACATATGCTCCCTCAAACTGATTAAAGCTCTAGGATTCTTTGATGCATGTGTAGACCCGACAAAGAGCATATTGATCAAAGCAAATGATGACGAAGAACGCTCTTCACGTGGCATTATCTCTCTCCCTATCAGAGTGGGACCAATCATTGTGGACACAACCTACCAGGTCCTGGATCTGGAACTACCATATAACATCTTGCTCGGTCATCCATGGATTCATGCCTTACAAGTCATTCCGTCCACATATCACCAATGCATAAAGTTTCCATTTGACGGCATAGAAATAACCATATATGGAGACCCCGACCCTTTCCAATATTATACCAACCTAAGGGGTATTTCTGAAAACCGAGTGCCTATTAACTGGGAAGCACCTGGCTCCTCATCATCCACATACATTGACCCATCCACACTCACATCATCTTCCACATCCGTTCCATCCACGTCTTCCGCCACACCACCACCTTCTGCAGGCCCTAAGGCTGAATCCACCGTCAAGATCCAAGACGTCGGCTGTGGGGAATTCAAACTGCACACAGCATACAGCATAACAACAATACCCAAGTCTCCAAAGGTCTATGGTAGGCCATGTTTCAGAATGGAACCCCAGGAAATTTTTAGAGTTCCACCAAAAATAGTTTTCATCAAATGGGGAGACATGAGTAATGAGGACCTTGTTGATATCACAGGATGGATCTATAAGGATGTTGTCACACTACCCCCATTACCAGTTAAGATATATGGAAAGGGATATGACATGATGAAAGCTAAGGGCTATGATGGTACTAGTGGCCTAGGAAAAAATAAAGCGGGACAAAGAGAGCCCTAAGAACCTTTCCAAATACCAAAGTATTTGGGATTAGGGTTTGGATTGCCCGACTATGACGATCAACGTACCTCTGGACTTTCAAGTGAGCGAGTACATGCTTCGGAAAGTGTCGAGACCACTAGGGAAACCCTCACTGAAATTGACTCCCAAGAGTGAGAATTTGGCTCAAAACGATCCCTAAGTGACTGTTGTCTAGATGATTTGTTTGTCAAAGAGGGGGAACTGACCTCTGAACAAAGATTTTGGCAAACCTTTAAAATTGATCAGGCACCAAATAGTTGAACTACCATTACCACCCCCCATGACTTGCGACCCCCACTATCTGAATCCCATTAGTCCAACCCATCTAAATTACTAAATGACATTGACAATCATGACTCTAAGTCCTTCACCCCTTATTTTGACAACGAATATGAGACAAGCGAAGGGGAATATTGGATTGAGTTCGATGTGGAATTAGATGATGATAATCTCATCTACAATATCATTGAATCCATCTGCATGATTTTCGCATCCTCCCCTCAATTCACCAACACTGACGATGGCATTTCCCTAGTTTATCCTCAGCTAGTCGATTGGGACCAACAAGGCCCACCAGTCCTGGACACCTTTCAGAATTATGAGGCAATTGCAAATTTATGGGATTACGTGAGGACATACCCAATGGTGACCACAAGGCAGGATTCGCTATTGATCTAGATCGCATGGCATACTTCAGTGAGACTGATCCATCCTCCAGTCGTAAAAGTAAAAATAAAAACAAGATAAAAAATGAAACATCTCTAGGCAAAAACCGAAACGCATCTTTTGATGATAAAATAGTAAAAACAAAGGACGTATCTACAGGTGAAAACCTCTATGAGGTGCCCAAAGATGGAGGACTGGACTTTCTTCCTGTGCAACAAGAGAAGTCAGCTATGCTTGTAGAGGACACAATAGAAGACAACATAGCAACTGCAGAAGATCCCAAAATGGTCCTCTTTGTTGCGTCATTGACTGAAGAAGAGAGACAAGAATTTCATAAATTCTTTCTTGAACGTAAAATAAACTTTTCATGGTCCTATGCGGACATGCCAGGATTAGACCCAGAACTGGTCCTGCACCATCTACCACTATTGCCTAATGTCAAACCAATCAAGCAGAAGTTATGCAAAATGCACCCTCAAGTCGCTCTATTGGTCAAACAAAGTTGAAGAAACTTCTAGACGCTGGATTCATCTGGTCTATTGATTACGCCGAATGGATATCTAACCTGGTGCTAGTAACAAAGCCAAATGGGTTGATCTGCGTCTGTACAGATTTTAGAGATCTAAATAAGGCATGCCCAAAAGATGACTTTCCTTTACCAAACATTAACATCATAGTTGACCTTACAGCAGGATATGAGATGCTGTCCCTCATGGATGGTTTCTCCGGCTATAATCAGACTCGCATTGCCCCAAAAGATCAGCACAAAATGACATTTACTTGCCCATGGGGAACATACTATTGGAATGTCATGCCATTCGGTCTCAAAAATGCAGGCACCACATATCAAAGGGCTATGACCACAATCTTCCATGACATGATGCATAAAATAATGGAAGATTATGTAGATGACCTATTGGCTAAATCAGTAACCAGGAAAGATCACCTCAGGGTTTTAGACATAATTTTCAAACGACTGGAAGAATACAAAGTCCGACTAAATCCTAAGAAATGTGTCTTCGGTGTAACATCAGGTAAACTCTTGGGCTACATAGTTTCTCGAAGAGGCATTGAGGTTGATCCAGCAAAAGTCAAAGCCATCATAGACATGCCTCCTCCCAAAGGAATCAGTGAACTCGGAACTCTACAAGGCAGGGTACAATCTATTCAACGTTTCATAGCCCAATTGGCTGACAAGTGCCACCCATTCCAGTACTTGTTGCACAAGGTTATCCCCTTTGTGTGGACAGATAAATTTCAAGAAGCCTTTCAGCAAATCAAAGACTACCTACTATCAATGCTAGTGCTCATGCCTCCCATTCATGGAAATCCATTGATCCTATACATCTCGATAACTAATTCAGCACTGGGGGCATTACTAGCCCAGAATGACCAAGAAGAAAAGGAAAGGGCTATATATTACATTAGTCAGACGTTGGTCGGGTATGAGTTGAACTACACACCAACTGAATGAGCTTGCCTCGCCATGGTCTTTGCAGCACAAAAACTAAGACATTATATGTTAAGCCATCAGACACAACTAGTAGCAAAAATTGACCCCCTAAAATATTTGTTGAGTAGGGCAGCATAAATAGGACGTCTGGCAAAATGGGTCATGATTCTAAGCGAATATGATATTCAATATGTGGAAAGAAAGGTGATAAAAGGACAAGTCATTGCAGACCAACTGGCAAACTCACCTTTGCAAAGTGATCACCCATTAGTGGTAGATTTTCCAGATGAGTCGATATTCCATACGAAACCTAAGGCACCTTGGCGACTCTACTTTGACGGATCACACACAAATCATGGCTCGGGGGCAGGAATCTTGTTCATCACCCCTCAAGGAGACTCCATTCCTAAGTCTTTCCACATTGCCTTCCCATGCACAAACAATGTGGCAGAATACGAGGCATTAGTTACTCGACTAAGAATGGCAATAAAATGGAAAATCAAGGCACTACATGTCTATGGGGATTCTCAGCTCGTCATCAACCAGGTTAATTTTGACTATGACACAAAAGATGAGAATTTGATGCCCTATAAGTGGATGGTTGACAGTTTCCAAACGTACTTTCATATGGTAACTTTTGAACAAGTTTCGAGAACACAGAACAAAGCAGCAAATGCAATGTCTACAATAGGCTCTCTCCTCGACATCTCAAGCAATCTGCCACAGTTGGAATTTCTCATAGAACAATTGTTGGTTCCTACCTATGACAGTCCAGAGTCAGAAATGGTCTACGAACTTGTTGGTCACAATTCTCCCTGGTATCAAGACATTCACAATTACCTTAAGTCCCAAACCCTCCCCCCAACCTGTCCAATAACGAAAGGAAGTCCTTCATTTGAAAAGCCGCAAGATATGCCATCATCAGTGACACCCTTTACCGCCGAAGCTTTGACAACACCCTCCTTAGATGTCTCGACACTAATGAAGCGGGTACAACCTTACATGAAGTACATGACAGTATATGCGGATCTCATTCAAGTGGTCCTACTCTAGCCAAGAAGATAACGAGAATTGGGTGCTACTGGCCAACCATTGAAAAGGATGCACTAGAGTATGTCAAGACTTGTCACCAATGCGAGGTTCACAGTGATTTGATCCATGCTCCAATGCAGGAACTTCGGCCAATCACCTCTCCTTGGCCCTTCGCTCAATGGGGACTCAACCTCGTGGGTAAGATCCATCCAACCTCGTCCAACGGCCATAAATTCATTATCACCGCCACTAAGTATTTTACGAAGTGGATTGAAGCCATCCCATTGACATATATTACCGGCAAACAAATATCCAAGTTCATCCTTAACTACACCATTTTTTGGTACGGCCTTCCACAATCCATCATCACTGACAATGGACATCCGTTCAAAAACCAAGACGTTCGTGAGTTATGTGAGCGATTTCATATCCAACACCATTTTTCATCTTCGTACTACCCACAAGGAAATGGTTAAGCTGAGGTGTCAAATAAAACCATTGTTAAAATCCTCAAAAAGATTGTCAATGATGTTGGTCGTGACTAGCATATACAACTCAACCCTGCTCTGTGGGCTTACCGCACTAGCATTCGCACGCCTACAGGAGCCACTCCTTTCGCCCTAGTCTTTGGAGCTGAAGCCATCTTGCCCATTGAGGTTGAAATTCCTTCCCTATGAGTCTCCCTGAAGGGTTTAATTGATGAGGAAGAGTACAGACAGTCACGCTTGCACGAGCTAGAGATGCTAGAAGAAAGAAGGAAAAATTCCCTGAACCATCTACAAGCGTATCAAAACCATCTCTGTCGTAGTTACAATAAGAGAGTCATGGTCAGGAAATTTGACATTGGCGACTTGGTCCTCATGCAAAACCCTAAGAACCAGGCTGATAGAGAAAAGCCGGGAAAGTTTGAACCAAACTAGTTGGGTCCTTACGTCATCATATCTTCTTTTGGTTCTGGCGCTTATCAGCTGGCAACTCCAGATGGAGAATAACTGACATAGCCTATCAATAGTTTGCATCTCTGAAAGTTCTACACATAGCATCAGGAGATCAAGTTGAAAACCGTAAAAATACAAAAAAATTGAAAAATGATAAAAAAAATTGTTGCCTTGATGAAAACCTGGCAAACAGGCATCTTGGCAACACCAAAAAAAATGGGAAAAATGACAAAATAGTAAAGAGAAAAGTGATTCGTCCAATAGTGAAAACCTGGCAAACAGGCGCCATGCGTAATCAATCATTGCTTTGCCATCTACTATCACTTTGTCTGCCTTGGCCTAAGATGAAAGACATCTCACGCCATTATTACGCCAATCGACATAACATTATACCCTTCCTTTCATGGTTGATAAATGATTGACATCGAGTCCTGACGATTGTCCATCTAGTAAACTAGCAGCATCCCGTCCATGTTCCTTAAAGTTGGCTAAGTCTTGGACCTGATTGGGGGAAAAATTTGTATCATATAACTGTAGTGGATGTCACATATGGCTTCGGAAATTGGGAAAAAGTCCTGAAAAAAGACCAAAAACATGGCAAAAATTCCTGAAAAAAGCCCTAAAAAAAAAGTCCTTAAAAAAGACCAAAAACATCGTAAAAAGTCTTGAAAAAAGACCAAAAACATCGCAAAAAGTCTTGAAAAAAGACCAAAACATTGCAAAAAGTCCTGAAACAAGACCAAAAACATCACAAATTGTCTTGAAAAAATACCTAAAAATTGAAAAACATCCTGAAGAAACTCCAACATAGGTCAAAATGTCTGCAAAATCCCAAAAACAGTCACATTTTATCATGTCTGTCATATCAATCGGTCTTTGTCATTCGTCTGAACTACATTGTCTCTGTGCATTTGCTACGTAGGCAAGACTCATACTTGAGTCCCCGAGACATTAGGTCAGTCCTTTTTGGTTTGTCAAAATAAAATCATGGCACAATCTTTGGTCATCAAGACAAAGTCATTGGTCGTGTCGAACTACGAGGTCTCTGAGTGCATGACGTAGGCAAGGCCATCTATCGATGAGCCCCTGAGACTGCACTAGGTCAGTCCATTAGGGTTCATGTCATTACATTGGCGCACATGTCAAAAAATCTTCAAGACAAGGCAAATCTTTCCCAAACAAATAAGACTCATAAAGGAAATTATGGCAATCATTTATCGCAGCATGAAAATATCATCGGCACATATCATCATGACAATAGCGACATATGGTCAGCACGAGTCAAACTCAGTCAAAACAAGTCAAAACATCATTACCTATCAAACTGACAACTCCTGGTTAACCTTTAGATGTGTCCTTATGAAAGATAACCTCTATCATTCATGCCTTAGGATGTGTCCTTCCTAGGTATCGTCATTGTCATTCGACATTTTGAGCGATCCTCCTGACATCTAAGGATCACTCCTCTTGACATCAGTATTCTTCATATGTGTCCTTTTGAAGAACCAACTATGTCATCTATGCCTTAGGATGTGTCCTTCCTAGGCATCGTCATCATTTCTAGGGACCCCTTTTGACTATTAGGGATCAAATCCTCTCGACGTCAACATTATTCAGGATGTGTCCTTCTTGAATTCGGCAATTGTCGACATTTTTCATCTAAACATCATCAAGACTTTAAACATTTCAGCATCTCGACATTATCAAACATGGCATCTTAACATCAGAGCAATGGATATCCAGATGCACTTGGCAAACATTTGACACTTGTATTTTGGCTTTTATCATGTTATTAGTTTTTCAGCGAGATCCCACTAAACAGGATTTAGAGAAACAACGATGTATCATGACAATTAACATGAATGACTACTAGTTTCTCAGCGAGGTCCTAATTATGGGATTTAGAAAAACAACGACGTATCATGATAAGGGCTCTATTTTTATATTTTGGCAATCATGTTGCTAGGTTCTCAAGGATGTCCTGGAAACAGGATTTAGAGAAGCAACGACGTTCCATGAATTGTCTTTGTCTTTTTCTGCTTATGGTTGATTATGACAAAGAGACTGGGGCAATTATGCTTTTAGTCTGAATCATGATCATCCTTGTCTGTGACTGCTTGTCTTATGTGATGGTACGACCTTGCACACCTTGATCTATGTCAGATCATGGTGTTTGTTGGCCATTACAACAGTTTTCCCAATGATGATTAAGAGCAATAAATATTAAAGTCCTATGGTAAAGTTTTGAAGGATTTGGTTTAGGAACTAACACGCATCTCCGTTGGTTTGGTCATCTTCTCTTATCATTCTGGTTGTCTTCTATCATCCGTCTGGTCATCTTATTTCATTCATCTCATGATGATATCCTATGACATACAAAAACATGAGTGCATACATGATCATATAAACATTGCATTAGGTCCATAAATACATCATCCATAGCATTTACATAATCACAAGCATTGCATTAACATAATCATCAGCATTGCACCCATTTAATAAATACATTATGCATATTATTATCATCATCATCTCACATAAGTAAGCACTACATCATCATGGCATCATAATCATAAATACGCATCATAGGACATACATGATACATCATAAATTAAGCATCATATACATAAATCAAATAACATCACATAACATACATGTAGGCCACATCAAAACTACATCATCATATAATACCATCTCAAAAATATACAATGTCATAGGATATAGTCAACAGATATTCCAAAAATGGAGCTCGCAAGCTCAATAATATACATAATGTGTCATAATAACAAGCATGCCCCTAGGGTAGACTCTCATCATCCCCTCATGGTGAAGAGTGTGGAGGTGGAAGCTCTGTCACTAGCGTTGAAATGATAGGCGGACCTGTACCAACCTCTGTCTGCGCAACTAGTGGAACTGACACTGATGGCATCATCTCCACGGTAACGGACACCAGTCGTCTCACTGCAGCCTGACTCGGTGATGCTGACGGATCTATCACTAGTGGCTACCTCTGTGCTGATCTTTGCCCTGAGCTAGTTGACCCATGACTGTGGCTCGAATGATGACTCGAGGTGTGTTGGTGTGAGTGGTGGGACCTGTGCCCTGACGAGGTAGACCCTCCTGCACTGGTATAACTCCTACTGCCACTAGCACTCCCTGATCAATGGCCACTGCATGTCCTCGTCTGAGACCATGATAATGTAGGATCTCACCACTCGGGAGGCACCTCCTGCTCATATAATGTCCTATACTGTCCCAACCTCGTACTCACCCTAGCCAGCTTGCGAGCAATATCCCCTGCAGGCCCTGTGCATAATGTGGCAAACTCAACGCACCACTGAGCTGAGTCCTGCTGACGGATCACCGCCTGATCCCACTCTACCTGAGCCATCTCTAGCTTTGACTACATCGCTCTGACCTGTTTTGTGCTCTCATCCAGCCTCCTCTGTAAATCGTCCACCCTATGATCTGTCATGGCATCTAGGGGAAATCTAGAGGATGGTATCTCCTCTCCCTCCACCATCCTGAATCTAAGAAGTCTCTCAGCCTCATCCATGGCATCATCGTCCTCATCATCATCATCCTCGGTCGCATCCTCTCTGCTGACTCCCTCATCATAGGGCGCATCCTCCTCACGTCTCCCCTCCTCCCACCTCAGCTGCTCCTCCTCCACCACACCCTCCTCTTGTCTGGCCTCTACCACCTCCACATCCCCTCTCTCCCCCTCCTGTCTCTCCTCACCCCCTCCCTCCTATCTCAGCTACTCTACCTCCTCCCTCTCTCCCTCCTCTACCACCTCCGGAATAGCATCTAATGCTACTCTCGCCACACGTGGGCGTACCCTCCTGCCCTGTCTTTGGGCATCTCTCCTCCACCTCCAGCCATCTGCTCCATCATCCCCATCATCTCCGTCTTCTCCACCCCGGCCTCTGTCTCTGCCTCAGACCGTGCCTCTGTCTCGGCCTCCATCTCTCCCTCTGCCTCTGTCCCTGCCTCTGTCTCTCCCTCGACCTCTGCCCTTGTCACCGTCCCTGCCACCTCGCCTGGCCCTCAGCACATGAGGTATCACTGACCGCCTATCCACCGGTGCTGGCCCATCTAGATCTATCAATGGCACTGGTCTATGTGCCTACCACCATAAATCATAGTTTGCTGTGGTCCCGAGATCGGCTATCCCACCTCTCCATCCCCAAGGCTGGGCTCCTAGCCCATCGATTTGCTTCTCTGCAAAAGCTAGCAGAATGGTTGGCCCCCAAGCATACTCTCTAGATGATCGGGCATACTCAGGTGTCCCTGCAGGTACCCCCTGCTGCTCTCCAAACTACCTGAGGACATGCTATGGCAGATACATCTCTATAATCAATGAAGTCAGCATCGTCCTGCCGATCAGATACCGATACTGTCTACATAAGCTCAGGTGGTCGCCCTCATCATCCCACTACTCACAGTCTCTATACGGCCTCCAGATAAATGTCACCATGGTGTCAATCATATGCCGCCACCAACCAGTCTCACCCATTCACATTTGTTGTAGCGCACCAGCATAGTAGTAAGCATAAGGCATCCCCTCAGCCAACTATGGTCTCTTAATCGGTGGGCAAAATATAGCAATATGCTCCTAGGCCCAAATCATCATCAATGTGGTACCACACGAGATACTCTCTGCCCTCCTGTAAGCAACATCATGCAACTGATGGTAGAGTGTCCTCAGTAAACACGAACCCCAGGCATACACTGTCCTGTCACATCTCATCCCAACCAAGACGTCTCCCTAGCCAATAGGGAATCCATGTCCCTGACAATCAGGAATCAAAATGTCACCAATCAAGGTCGCCAGGAAAGCATCGAAACAACCATAGTGCTCTGCCATGAACTCCCATCGGATCTCGTAGCCTTGGATGCTAAGTCCAGTGCCCTCATCACGATAATATTCCCTAAAGGTCTGCTCACCATGGCGGGGGTCATAGACGATCCGCTCTCCTCGGATCGGCACCTGTAAAATGCGGTAGACATCCTCGAGTGTAATAGTAGCCTCTCCCATCAGTAGGTGAAAGGAACAAGTCTCAGAATGCCAACGCTCACACAACACAGTTAGCAGTCCCCTATTCGCCCTAATGGCGGGCATATAGGCGACATAGAACAAACCTAGCCGCATCAGTCATCGTCGCTCCCTCGACGTCAACTGGTTAGCAAACCAGAATGTCATCGGTCTACTCTCGCGGGTATAAATTGGGGCAAGTTGTCTCTACATGAAGCCAAATAACATGTCAGTACTTACTAGGCAACTGTCAATATCATCAAAAGCATTCAAGGTTTCAGAAGTATCAAATTCAGCTCCACTCACAACTAAAGTCAAATCTGTCGTACTGAGGCAATTGCATCACAAAACATCGAATGTGTCATTTCACACTTCAAATGCGTCGCAACATGGCAATTGTGGCACTCGGTTGTTCAAATGTGTCGCATCAGAACACTTGCATGATGATATATGGTGATTGAGGCATTCCATTACAATGTGTCGCTTAAACATGCCATTGTGTTGCAACATGTTGATTGCGGCATTCTAAATTGCGATTGCGACTCAGAAATGCGATTGTGTCGCGAGTTTTGTCAAATGCGTCGCAAACCACCACCTTTGCCTAATTTAGACTTGCATTTGCATCACAACACCTCAAATGCGTCGAACACACAAGCGAATGCGGCTTATGTGAACGCATTTGCATCGCGGTGCATTCGTTGTTCTACCTAGAAACCTAATTATGGCACGCAAAACAAAAAAATTATAAAGTAGGATAGGGGTACATACCACTGGCTCGGAGCCCTTTGGCCGCCTGAATTTCCATACAATCTCGCCGTGATGCTCTGACACTAAAATCACCATCCTCGCTGCTCTCCTTTTTCACTCTGAGCTCTCCAAATTCGCAAAGTGAATAGTAAGAATGAATTGACTTTTACTCATTTGTCAACTTATTTATAAGGTCAAAATGACACTTCTCAACTAGGTTATTACTGAAGGTTCATTTGACCAAGTTTGACCACCTTGTTGGCCGTCTTAAACATATCAGGATCTGAAACTGGCTGTGCCATTGTTTTTCTAGTCATCAAATTAACTTATTGGGACCCTTCACAAATTTTTTTGCTGCCGGCCCAAAATTTAAAAAATTTCTCGAGGGGGCATTGATACTCTATACCTTCACTGGGGCATGGCCTTGACTTATTTTCTTTGTCACAACGCGACAAGCGACATTATGACAAAAAGGGGGAAAATGTAGACACCTAAAAATGACCTAGGCCTACAAGCTTCATTTTTACCACTTTCGTCCTAGCATAATTATGACATTTAATTATGTCTTTGGTCCACATTCAACTATTGATTAAATAATTCATAATTATCTAATTAATTCATGTTCTTTTATTCTTCATGATTATTAAATAAGTAAATTTCATTTATTTATTAAATATGTCATTAATTGTCTAAGTCTACCCTTAATTAAATAAATTTCTTAATTTATTTAATTACCTTTCTTCATTTATTTCTTCCTAATTATTAAATAAATAAATCTTATTTATTTATTTAATATGTCACTAACTGTCATAATTAAATGAATTGAGTAATTTATTTAATTATCAGTCATTATCCTCTAAATTAAATAATTATCTTTAATTATTTAATTGTCAAAATTAATATTCCTCTCATTTTAAATAAGTTAATTATTTAAAATGATTTCACTTTCTTAATTGTCGGTCCATTTTGGTAAATAATCTAGAAAAGATTATTTATTTGTCTCACAAAATCCATATTTTGAGTTGATTTAATTCAAATTGGTGGCTTTCTTCCAAAAATCAAATAAAGCAAGCAAGTTCTAGATTTTATTAAATTTGCTTTTCAGTCCACCTTTTATCTTTTTGATTTTTGGAATCTCACAAAGCAGGCTATCTTTATCTTCTTAATTTTGAAAATCTTTATTTTTGAAATTAATTATCTCATCTTTTCTCCACCGCCGATTTGATTTTCTCATATGACATCTTGGCCACTTGTTTAAGGATTTTTCCCTAACCCTGATTAGGGATTATCAAATTAAATCTCATCCTCTGATTTTAGGTTTCTGTCAAAGGTTGATCTCATCCATCCATTCAAAATTGTGTTTTCTATAAAATGACAATTTTGTTCATAATTTAGGGACCACTTCATTATTATAGACATTCATGCTTAGATTTAACATGCACTTAGCTTACTTAATTTGATTATTGTCATTTATCATAGTCATAGGCATAGTCATTGTTTGTCATTTTCAAATCCTTCAAAACTTGCATAGGACAATGTCATAATCGTAATGCTCACACATTCGATCTGAGTGCATCAATCATACGCTGCAAGCTAGGAGGTGCTATGGAGGTGAATCATGGAAGCTTCAACGAATATCTGGTATAATCGTTCTTTTTATTTTCTTTCTTTGTGCTTCATAACTTCTTTGGGTTTTTTATTGATCTAATCATTGCTAACCTCAAACCTTAGAATTTACCCATTGATACACTAAGTTTTACTAACCTTGTCGCAGGGTTCTCAAGTTTTGAAACCTCCTGACTTGGTGACTAAGCGATGGAGCAATAAGGAGTAAGGAAGCACTCCATGTGGGACCCAGCCTTAATGACGATGCAAACACGTGGCATGATGTGTTTGAGCTGTGACATGGTGATGGCGTGGACATGTGACAATAGCATGTGGACCCCACATTGGAATGATGTATTGGGTGTTGTTGTTTTCATCGAAGTGACTTAGTCATTTCAAAAGGAGTTTCATAGGTTCTCTCAGTTGTCAGCGAGTCACAAGTTTTCATAACTCCGTAACCTCCGACATGAGGAACTTCTAAGGTTCAATTTTTTAGCGACTGGGCAATAGGAGTATGATGTTGATTGTGGGACATGATAGTAACGAAAGTGATTGATATGCCAACATGTGGAAAATGTCTAGTGGCTAATTTTGCATCGTTGTTCGAAATCAATTATTATATATGTGTATGATTTGATGGTGAAATTCAACAATGATCAACAGTGCAGGATGAAGAAGGTTGATCAGACGATGTTGGTGATAAGATGCTTCATCTATGTGAAGGATCAGTATCGGCAAGACCTTCAAGCACGTCCCAATGATGAGATGATATGATAGATTGACGATGGTGGTTTAAGTGACCGATTATCCAACGATCAAGGTTAAAATTCACAGTAGTGAATGTTGATCATAGGATCAAGGCACGAAGGAGTTGATCGATGACCAGAGTTCAAATGCAGATATCTGAAACGGCTATGACAAGTGTAAATGAGGGTTTTGAGTGGTAACCGACACAGGAGAAAGAATTAATCTATCCAACTACCTCAGTGACCATTTAAATGAAGATTTTATCTTCAAGGAAGCAAAATAGATTGCAGAGGTGATCGAGATTAGAATCAGATCAAATGATTGCAAGAGTGCATTCAATGCTTATCAGATTCTAGGGTTTGATAGAATTTTATTTTTAGAAAATTCTCTGCACCAGAATAAAATTTTGTGCAGCTTTGATGTAGAGTTATGGTGATATCTAACGAGTTGGATAGTATGTGTGTGGCTTGATGCTCTGACAATTACGAAAGTAGGTTGTAAGTGGAAAAACCCTAATAGTGATTTCAATGCATATGAACTAAATGAGGGGAATTATTGAGATACGGAGAATGAAGAGAGTGTATGAATGCATAGGAAGGTGAACTGTAATAGAAAGAAAAATCTAAAAAATTCATGTAGCTGGTTACAGTGGAGTAAGGGAGAACTGAGAGAGAGGGAAAGAGCTTATATTTTGTATTGATGCATCTCAGGTTTTGTAGAACCATTTTATGCATAGTATATTGCAAAACTTTGTACGAGGTTTTAGCCTCCATTTTGCATTGATTTGTAGCTCAGATTAGGGTGTACTAGCATCCTTGAAGTTGTAGCTTCTAAATAGGGAGTTGTTGCTTCCTTTGGTTGCAGCCCTAAACATTGTAACTGAACTTTGAAGCTTGTGAGGGTGAATTAGGACAATAGATCCTAGCAACATTTCTCACCGTGGTTTTTTCCATCTTGGGTTTTCCACATACATACTATGCTATGTGTTGATCTCTCTTGTGCTTGTGGCTATTATATTTGTTAGTATTTCAATCTGCACATTTGAAGTTAAGGTTGAATCTACAAAAGGGTTTAAGAACTAAAATTTTTAATATCTATTGATTCACCCCCTCTCAGTAGATCATTGTGTTCTAACATGAATGACACATGTCTGCACGGGAGTTTTTTGGGACCACTATCATCATTCAGAGGGGATGCATTTGTTCGAGTAACGACTACATTCCATGGCCCAGATCTTTTTTGTTGCAACGCCTGAAGGTAATCATTACTGCAGGCATCATTGCTCATGATACAGGATCTTCTCTATTATTGGTCCACCAGGCAGTGAGATTTTTATCTATATATATTGCTTCTTCCTTCTGAAAATGAGTTCAGAAGATACAAAAAACTAGGGGAAAGACACCAAGCCTTTTGTATTGCTTTTATATTATTGTAGAAGACTCTCAGACAATGCCATTGTTCGGCCTTTCTGTTTTCTTAAGCTATTTGATAAAATATTATACTGTGTCATTATTATCCTGAATTATTTATTTGTACAACTTCTTTGATTTCAATATAAACTTGTTGATTTAGACCATGTCTTTTGACTCTTCTTTTCAGTAAATATATATGAGAATTATTTTATGTCATTAAATAAATTATTTAATTTTTCATCTTTGATTTATGTTATTCTGGGACATAGTAGATTGTTGAACGGGCCCTTAAATCGCATCCAAAAGATAGATTTATCGTGCCTCACATCTAAGTCTTGGCACATCGCCTTAGTTAGACTTTATTTTTATATCTCCTTCATTTTCCCATTCCAAAACCCCAATTACAGAAGAAGTTGGTTTCTTTAAAAACTCGGAGGTCACTCAGTTTAGCGCAATTGGTCCCCTCATTTACTGAGTTTCCCATAAAGGTTGTTGCCTTGCCAATTTTTGGCATCAACAGTTAATTATTCAATTAATAGGATAATAAGGTGAATTTAACTAAAAATTTGATATTATTTAATTAAATAGATGAATTATGAGAGAAGAAATGTTAATTTAAGTGAAATTGAAGTGTTTGATAGACTCGGGACATTTTCAAGTGTCTACAATGCTAGCAAGAGTTTGCCTCATGTAAGGGGTATACTACTACTTGCAAAATGAGCTCTGTTGGGACTCTTGCAAGGGGTGAATATACAAATCCAATCATGAAGATTTCTTTTGACAATAAGGATTTTGTAATTGGTTTTATATCAATTAGTTCAATAGGGGACGAATATGGAGATCCTTCATTGATTCACATAACTCCAGAAGTATACCTAACCATAGTAGAGGATAAGGCTTTTTGTTTGACTTATTTTTTACTCTCCAGAGTTGTGAAGCTAGTTTTCATGTAGTACGCCTTTCGATATACTATCATGTATTGATATTTTTTATATTTTTTCTTTCTTCTAATTTTTCTCATTAGTTTTATTAAGCTGCTATAATTTATCTAGAAATTCTTCCAAATTTGAATGCAATTTTGTTATAGGAAAGTTATTTTGATGTAAAAATGACTAACACAATATGAAAGATGAACTCATGTCATGTTACCTTTAGTTTAAATTTTTTTTATAAGAAAAAGATTGCCTTTTTATTAATAAGAAGATATAATATTATCATACTGCAAAACCCCAAACAATAACCATTCTATATTATTTATACATTTGGAATATTCTTTATAGGATTCCAATTTATATGCCCTACAAATATTGTGATTCAATGAATCTATAAAAACATGGACATCTCATAATGCTTTTCTACAAGGTGAAATAAAACTACAAAACTTTTTTCATGACCTGCTATAGATTTGTATCTAGGCATTTAGCTTGTTCAGAAAATTTGTTTGGAGTTTTAAGATTATGCTTACACGCAGACTGATATCTCTAGTAGACACTATTTTGCAAAGGATTGTTATACCAAATGATGTCTAAAAAACAAAAAAGACAGACTGTTATTGTAATGTCCCTTTTCAATTGATAGTCGAAATATTTTATCGATTTATTTCATTTTCATAAACCAAAATTAAATTAAGAGAATTAACTATTGATTGATTAATATTAACTATCAATATTAATTAATATTGATTAATATTAATTAATTAATATTATATAAAATGACTAAAATGGGACTTAAATATTATAAAGTCACTATTTCCCTTCTAAATTTAATATTCAAATTCACTGGAGGCTACATAAGGTGCATTAGGGAATGAATTATTCATCATTGAAGTTTATTTCATTTATTTCTTTCTTTGAGAGCTTTTGGGCTTTGAAGATTCAATGGTTAAATGAATCCACCCTAACCATTGGATTTTGTGCAAATTCATGAGTCTTCTTCGAGACGAATTTACAAAGATCGATATATTCGAATATTTTAAAGGCAATTGCATCCATTCTTCAGATTGGTCGACTAGTTGCAGATATTTATCCTGAGTTCTTCATATTGCTACTAGAGACGATTTCCAGATTGGAGTAATTATTATTAAACATTGGGTGCTAAATGTTCATTGTTGGGCGCTCTATATTGGTGCATATATTTCCTTTACTGGTTCGTATATTTTACTGCTGTCTGAATCGGAGGTTGAACATTTATATATATATACATTGTTGGCTCCAAATATCGTGGCACATAATACCGCTGAGTACGAATGTTATTGGAAATTTATTGAATTTCATAACCGCTCAAGTGTTCCCCTATCGCGTCATTATTTATAATTGACTACCTACAGATACATATTGCATCGTGGTGTTTATTGTATCATAGCAACATATTCCTGCCAGCGCAGACATTGGTCACACTGTATTCACAATCGGACAAACATAAGTGATGCGGCTTTTATTATCTGTGGAAATTAGTTGTATGTGCAGGTATTTCTGACGCCACCTTCCTTGTTGAAGTCGCGACTATTCAAAGAGGCGTCGCATATTCCAGTGTAGCATATGTTAGTCAAGGAAATTGTAGTCCTATTTTGGAGTTATTTGGCTCTTGTTGTAGCCGCCGTCCTATCTTAGAAGGCGATCGATAATATTCTAGAAGATTACCGAGTATACTTCCTGAAGAAGGTGGTCAGGTTTTAATCTGATATTGACTGGTCATATTTGAATAAATGATGAATATCTGAGATGTTCAGTATAATGTTACAAATTGACCGTGAATAAGCATTGTCAGTGCAATATAATTGTTATCTGTATTGTTGTTCTAGACCTGGGAAAAAACTATTACTACCATACAAATATAGAAAAATATCATGTCATTGTTCCTGGTTCGATTTGAATAGTGTAATTTATGATTATTACATATCTGATATAAATACCTGTAGCAGCATCAATTATTACTCACATTTTGCATTGCCAATTGTTATTTATTTGTGAGCATATTATATGATAACTATTTGACGAAATGCTAGCAAGGCACATGTTAACTGTTTGACAATATGCTGGCATTGTCAAATTGGAAAAAAATATCGTAAAAACCTCAAGGAACTTTACAGTTATATGCAATATCCAGTTTCAAAGGTAGATTTTCTATGTAACCAGATGTGGAAGAGGAGTTGATGCCAAAATGAAGAGGGATATGGGCATATGCTACCGTTTGCTCCCAAAGTGAATTGATCCCACTAACCCCTTGTTCCATGGTATATGTGTGGTTGGTGGGTTAGAAATCTACTGGGAGATGTAAGGCAGAAATATTGTTTCGGTGTGAATACTAAAAAGCTTTGGAACAAAGGCCCTGAGAGGGTCAGCGTACACTCCACAAGGTCACTCAGTGATGTAGATCGAGACTGGGTCACTTAAAGGCTTTCAGAACTCCCATAATCTTTTTGTGATTATGCTCGAAATGCTAGAACTCGACTGATATTAGGTACAGTTCTCAAAGCTCTCTCTCATAACTCTCATAGCCTTTGTGTGGTTATGCTGGAAATGGTAGAACTCTGAACGATATTAGGTTCAGTTCTCGAAGCTCTCTTTCAGTGTAGCTAGATTTCTTAAGAAACTTCTCTTTCTACACCGAGATTGTTGAGCCTACAATCTTTTCCTTCATCTCCAGTACCAACAGTGGAGTTGGCCGTGGGGCTTTGCCTAGGTAAGGAGAGCCATCATCAAGGTTCATCTTCAAAACACATGGTCAAATTATGAAGCTCAAATTCAAATTCATTGTACCCGATGATGCACAACTCTTGCAGTGTTAGCTCTCTCAGCTCACTTGTTTTGCAGTATCCATAGAAAGCAATAGAATGGAGAAGTTGAATTAG
The DNA here is from genome assembly GCA_007258455.2 of Sequoia sempervirens. NCBI lineage: Eukaryota > Viridiplantae > Streptophyta > Pinopsida > Cupressales > Cupressaceae > Sequoia > Sequoia sempervirens. The sequence goes on along the minus strand of VDFB02353493.1, from coordinate 29,025,247 downwards.
TGACAGTTGTGTTTGTGATCCTTATAACTGCCAAATTATCTCTTAATCCTCTAGACTTGTGTATTAATATATAATAGCTATTCATTAAATGGTTGCCTAGATGCTTCAGTTTTGGTTGATACGTTTGATCTCTCAGATCATTCTACAGAACTTGTGGATTCTTGAATATAATGATATTGTAGTATAGCTCTAGCATTGTATTTTACCGCCCCTTCACTCTCTTTCATATTCCTATGATTTTTTATTTTTTATTGAATTCCTCTTCATTAATCATTTCTGCTCATACCAGATTAGAATCTGCTTTAGTATGTTGCCCTTTGGGTCACCCCTGGATCCTAGATTATTGGGAATAGTTAGGCAAGGAGTAGAACCACTATTAATGGTTTTTCCTTAAGGGAATAAAGAAAACCTTGGTAACACACCATCATCAAAATAATGATGAATACATATGGCCTTGAAAGAGAATATGTGGTTTGAAGGTCACCTTTTCCATTATATGGTTTGAAGTGGGCCATTCAACAAATATATTATCACACAATAAAATTTAAATGAAAAGAACTTATATATCTCAACCCCTAAACCCTTGACATGCCAATTCTATTATCGACTCTTTTGATAACATATATTTTAATTATAATATACATATTAATTTAAATTATAATAGAAAGGTTTCAAAGATACTTGGTGATTCTTTCAAGGGTAAGGTTGCGGCATTACCAAAAGGTACCCAATAATTGATTTTAGGAAATTGTGATAGAGTTGTACTAAACTTGTACAACCTTAGTGTGAACATTGCTTCCTTTATTGACTAAATTGGAGTTGGGATTAAGTGTTCTTGGGATTATGAGGTGTAAAAAAAATAGCTTCATGACCCTAACAAGACCAACTTAGTGAATGGAAATTCCTCGAGTTTAACTATGCAAAGTGATATGTAGAAGATTTAGGAGACCACATCTAAACATCCCAACTTCCCTTTTGTACATGCCTCCCAAACCCGTATACCTACCCTATCACATTAATTAAATTATACCCTTTCCTCCTAATATTAAATCAATATATTAGGTCACATTTTGGTTATTTAAGAAATCTCAATATGCATGCATGTGATAAGTTATTGCTTTGGGGGTGAATCCTTCTGGAAAGAGGGTCACCCATCATACTATGCATTGCAAGCTAAGAAATCAATGACATGTATCTTAGGCCTAAAATAACTAGATAGAACAAGTACATGTCAATAGCTTCTATTTTAGGATACTTGGCTCATACCAAGTTTTTTGTTTATAGTTTGAGGAATAGGACTGAAGAGATGAGAAAAATATGAGTGGGAAAGTAGTACTAAATATAATGATTATATACATTATAATGAGTGTGATCTAGACTTGCTCTAGACTTTCTCTTGGTGATTTAAGTTTTAGGTGAGTATTTAAGTTTTAGGTGAGTATAAAGAAACAACTTTGTATTTAGATGTGCTTTTAGTAAAATTTAATTGATGTGCAATAATCAATTGCATCTCTATAATTACAATTCCTAACCATTCCATCCAAGTGGTCTTGCATAATTTTCCCATTTATTGTTCTACTCCCTTCTAAAAAGTATGTTGCAACAAATGAACTATTTTAACACTTGTAAAATTGAAACAATTAGCCTACCATAAAAGAGTAATAGTTCAGAATTGTAGCAATTTATGATCTTTGGATTGATTTTATGAGCATAATTGGATGTATTTTACATATACATCCAAGAGAAGCTAGGGCTTCAACAACTTATACAAAATGGTACCAAAAATTAAGTACTCTTGACAATGAATTAGAGGATACATAGGTACAAGTTTATTAGAAGTGATGTAATATAAAAAAATTGTATAGACAACCTCACTTTTGAACTAGGTATTATAGATGAGAAGAGGTGCAAAAACTAGAAAATGGAGACAATTGATCCTAACATTCTCTATATCTAATGTTGAATATTGATTTCAAAGATACTTCTCCTCTAAAGTAGAACTCTTATCACTAGCTCTAATTGAAAAAAAATAAACATGTGCATGAATTGATATTTGGGGTATTTTAGGGCTCTCTTATCCTTTAGTAATTTTGGGCTAGGTCCTTATGCCTTGCACATGTTGGAACAAAACTTGTAACGCCCCGCTGCATGAACCCCAAAGGACAACTATAGAACTTACAGTAAAAGCACAATAATTTATTTTTTTTGAAAGTAAAGCAATACATACATGAACATGAACAACCAACACATACTTTGCATATAAACATATATATCATAAACCTCGTCCTCTGGGGTACACGTGACAGCATTACTAACGTAAACCCATAACAAGATGATATTTAACTAACTAAAAGTATCCCACTTAACCATTCTATAGAGTTACTAATCGACGCTCAAACATCCACAACATAATATATATAAAACCATCCATCGCATCTATGAACATAATTACAAATATTTCCACACCAATAAGAATTGCACACTGTGAAATGAAATCTCATAATAGTACCAAGCATTAATATACATTTCAAGCATGATAAGCATCCAAAAAAGATCATAAATTAAGGTCAAAGATTGCATTCATTACAATGATAATAAAAGTTACATCGTAAAGAGTGATAGTGATACAGAAGTGTTCCCCAACAAGAATGAGAATAATACAATAAGATAGAATGATACAACTAGAAAGGTGAATACAAAGTAACAAGACTGGCTCTGACTTGGGTACAATTTTGGAGACGCTGCAAGCAGCACAATCTGCATATCTCGATCCTCAGTTGGGGACCCAATGGGGTGCATAGCACGTTCCACCCGACCACGTGGACTCGAAAGTCCACCCCCCCGTGCTAGGAGTTGACAAGAAAGATCCCCAAACTGCAATCCAAAACAATCAAATGAACCAATTGCAAACCAGACTCCACAACAAGGATATCATCAACATAAGATAACAAACCACAACATTGCCATCACTTAGCCAAAGCAAAATAATGAAAAGTCCAACATAACCAAATGTCAAGATTATAGCTCAACAATAAATAACCATAAGAGGTGCCAACAACAATAGGATCCAAGCCTTCAAATTAAATTGCAATATCAACCAACAATAAATATCAAGGGCACCTTTCATTAACATTAATCAAGTTTCCATGAGGCATGTATGCAACACTAAAAGATAGAACTTGGAGGCTTCAACAACAATCACCAAGAACCAATTGCCTCAACAACATCAACAATTCAAACAACACTCCCAGAGGCTACCAAACAAAGGAAGATAAACAGGTACTGTAGGAGAGTGTCATCGCATGCCTTACATGGATTTTCTAGGCAACCTATCACAAGGAACCGCCTCCATCTATGGTTATCCAGGCTGCCTATCTCAAGGTGACCGCTCCATAGGGTGACTCATGCGGAACCATTTACCTTTCGTGAGGACAAGGAAATGATCTTACCAACCAGGTCTTCTCATCCCATCCTTAGTCTGTGAAAGCACTAACGGTATGGGTGAGGCTCATAATTAATCTTGTTTAGTGTTTATCTATCCAACCTACTAGTTAATTAATTACATTATCACTTGATTAAGAAAATCTTCCATGGGTTACCCAAACAGCCCCTTTGTCCGCCGACCCCCATGAAGAGCCACTCTCCCTACGACCCAAAAATAATTACAAGCAAGGGGTGTACCTCAGCTCACATAAAAATTAAAGTGTGCATAACTCACAACATGCGAGGCAAGAACCATCTAACAAACCCATTCCATATCACTGAAAGAAGAACAAAGGAGGTACCACCCACAAAGTTCAAAATCAAAAATAAGATCAATGAATCACAAAGGGTCCGACCATGGAAAAATCAACATAAATAAAGTTTCTCCATTGCCTCTGGAAGACTTAAAATATCGAAGAATCCACAAACTTCCACAAAAGGGTAATTCAAACTCTTGGGTTCCCAACCATCTCAAAATATGACTACCAAAAGTCATCATATAAAGTCTTCTTATTTCCAAAATTAGCACAAGAAAAAGACTCACATTAGGGCCCACAAAATTACTATATGAAATCCACAATCACACAATCATACAATGACGAGAGTAGAGTAAGTGTGGCAACAACATGATGAGATCTTCAAGCTCACTCAAAGCTAACAAAATCAACTCATTACAAAATTAATCGCAAAGATCAAAATCTTCTCAATAACCTTTTGGGCACAAATGGGCCCCTTCCATAAAAGGAAATAATCATAATCAAATATAAATCAAGATCCACCATAATAACTAAAATCCAACATAAATTTCTAAACATTGAAACGATGCCCAATCAACAACAAGGTTTTCAGTTCAAGCAAATCTTACATAATCAATTCAATACAAAATCAACCATAAGAAATTCATCTGATAGGACATCCAAGGGAGACCTCAATTTTCTCCACACACAATGCCCTAACAAGCTAATAATATGACTAATTAACCACTTAAACAAAACCAATAAGCATCAACAAATAATACATCCAACTGTGACATTATTTTCATATTTACTAAAATTCCTTATTTATCCAAACAGTACACCATAACTATGGAAAAACCTTCACAACTCATGTATTGATACGAATAAATTTAACAATTGAAGACACTTGAATATCCCAACATGAAAACAAGTCGAACCACTTAGATAAATATACGAACCTTAAAAATTTTAAGTCAAAAGCTGCTTATCCTAACATATATCTTCTATTTGCAATTCTCTATTAAAACATTCTATCTTTCTTCTTAACAAAATTCCTTCACCATCCTAAAACCAATTCACGTACTATTCACCTTAAATCAATAAATCAAGTAACCTGTTTTAATAATACATTATTAACTATATCAATAATTAATCTAAATTTTAAAAGCACTTGTAATTAAATCTAATTTTAAGAGCACTCGTCCAACTTTCACAACACTTATTTACACCTCACCATTGTGTTGTTATTAACGTTAGTATTTAATCGTTACACATCTTTATTGGCATTGATGCTATTATAGTTGTGGAATACATTATTATGCAATCTTGATTGATTATTATTAATGTTGAGATATTGCTATATATAACAAAAATACCTCCTACTTATCTATTATTAATGTTTCCTAGAGGTATTACATTAATATTCATATAAGATTAAAAACAATATATCAATATCATTATTAATTTTAAGGTTAATCTACAAGAATTAAATTTAAACATTCATGATTAAATCTAACCACAATGATGCTAACATTGATTTATACAAATAATTATTGATGCTATTATTTTTATTTATTTATTTCCCCTTATTCTGATATACTTAAAAAAAACTATTTTATTCACTTTATTCTTATATAAATATGTTTATATAATTTAAAAGAATTAAAATTTACTAAAACTAGTTACATGGAAATCATAAATCAATTTATTATATCATACCAAAATTATTCTTTAAAACCTTGAGGAATCTTTTATCTTTTAATATATATTCTTGTTTAAAACCTTGAGGAATCTTTTATCTTTTAATATATATTCTTGTTTTAAAGTAAAGTGATCTTCTCTCTCGTGAGAAGCTCTACTTTATTCCTTATCCACCATTTGTGTTTATTTTTACTTTCCATGTTTTATGTTTTATATTGTTATGACTATTGAAAGTTTCTAATATTATGAATACCACGACAACCATTTTAATATTATCACTAAGACTTATCAGATAGAACAATTAAATGCATGCCGTAATTAACGGTTGTAGAAATTTTCACAGTGCTGTAGTTGCAATTGCGTTGGTAGGTATGCATACAAAATATGGAATACACCATGCACGCGAACTGCTTGACAAAATTCCTCAAATAAATGTTTTCTCATGCACCGCAATAATTACAGATTGCACAATTTGGGTTGTTCAAAGGGCTTTAGCACCACTCAAGGAAATGAAATTGGCAGGCATAAAGCCAGATTCCCCAAACGTTATCCAGTGCCCCCTCTGCTGCCTGAAATAATATGAGAGCTTTGGAGCAGGGTATGTACATCCATCGAAGATAACAGAAGGTGGATTTCTGTCAAATGTTACGTTTGGAACAGCTCTAGTAGAAATGTATGCAAAAACTGTGGAGGCACAGTAAGGCACGTGAACTTTTTTTGACAGAGTGCCTCAAGGAAATGTGAGCTCATGGGAATGCGAGGATTGCAGGATATGCGCAGAGAATCAGGGGTGCTATTTAAACTTTTACACCCTTCTATGTTTGAGTGTTGCATCTGCGATAGATTGTCAACAGAATCAAGGAGGTCATTTAAACTTTTAAACTTCCTATTTTGTTCAAGTGTTGCGGCTGAGACAGGCAGTGAAAGGAATCAGGAAGGTTATTTAAACCTTTCAAATTTTCTAATATGCTCAAGTGCGACGGCTGAAACCGGTTAACAATGAATTCAGAGAGATTATTTATCCCTCTACAACATTTTATTTACAAGCGTTGCTGCAGATATGACGGGTTGCAGAATGTGCCCAAATGGATTTTGCAAGGCAGCTCTCAAAATCTTTGAATTAATGAAGCACTCTAAAATCCATCCTAACATTGGAAACTTTGCTTGTGTTCTGGGTGTACGCAATCCTGCAGGTTTTAGTGGATGAGGGTTGCACATACTTCACACATTCACACCCTTATTGCACTACATATATAGTTGATCACTAGAAATACATGGTTGACCTCCACGTCCGCAACATGGACAAGGAAAGCGACCGTTTGACAGAAACGCTCAAAGAAATGTGAATCTCGTGGAATGTGGTGATAGATAGATATGCGCAGTATGGATTTGTTGCAACGGCTTAAGAAACTTTCAAGCAAACGCAATTGGCAGGTGTAAAAACCCATTCACACAACCTTAGCCAGTATCCTCCCTACCGTGCCAACAGGGGAGCTAAGAAACAGGGTATGAGCATCCGTCAAAGCATAAAAAGGGTGGAGGAATTTTGTTAAGAGGCTGCAGTTGCAATTGTCTTCATAAAAATGTATGCAGAATGTGAAAGCATAGGCAAGGCGCGTATATTGTTTGACAGCATGCATCAAAGGAATTCGTTCTCATGGAATGCAATAATTTAAGATATGCACAAGCTGAGATCATTGAAAGAGCTTAAGAAGTTTGAAGCAAAAGCAATTGGTAGGCATAAGGTTGAATTCCAAGACTTTTACCCACGTCCTGTCTTCCTAGGCCACAATGGATACTATCGAACAAGGCATGCATATTCACCGAAACATACAACATTAGAGAATATGCACAAAGTGATTGTTGTGAAGCCAACAAGGTAAATAGTAAGTATAAAGCCAGATTTGACAACCTGTCCCAGCTTTCCCTTTTTCTAGTTCCAAACGGGGCTTGGGAACAAGGTATCGACATCCTTCATTGCCTAACGGAAGGGAAATTATGCTAGAAATTATATTCACAACTGCACAGATGGACATTAGACAAATGCGAAACCATAGACAGAGCAAAATAACTGTTTAAATAAATATTTCAAGAGATGCCATCACCTGGAAGGAATTATTTGAAGGATAAACCCTAACTAGATTTAATTATATGCAAGTAACAAGGATTAAACTTTCACCACCATTCTTTTTACCATCTGAAGAGTTAAACCGCCATTAGTCTGGAGTCTATAAAGTATATATATATATAAATAGGCATGATAACATTCCTCATGCAGCCTATCTTATTTGTGAATTTAAGAATCCAACCAGGGCAAAGGATAATAGGGATACCTTAGAAGCTTAAAGAAAATCCAAGGACTCCTCCCCCACTGACTCTCTGTTCTCTTTGCGAGCCACCCCCTCTGCTTCAAACTCCCCCTCACGTATCCCCCTTCTTCCTCCACCTACCTCCTTTCCTTCTTTCCCTTGGCGCAGGAAAATCTCCCTCTGGTAGATAGGTGTTCCATGCTCATATAATTACAATGCCCCTGCAAAGCAAGGTGTGAAAGCAAGGACAAGACATGTGGATTTTGAAGGAAAGACTTGAAGCCAGGTGGAGGGCACAAGCAAGGACATGTATAAATAAATAAGTTTATTCATTATATCAATTTTATGTATATGTTTATATATTTATTCTTACATAGAATAAATAAAAATAACATAATTATCTTTTGTTTACCTTTCATTCACCTCTTTATCCAAATAATTCAAAATTTATAAATAAACTTCATTTTAAATGGATGATTAATCCATTATATTAAATTTCAAAATAAACATTATTTATAATTGTAATTTTATATTTTTATTTACATATTCATGAAGTATTTTAAATTTATAAATAAACTTTAATAATAAGTGGATTATTAATCCATATTAAATTTAAAATACTCATTATTTATAATTGTAATTTACGATTTCGTATTTAATAAGGAAATAATGTAATCTATTAGATCATTATCCCCTTCAAATAATTTTAATAATTAATTATTAAATTTAATAATTTAATTTAATACTTTAATTAAACTAATGTTGCTATTATGAGCAACGAAATTCAAAACAATACCTGAATGACAAAAGGCAGCAAGATCTCGCAAGTCGCAAATGCACAACTTACTCATATGACGCAAGGACCAAAAGCGGAGGGAACTTGAACTATATTAGAGGTCATTTTTTAACTTCCTTTCTCATTGCCCATTGGTATGTCTAATGGTTGTATGTTTTGAATATTTTTTTAATCATTTGTCCATATTAATAAAATAACTTGGAAGGCCTAATTATATGTAACATCTTGATAATTTTTCTCTTGCAAAGTAAATGAAATTCCCATGTGTTTCACAACTTTTATGCATACTCAAATTAATGAAGATATTTTTTTGAAAATTATTTAAATGTTGGACATAAAGTTCTAAACAACTATAGTTGAACTAAGGGGTTACCCTATCACCTCAAAACTAGAAAATGTAATAAATCTTATTTAGAAGGAACGAGATACATTTTACCTTATATATAATTTAGGAACCTCATATAAGACAACTTTCATATGATCTATTGACACATTTTATTTTAGGGCTCTAATGCATATAATCTAAAACCATGGCTTCCCATCATGAAGTAGAACAACTAGCATGTAAACTATGTAAGTTATTTTGTATAAGCACAAAGTAGTATTGCCAATTGGCTGTTCAATATTTAGTTTGCATCAATATCCTACACTTACTATTAAATTGTGACTATAACAACTTAAACTTTCAAATTGAAATGAATAGTGGCATAATGGCAATTCACTAGAAAAATGATTGAGGTAGACATTTTGTAATTAAGGTAAACTTTGTATAATCAAGCTAGAATTCTTGTTTTATATATAAATTATAAAATTCCGACAACCTATCATTTGGAACATCTCATTTGGACAATATAAACGATTAAATGGCCAAGGGTATCCTTGCTTCTATGAAAATTTCTCACTAGTGTGTTACTTATTGAAAACAACTCAACCTATTTGTCTTCTTAGACTCTCTCGAGGTTTTCTTATTTTTGATAAGTCAAGATTAACCTTTTTTTAGTATAATATATATACTATTTTTTTTCTTATTCAAGATGTTTGCAAAAATCACAAGCACTTAGCCACTTGCAATACATAAGTATTCTTCTGCAAAGTCATGAGAATAAATCAATCAAACATTATATTGACTTAGATTCTATATTATATAAATGTTAATTTCATAATATAATCACTTGCTACATATTTCCAAGTTCTAACTGAACCCAAAAAAAAAAAAAATTGAAAGGATCTTTAAACCAAATTCTTAGGGAGATAATATAATAGTGCTAAGATCAAGAGATTCCATTGTGTTCCACCTCCATTGACATAGTGTGAAATATAGGACATGATTTTCATCATGTCCTAATAGCCTTTAGAGTTCCCTAAAAGTCATTCAAGTGATCATTTTCATCTATTCATGGTGATAAGGTAGCTTATAATAAATCATTAGCATGTCAAAAGCAATGGTTTACAAGTTGATAGGGAACTGAGAGTTTAGGAAACATGTGACATATAAGGATTTTTTGGAATTTATATTACATATATATTACAAGTTATATAATAAATAATAAATTAATATGTTGATGTTAATTTATAAATAAATAAAATCATGTTAGCAAATAATTAAGATGGGAGTTATTTCTCATAGGTAGTTGAACAATATGGTTGTTGGGTAGTTGGTGCACAAGAAAATTTAAATTCAACTCCACCATTGTTGCATGAAAATGAAAGAAATAGAGAAGGCATTATAGAAATAATAACATTCATCACAAAAGTATAATAGAAGCATAGGTAGTAACAATGACTTCTAAGAAGATGATTTTATATTTTTTCCTCCATTACTAATCAAGATTTGAAAATTCTACAATTGGGAAAATTCAATAAATTAACTATAGAAAGTTAATAATCACTTTTCTTAGAAAATAACTTATCTCTAGGCATAATTGAATTGATTTATTAGGAAGAATATTGTAATAAAAAATAATAAATAACCCCACATCGAGAACATACCAATCACATTCAATAAATGATACTTTGTACTTACCACAAGATCAAAGATTTATCTGGACAATTGAATTTTTAAACATCCCAAGTAGGTACCACATAGATAATTATAAAGATTGATATAGCTACTCAGGTAATTGCTCAAGTTGAGAAATACATCAAGCTATCACTATTGTTTACATTTCGGAGTCCAATTTTAAAAATTATGATACATTTTAGAAAGCCAAACAAATAGTATAGAAATTGTGTGAGGTGGATTATGTAATTTAGATACCAATTTACAAGTTGTTAATCTATATCTTGCATTTGGAACATTTAAGATGGGTGGTAAGTAAACAAATGTAATTCCAATATTTTTCATCCAAATGAATTTCATTTTTACCTATGCAATCATGTTGGTATTTAGGTGTTCATTTGACTTCAATTATAATGAATTATCATCTTTAGTCTGCATTTTGTATGAGTAACTAATGACACTCTATGAGTTGTTTGCTTCACAATTAAAACAAGCAAAGTTGCTCATCATCATGTTATTTAGAATGAAAACAATCTAGATGCCAATATTAGTGGAGGCTAAAGGAAATTTGATACCAATATTTTGTTAGTCTATATCTTGCATTTGGAACATTTAAGATGGGTGGTAAGTAAAAAAATGTTATTCCAATACTTGTCATCCAAATGAATTCATTTTTACCTATGTAATCATGTTGGTATTTAGGTATTCATTTGACTTCAATTATGATGAATTATCATCTTTAGTTTGTAGTTTGTATGCTTAACTAATGACACTTTATTGATTATTTGCTTCTCAATCAAAACAAGTAGAGCTACTCATAACCATGTTATTTGGAATGAAAATAATTTTTATAGTGGATGGAATGTAGTCATTAACAAACAAATTATTCAAATATTGAGGAAATATAGATTGAGAAAATACAAACTTTCAGGAAATATAAATTAAGAAAATATAAACTTTCAGGAAATATAAATTGAGAAAATACTAAGGACATGCATACCAAGCATGGCCATACTCATTTTAAATTTCCTCTCAAAACATCAAGCACGTGATAATGCACATGCACTCAAAATCCCACTATAGCATCAAACCATTATGTAACTAATTAGTGCCAAGTCTACATATCAACTTCCAAATCACCCTTTGCTTTCACTATCACTATTAAAATAATATTTGAATATTGTAGATCATCATTCAAGATGAAATCTTTAGATTAGGTTTTCTAGGAAAGCCTTGAAATTACATTAGTATTAAACAAGAAATAAATTTTCCATGTTGACCTTCCAATCAATAGACAACTTACACATTTGTTGAATGCCCATCTTACCACATTAATGCCATTTCAATGAGACATATTACTAGGAGTTAAATTTTTTGGATATGTAATTTATTATAAAAATTTCAACTTTAGTAAAAACAAAAGTTATAAAAAATACTATGCTTTCATTGGTCTTTGTAAGAAAATAATTAAGCTCAAAGATGGTTTACACATAGCCTTACATAAAACCAAAACACTAGCATATTTAAGAAACTAAAACTATAAAATTAAAAAAATATTGTTGACATAATTAAATATAGAAAGAAAATATATAAATATAAAATAAATATATATTTTAAATATAAAGACATCAAAAAATTTAAACATTTATTAATATTTAGAAATGAAATTATTAAAAATAACATATAAATATATAATATTTATATACATTTTTTAAAATAAAATGAGAAGTTACATACAAAAGCAAAATAATTCTTCAAATTTTTCCTCTGAACTGTTATAGTTTGGACATGACGTTGTCATCGGAGATGACCTAGATATCAATACTATGGCTGAGCTTGGAGTAGGCATTCCATGGCCGGATGACATGTTGTGCATGCTGCAACAGGGGGTGAACGTGGATCGTCAGCCATGCATAATGAATGTGAATACTCAGTCTCTTGCTCGATGCCTTGGCTTGATTGAGGTGGAGGGTCTGCAATGGGTGTTGGATTTTGTTGTAGTCGTGAAGGGTGGTGGCTTCTATGATGATGTTGATTGACTCTGGAGAATGCTTTTTCTGTTAGATCATGCTTCTTGTTTTGAATGGGAAAATGTTGATAATATGTATTTTGAGTCTGGGGGTTTTGATAAATTTATCTGCCCAGCTACTATGATGTAACCCTCTTTTTTGAAATTAATATATATCTTGCAACCATATGGTTGCGTTTACAAATCAAAAAAATAATAATAAACTTCAAATTTAAGTGTAATGTATGTATACAATAAATAAAAAATTATGTGTTATGTATGTATGCAGTAAATAAAATTATTTGGAGTGTTAAAGGGTTATAGTTATGGTTGAGCACAATTGATGAGAATGATGGTATGTTTCTTCATTATGCCATCCACCAAGATTCAAACTTGGGAGACGTGATTAAGTTAAGCTTAACCCAAGATATTCTCATATCTATGTAATCCACTTGTTTCCATCCAAATAAATAAATAATTTTCAACAAATATATTAAGATATCTATATTACAATTTAATAAAAAAATATACCAAAAAAAACCTTAAAATCGTCACTTCTTTAAGCATAATCCAATAACTAATGTCACTATTTGTCAATAATATTAATTATATTGAGAAATATTAGATAAACTATATAGATCGATAATGGAAACTAAAAAACTATGATAAAATACTTAACCATAAAATTCACAATAAATACATTATTATATAAAATTGTTATTTTACTATAATTGTAACATATAAAAATATATATTCATTAACAACAATTAAACATTCCATTAATAGACAATGGAAACTCATATACCTATAATTCAAATGCGACCTTAGATAATATTTGGTGGGAGTGCACATATGAATTTATTTATTTTTATTTTTGAACTTTTTGATCTGCGTATATTGTTTTTTAACATTAAATGGTGGGATATGAAGGGGAATGTGTATGGAGAGAATACTATTTTTTTCTCTTCTAAATTAGTTTTTTTAATGATTGATGTATTTGTTTCTTTTTAATATCAGAGGGAAAAATAATTCTTTTATCTAATTTATGTAAAGTTAGCACATGTCATATTAGTGTTGAAATGTGTCCAACATTTCTCCTTGGGATTCATGACATGGTTTAACAGCCTTTTGTTGGTCCTTAATTGGAATGGTAGCAATTTATTAAACATGTGCACCTTTTGGGAAAACAGTTGGAGCTCAACTCCCAATAAGTGTTATCAGAGTAGAGTCACGGGTTTGAATCCCCTTGGGTAACACTCAAGGGGAGATTGTTGAAATGTGTCCATCATCTCCCCTCGATATTTGTGACATGGTTTAACGGCCTCTCGTTGGTCCTTAATTGGGATGGTAGCGGTTTCTTGAACAAGTACACCTTTGGGGAAAAATGGCCAACTCAACTCCCAATAATTAGTTCATTGCTATATTTGTTCAATCAACTTAATGTTCTCATTAAGAAATAATATAATTTGTAATCACTCTATTTATAAAAGTGTCAAATATTGTAAATGTTAGGGGATCTTGGTTAAGTAATTTGAGGGGATGTTCATTGTAATTACACTATTTACAAAGTGTCACCATCGCATTTATTGGGGGTATCATAATTGGTCTTGCATTTAATTTATTTGAAGATCTAATTATTGACCATTCATGGTAATATTCAATTAGATCTAGTTTTTAGTATGCCTATTTTAAATTTATTGTCACTCATATTTGCTAATTCTTTTTTTTTCAAATAACACATCCATACGATCGATGAAGTGGAAAAGGTTGTGATCCTTTCATATTATAGTTCACAAGAAAATATTTGTTTCTACCTTGGGATCAAGGATAAGACTAAGGTGGTTTAGAATGTTATTGTTGTAGTGTCAAAAATTGTCACTTTGACAATTTCACGCTATTTTGACACCCTATTTTTCCTATAACTTTAATTATAATACTAAGTTTCCAATTTCGAGCCCAAATTAATAAAATATATTTAATTTCCCATCAAGATAAATTTAGGCCAAAAAGTGTTGGGCAATGTCGCCAAGGGTGCCATTGTCCAAAAAACAATTTTTTGAATGTTCTAAATTCCAATTGGCAAGCTTTTATGATTTGGAAGTGACCCGAGGTCGACCCCTACCCAAAAGGATTAATTGTAACACATATTTAAGCATGTTTTCCTTTCATTTTGAGCATGAAGGAAGAAATTTATGAAAGGAGAGCAAAGTGAAGATCCTAAGATCAATAAAGGATAGTTAAGAGTAGATTTATGAGCATTATTTCAACATTATTTTCAGTCAAACATCATGTCAAGCATTCATCATATTTTTATGATTAAGTCAATTCATGTTTTGTGATCATTTGTTTTGTGAGTACTAACACTTGTAGGTCTTCAAAGAAATTCAAGCCAAACTGCAATAAAGCCTTGAGGAGATGTGCATGACTTTATTCCTTCAAGGAGTTCAAATCTGACTGGTGAGTTGCATCCAATTGTTGATTCATCATTCATTTATCATTTAGCCTATATCCCTCAAAAGAACAAAATCTATTTCATCAATTTTTCCATTGTGGAGGTGGAAACACAAACACGGGGATTGATCGAGGTAAGCCCCTATATGGCACAACCCTTCCTCTCTCTTTGAATGTGCAGATTACAGATCTAAAGAAGATTGGAGGAAGATTGAAGACCATTTGCTCATTGATGCATTTAGACCCTACAACTTGACAAGATATGAAAACTCAATTATCTTGACAATTGATAAAGATCGATAGTGAGATCCGAAAGGAAGAAGCCTTAGACTATAGACCTAAGGATTGTGAAATCAAATTTCAGCTTTACCTCTTTACACATAGGTGCCTTAGGCGCCCTTGTCCAGTAAAATCTGTTGGTGTGAATAAAGTCTTGTACCTAGTCAATTCTTTACTAGGGACTTAAGGGACTTTGTTCACATGTTAAATTTACTTAGGATAAAATATTTTTTTCTAGAATTCTTAGTTGTCTTATCTAGACAAGTAATAGTTGTCCTATCTAGACTTCATATCATCCTAGGTAGTTATGAGTTAGTTTTCTCATGGGATCCTAGGATTAAGACACTTGTCATGATCTTGTCTAATCCTATCTCTCATCCTTGCCTTTATTTAAGCAAGGCATCTCTAGCATATTTTGCATTATATTGTAGTATTATTGCAATTCTTGTTTGGTGGAATAGCATATTCCATTGTTACTTCTCTCTATCACTTGTGGAGCTTATTTGGTGTTGTGGATTGAAGATATCTGTTGCTTACTTCAACATGGTATTAGAGCTTTGAATCTTGCAAGCCCATTTCTATTTTTTTCATTAGAGAGTTTCTACCATCAAGTTCTATTGTGATTTGAGTTTCTTTTATGATCTTGAAAATTCCCCATATGCTCTTCTCTTGTGTTTCAATACGATCTTGAGAATCAAAAAGGGTTTGCAAAGATTTTTTAATTCTATATTGCATGTATGCATTTTGTTGAGATCTGGTGATTGCAACACTTTTGGCTATAGTGGTGGTATTTTTGGTTGACCCATTGTGTCCAAGAGGCTCGAGAAAGTCATATTTTTCTTTTGTTTCACATGATTTGGTCACCATTTACAACTTTGGAAAACAAGGGTTTGAAGCTCAGATCTATGAACAACTTTTTATTGGAGCATTTTTTTCCCAAACGGACTTGTCCATTGCATTCAAAAGGCCCAAAAACCCCTATTCTCAAATAAAATTTGTCTATTTTAGATGAATTTTATTTTAGGAAAATTTTTATTTTGCCAGGAGGTCGTCACTGCAAACCTAATTTCAGCCAGTTTTCAAAAATTCATAACTTTTGGCCATGGTGTCTATTTTTTGTAAACAAGATATCGCTGAAAAGCTAGTTCGACGAAATTCATAGTGGTGTAGGCAAATTTTCCATATTTTTCCAATTTTTTTAGCCCAAAGGTATATTTATTGCTTGTAATTGGCATAACTTTTGCATATGAAGTCAAAATTTGGCAAATTTCTTTTGAAATTGCTAGCAGAAAATCGCAAGGAATTTATTTGTAACCTCTATTTTCAGTTTTGGTAGGCTACTTTTTCTGAAAATTATAAAAATCACTATGTTATAAACGGTTGATTTGAGTTTGTCACTTGTACAAATTGTAAAATTTCTTCATTGTAGTTTGATGGGGGGTTGCAAATTGAGTTTTAATACATTTTGTTGGGGTGAAAGTCACAATTCAAGTGATCTGTAAAATGATCCTACCAATGAATCACTTAAACAATTTTTTAGATTCACTTATGGATCACAAATTTCATTATTATTGATCGTTGATAAATTGCATGTAAGGAAGAGCATAGAAATGAGCATTCAAAGCATAGACAGAAGAATTCAAAAGAAACAAGATTTGATAATGGAGTTCACCCAATGTTTGGGCTTCGTCTTTGGGTTCGCTCAATTACAATGTCGTTTGCCATTATTATGATGCAAATTGCCTGATTACATCACTATGGTCTTCAAGCTACAATACAAATTATTTTGCTTTCAAGGAAGATTATTGCTCTTCAAGCTCTTCATGCTTTCGCATTGCACTGACAAAAAATTCCTAGCAACATGTTTGTGCCTAGCTTCTCTGTCACTTTTACAATGCTTCCAAAGCATTAATAATGCAACTTACTCTCTCAAAATATGAGAACAAAAGCCTAAGGCATCAAGCCTCTATTACAAAACCAATGAGCAATTTTCCTAATTCTCCTTCCAAGAGAATTCCTTTAAGAGAATTGTCTCTAAGCCTTGTAAGCCTTTTTTTTACAAATAAATAATACCCCCTTTTATACAATTTCATATGCTTATAAAAGGGTAACAATAATATTTGCAAATATTTGCTATATCTCCATTTCGAGATTACAAATCTTGAAAATATAGCTTATTTACCCCTTATTTTTATGAGGACCCCTTATTTGTTTTTTACAAATCTCATAAAAATATTTAAAGCCTTGATAATCCTTTTAATATCCCTTTAGAATATCATAATTCGGGCTTAGGAATTTTATTTTTTTTTAAATCCTTTTAAAAAGGGTCAGGCTTTATATTTGTCCTAAGGCCCCCCTTAATTTTCTCCTTATTTTATGGTTTACATAAAATAAAACAATTCTTATATTTATTTAAGGTTTATACATAGGAAGGAGCTCACTTTATATCTTGGACAAGGCGTGTGGTGTAAGAGGATTTTAAGGCACGGGTCAAGGGATCAAATCCTGCCAAATCCTCTTTGTTTAAATATTAGACCAAACACTTTTTCTTTAATAAATATGGTTTAATCCTTATTTTATCACTTAGTTGGTCCATGTCAAAGCCAACTCACTGCTCCTGCCATGTCATCCGCCATGTGTCCTACCAAGTGTCAAGATTTGGTGATGCCACGTCATCAATTTGACCAAGTTTGACTGCAACTTTGATTGATCATAACTTCCACATACGGACTCGGATTTGGTCCGTTCAAAATGCGTTGGAAAGCTCTAACCAAGCTCTACATCATGGAAATGGTCGATAAATGTTCCATGATCATTATTTTTCTGGTTGGCCAGCTTTGACCACATGTTGACCAAACTTTGACCAGCCATAACTTTGGCATACAGTCTCTGTTTGAGCCCGTTCAAGTTGCGTTGGAAAGATCTCAACAAGCTCTACACAATGATGTCAATTTCTTGAGCATTTGGAATAGTCAAATTTTTAGGGTTTTTGAAGATCCACCTGGATCAATCCTTCCCACTAAAAGAACTTTTGGACTCCAAAAGTTTATTACAATATTCGACTCATCTTACTGACTACTTAGACTCCCAACAAAAGATTTAAACACAATGTTGCAAGTGATGTTATAATAGGTCATCACTTTTACAATCTTGAGCAACATGTGCATTTACAATAAAAATCATTTATGGAGATAACCAATCCATTTTTTACCTATCCAGGCTAATGGATTCTCCTTTTGCAAATGATCTTCTTTAGGGTATTTGTCCAAGATCGTGATTACATGTTCCACTTTCTCCTTTGTAACCTTCTACTGTATAGGTTATTGCATAGGTTTTCTTTCCTGGTGAGCGACGAAGCTCTAGGTGTGGCTTTCAACACTTTGCTTCCCAGTGTCCACTCATGTTACAATGAGTGCAAAAAATTTCCATCTTTGAATCCTTCTTGATGTTCTCCTTCTTCCAGCGAGGATGATAATTTTCATGTCCAGTTTATCCACTGATCAACAAGACCTTTCGATATAGTTCCTTCCGTTTTTGACACTTGGCAACACAATGGTTATCCATACCACAAAAAGAACAAGGAAAAGCATTCCATATGCTACTTATTGCATTACCAGTAGTACCATAGTTCAAAAACACTTTGGAGAAATCAAGTTTATACCTTTGTGGAATTTTTCTGCCACCAGATCTATGAGGAGATTTGAACTTTCTCAAGCAATCTCCTAAGTTCAGCATTCTCCAATTGAATGCAATGATTGATTTCTTCCAACTCCTGTATTTTTGCACGCTTCAATCCTTTTCCCATCTTCACACCTTGAAAATGTTAAACTAGCTCTAATACCACTTGATCTATAAAATGATCCTATTAATGAATCACTTAAACAATTTGTTAGATTCACTTATGGATCATAGATTTCATTATTATTGATCGTTGACAAATTGCATGTAAGGAAGAGCGTAGAAACGAGCATTCAAAACATAGACAAAAGAATGAAAGAAACAAGATTTGATAACGAAGTTCGCCCAATGTTCGGGCTACGTCTCCGAGCTCACTCAACTGCGATGTCGTTTGCCATTATTATGATGCAAATTGTCTGATTACATCACTCTGGTCTTCAAGCTACAATACAAAGTATTCTGGTTTCAAGGAATATTATTGCTCTTCATGCTCTTCCTACTTTCACATCGCACTGATAGAAACTTCCTAGCAACATGTTCGTGCCTAGCTTCTCTGTCACTTTTACAATGTTTCGAAAGCAATAATAATGCAACTCACTCTCTCAAAATATGAGAACAAAAGCCTAAGGCATCAAGCCTCTATTACAAAGCCAATTAACAATTTTCCTAATTCTCCTTCCAAGAGAATTGTCTCTAAGCCTTGTAAGCCTTTTTTTTACAAATAAATAATACCCCCTCTTATACAATTTCATATGCTTATAAAAGGGTAACAATAATATTTGCAAATATTTGCTATATCTCCATTTCAAGATTACAAATCTGGAAAATATAGCTTATTTACCCCTTATTTTTATGAGAACCCCTTTTTTTTTTTTTACAAATCTCATAAAAATATTTAAAGCCTTGATAATCCTTTTAATAACCCTTTAGAATATCATAATTCGGGTTTAGGAAAAAAAAAAATTAATCCTTTTAAAAAGGGTCAGGCTTTATATTTGTCCTAAGCCCCCCCTTAATTTTCTTCTTATTTTATACGGTTTACATAAAATAAAACAATTCTTATGTTTAAATTTAAGGTTTATATATAGGGAGGAGCTCACCTTATATCTTGGACAAGGCATGTGGTGTAAGAGGATTTTAAGGCATGGGTCAAGGGATCAAATCCCACCAAATCCTCTTTGTTTAAATATTAGACCAAACGCTTTTTCTTTAATAAATATGGTTTGATCCTTATTTTATCACTTAGTTGGTCAATGCCAATTCCAACTCACTGCTCTCTCCAAATCATCCACCATGTGTCATGCCAAGTGTCAAGCTTTAGTGATGCCACATCATCACTTTGACCAAGTTTGACCACAACTTTGACTAGTCATAACTTCCACATACAGACTTGGATTTGGTCTGTTCAAAATGCATCGAAAAGCTCTCATTTAGCTCTACATCATGGAACTGGTAGAGAAATGTTTCATGATCATTAATTTTTTGGTTGACCAGCTTTGACCACATGTTGACCAAACTTTGACCAGCCATAACTTTAGCATACGGTCTCCGTTTGAGCCCGTTCAAGTTGCATTGGAAAGCTCTCAACAAGCTCTATACAATTATATCAATTTTTGAGCATTTGGAATAGTCAAATTTTTAGGGTTTTTGAAGATCCACCTAGATCATTAAGTGTCACATTGTCTTTTTCTTTTGGTGTTCATGGCGGATCTAAGGAAAATTGAACCACTCACTCCACACAATTATCATACATGGAAGCTAAAAATGACTCAATTGTTACAATATAAGGGTCTATGGCCAATTTTAGATGTAGAATAACTTGAATTCACAAGGGATTAAGAAAAATTTATCCATAGATGTAAAATGGATGAAGCAAAAGGGCTCATTAGCTTACATGTATTTGATAGCTTGTTGTTTCATATTGCAGAGTGTAAAACACTTAAGAATGTTAAGGATAAACTTAAAGAATTGTATGGTAAAAGTAGTTAGTTCAAAGTCTTACAATTTCAAGCATATCTACAATCACTCTCTCCAAATGCATTTCCTTCAATTCAATATTTTCTTACGCAATTCAAGTTGATTTTTTCACAATTAAAAGGATGTGGGCATGATAAATCTAGTGATGAATGTATCTTCTTGATTCTATCTAAGTTAAGAGGCCCTTATCAAGTGTTCTCTTCTACTTTCTATTCAACTATGGATGCCATGGGGAAAGAGGACAAAATGCCTTCATTTGAGTTGTTTTGTGAGCATCTTACTAGGGAAGAGGCCAAGTTGATTCAATTGGATTCCCTACCTAGTTCTAATAATCATGCTCTAATGGCTCAATCATCCAAGGGTAAAGGAAAGAATAAGAAGAAGCTCAAGACAAAATCATCTTTAGGTAGTGAGACTCCCTCCAAATCAAAGCCGAAGAACAATCAGAAGTCCACTCCATCTCCTTCTTCTTCTACCTATGGAGATTCTTCTTTCAAGTCCAAGAAAAAGAAAGGAGATGGGTAAGTGCATGGATCTGTTACACAATTTTGGCTCTTAAGATGCCACTTTTTTTCTAAAATCAGCAAATTTGATTTGCATAAGAAAATGAAGATAGTTACGCTCAAAATTTCAAGATGCAACAAGAACAAGAGTTGAAGTGCTCTGAGTCTAGTTTCTAAGCTACTAATTCTTTTTGAAATTAATGAAGATTAAGGGTCTCAAAAAGAGGGGTCCAAAATAGGTCATGCTTTTATCAAAAAAAATAGCATAGCGCCTAAGGGCTCCTCCCTTTTTGATTAACTTTTTTTTAGAATTTCAAAAATCCGAACAGTGAGAAATTAGATAACACCATGTAGTTTATCCTCATTCTTTTGGATAATTTTTTTAATGAATATATAATATTTTATGAATTTTGAAAGTGGACACATGTTGAAAAGCTAAAATTTGAGCGTGCTCCCCCCTAAATTTTTTGAAAACTAATCAAAAATTGAAAAAAAAATCATCGTGTAGAATGGAGTCTAGTTTTAAAAAATGTAATGTGTTTCACATTTCAATGAACGAGTAAAACTCTATCCTAAAACTAGCACATGTTGGTTTTTGACCAGGCATTTACAATAGAAGTTATGGATCAAAACCTTAACTGAATCAAAATGAAAAAAGAATTATATATTTAGATAGCTAAGAGAGAGGTTAACATCAACATAATTTTTTTATAAACATGCATTGAAAGACGTGCAAATGTGACGGTGAGCATAGACAAAAATATGAGGAAATTTGAAAAATCTTGTCAATTCACTTGTCCAAACAGGTTATTTGGTGAGTGCCAAATTTGGTGCTCGCCAAATGACCTGCTTTGAACAAAATCTAACTTTCCCCTCTTTGGTCGACCACTTTGATAATGCTGAGAGTGTGTGATTTATGATCATAGATGGATAGTTGAGGTTTTACCTTTCATACACTCTCTGGTTCCTTACCCTAACTAGATAACTCTCTATCCCTCTAAAGTATCTCTCTCTCAAGTCTCACTCCCTCCCACACTACCTAGACTACTCTCTCTCTCACTCCAATCCCCTCTCTCAAGTATCATTCCCTCCCACCCTACCTAGATAAATATATCTCACTCCAACCCCCTTTCTCACCCTCCCTCTCTCTCTCCCCCTCTGGTCTTTGTCTCTCTCACTCCATCTCCCTCTCTTAGGTCATTATCTTTCTCTCTTTGTCTCTCTCTCTATCAAGTCTCTCCTCCTGCCTCTCTCTCTCTCAAGTATCTCCCTCCCTACCCCTCTCCCTCTCTGGTCCTCCTCTGTCTCTCCCTCCCTCCCTCTCTCACTCCCTCTATCTCTCTCCCTCTCTCTCTCTCCCTCTCTCTCAAGTATCTCCCTCCACCACCTCTCCCTCTCTCTCAGGTCCCTCTCTCTCTCAAGTCTCTCCCTCCTACCCCCTCTCCCTCTCGTAGGCCTCTCTCTGTCTCTCTCACTCACTCCCTCTATCTCTCTCCCACGCCCTCTCTCTGTCTCACTCTCTCTCAGGTATCTCCCACCCCGCTCCCTCTCTCTCTCTCTCAGGTAACTCCCCCCACCCACTCTCTCTCTTTATCTCTCTCTCACTCCCTCCATCTCTCTCCCATCTCTATATCGTGGGAACTCCCTCTTCCTCCCACCCCCTCTATCTCTCTCAAGTCTCTCTCTCACTCCCTGTATCTCTCTCCCATCCCTATATCTCCTAATCTCTCAGGTCTCTGCCTCCCACCCCTCTCTCCCACTTTGTCTCCCTCTCCCTCTCTCTCAGGTCTCTCCCTCCCACCTTCTCTCCCTCTCCCTCTCTCAAGTTTCTCCCTCCCACCCTCTCTCTCTCTCTCTCCCTCCTCTCTCCCACTCCCTCTCTCTCCCTCCCTCTATCTCTCTAGACATCTCTCTCTATCTTAGGTCTCTCTTGTATCTCTCTCCCATCCCTCTATCTCCCACTCCCTCTCTCCTACTCTCTCAGGTATCTCCCTTCCACTCTTTCTCTCTCTCCCTCTCTCTCTCAGGTACGTTTATGCTAGGCATGGTCCTCTTTCACACCCAAACACACCAAATCGCTTTAAGCTACATTCAACCGGCAAAATCTCTTAAGAGTCCAAAGTGCAAAATGGCTGTAATCTTTGACATGTTGTTACTCGGATACCATGATGCTTAGAAACTTCTCATTTGAGGCTATGGGATTTTTTTGGGCCCCTCTACAATAACCTCTCTTAGTTTTTTCTATTTTAAAGGTGTTTTCTCATGGTGGCGACATTTCGCTTGGGATAAAGTTGTCAAATGCAAGTAGTGCAAAGTTGCAAAGTGGCAAAACTTTCGTTCTACAACTCGTGTGACCAAAAAAAATATTTCAATGTGTCTGGGTGGGTATTTTTACACTATGAATGGTCTTCTTTCGTACCCAAACACGTCGAATCGCATTGAGCTACATTCAATCGACAGAATCTCTTAAGAGTCCAAAGTGCAAAATGGTTGCAATCTTTGACATAATGTTACTTGGATACTGTGATGCTTAGAAATGTTTCATATAAGGCTATGAGATCATGTTGGGCCCTTCTACAATAACCTCTTTCATTTTTTTCTATCTTGGAGGCGTTTTTCCATGGTGGCGACATTTTGCTTAGGGAAAAAGTTGTCAAACGCAAGTAGTGCAAAGTTGCAAAGTGGTGCAACTTTCATTTTGTAACTTGTGTGACCAAACAAACTGTTCCAATGCATCCAGGTGGGTACATTTATGCTAGGCATGGTCCTCTTTCACACCCAAACACGTCGAATCATTCTGAGCTACATTCAACCGACAAAATCCCATAAGAGTCCAAAGTGCAAAATGGTTGCAATCTTCAACATGTTGTTACTAAAATACCATGACACTTAAAAAATTCTCATCTAAGGCTATGGGATTGTGTTGAGCCCCTCTACAATAACCTCTCTCAATTTTCACTATCTCGGAGGCATTTTCCCATGGTGGCAACATTTTGCTTAGGGAAAAAGTTGTTAAATACAAGTAGTGCAAAGTTGCAGAGTGGTGTAACTTTCATTTTGAAACTAGTGTGACCAAATGAATTGTTTCAATGTATGTGGGTGGGTACATTTATGTAGGAATGGTCCTCTTTTGCACCCAAACACACCAAATCGTTCTGACCTACATTCAATCGGTTGAATCCCTTAAGAGTCTAAAGTGCAAAATGGCTACAATTTTCAACATGATGTTACTTAGATATCATGATGCTTAGAAACTTCTCATATGAGGCTATAGGATCACATCGGGCCCCTCTACAATAATCTCTCATTTTTTGTTATCTCGGAGGCATTTTTCCGTAGTGGTGACATTTCACTTAGGGAAAAAGTTGTCAAATGCAAGTAATGCAAAGTTGCAAAGTGGTGCAATTTTTGTTCTGCAACTCATGTGACCAAATGAACTATTCCAACACATCTAGGTGGGTACATTTATGCTATTCATGGACCTCTTTCTCACCCAAACACACTAAATCACTCTGAGCTACGTTCAACCGGTTGAATCCCTTAAGAGTCTAAAGTGCAAAATGGTTGCAATCTTTGACGGGTTGTTACTTGGATACTATGACACTTAGAAATTTCTCATCTAAGTATATGGGATCATGTTGGGCACCTCTAAAATAACCTCTCTCAGTTTTCATTATCTTAGAGGTGTTTTCCCGTGGTGGTGACTTTTCACTTGGGGAAAAAGTTGTCAAATGCAAGTAGTGTAAAGTTGCAAAGTGGTGCAACTTTCATTCTGCAACTCGTGTGACCAAATGAATTATTCCAATGCATCCAAGTTGGTACGTTTACGCTAGGAATGGTCCTATTTTTCACCCAAACACACCAAATCGTTCTGAACTACGTTCAACTGGCAGAATCCCTTATGAGTTCAAAGTGTAAAATGGCTACAATCTTCGATGAGGTGTTACTCAAACATCGTGATGCTTAGAAACTTCTCATCTAATCCTATAGGATTGTGTTGGGCCCCTCTACAATAACCTCTCTTAATTTTTGCTAACTCGAAGGATTTTTCCCGTGGTAGCGACTTTTCACTTGGGGAAAAAGTTATCAAATGCAAGTAGTGTAAAGTTGCAAAGTGGTGCAACTTTTTTTTTGCAACTCTTGTGACCAAAAAAAATATTTCAATGCATCCAGGTGGGTATTTTTACACTAATAATGGTCCTCTTTCACACTCAAACATGTTGAATCGTTCTGAGCTATGTTCAACCAACAGAATCCCTTAAGAGTCTAAAGTGCAAAATGGTTGCAATCTTCGATGGGGTGTTACTCGGACACTGTGATGCTTAAAAAATTCTCACCTAATTCTATGAGATTTTGTTGGGCCCCTTTACAATAACCTCTCTCAGTTTTCGCTATCTCGGAGACATTTTTCTATGGTGGTGACTTTTCACTTGAGGAAAAAGATGTCAAATAAAAGCATTGTAAAGTTGCAAAGTGGTGCAACTTTTGTTCTACAACTCATGTGACCAAAAAAAATATTCCAACGCATTTGTATGGTTATGTTTATGCTTGGCATGGTTCTCTTTCACACCCAAACACATCGAATCACTCTAAGCTACATTAAATCGACTGAATCCCTTATGAGTTCAAAGTGCAAAATGGCTGCAATCTTCGATGGGGTGTTACTCAGACACCTTGATGCTTAGAAAATTCTCATCTAACCCTATGGGATCACATTGAGCCACTCTACAATAGTCTCTCTCAGGTTTCTCTAACTCGGAGGCATTTTCTCATGGTGGCGACTTTTCACTTGGTGAAAAAGTTGTCAAATGCAAGTAGTTTAAAGTTGCAAAGTGGTGCAACTTTCGTTCTACAACTCATGTGACCAAACAAAATTTTTCAACGTGTTTAGTTGGGTATGTTTATGCTAGGCATGGTCCTCTTTCACACTCAAACATGTTGAACCGCTCTAAGCTACATTCAACCGACTGAATCCCTTAAGAGTCCAACAGTGCAAAATAGTTGCAATCTTCGACGGGTTGTTACTCGAATACCATGATGCTTAGAAAATTTGCATCTAATCATATGGGATCACATTGGACCCCTCTACAATATCCTCTCTCAGTTTTTTTTAACTTAGAGGCATTTTCCCGTGGTGGCGACTTTTCACTTAGGGAAAAAGTTATCAAATGCAAGTAGTGTAAAGTTCTAAAGTTGTGCAACTTTTGTTCTGCAACTCATGTGACCAAATGAACTATTCCAATGCATCTAAGTGAGTAATTTTACACTAGGAATGGTCCTCTTTCACACTCAAACACACTAAATCACTCTGATTTGTGTTCAATTGATAGAATCCCTTATGAGTCCAAAGTGCAAAATGGCTGCAATTTTCGATGGCATGTTACTCAGACATCGTGATGCTTAAAAACTTCTCATCTAAGAATATGGGATCATTATTGGCCCCTATATAATAATGTCTCTCAATTTTTACTAACTCAGAGGTTTTTTCCTGTGGTGGTGACTTTTCACTTAGGGAAAAAGTTGTCAAATGCAAGTAGTGTAAAGTTGTAAAGTGGTGCAACTTTCATTTTATAACTCATGCAACCAAATGAACTATTCCAACGCATCCAGGTGGGTACATTCATGCTAGGAATGGTCCTCTTTTTCACCCAAACACATTGAATTGCTCTGATCTACGTTCAACTAGTTAAATCCCTTAAGAGTCCAAAGTGCAAAATGGCTGCAATCTTCGATAGGGTGTTACTAGGACACTGTGATGCTTAGAAACTTATTGTCTGAGCCTATAGGATCATGTTGGACCCCTCTACAATAACCTCTCTCAATTTTCACTATCTCGAAGGTTTTTTCCCATGGCACTGGCGACTTTTCACTTGTGAAAAAAGATGTCAAATGTAAGTAATGTAAAGTTACAAAGTGGTGCAACTTTCATTCTGCAACTCGTGTGACCAAACGAACTATTTATCCAGATGAGTATTTTTACAGTAGGAATGGTCCTCTTTAACACCCAAACACACCAAATTTCTCTGAGCTACGTTCAACCAGTTGAATCCCTTATGAGTCCAAAGTGCAAAATAGTTGCAATCTTCGACGGGGTGTTACTCAGAAACTATGATACTTAGAAACTTCTTGTTTGAGCCTATGGGATCATGTTGGGACCATCTACAACAACCTCTCTTAGTTATCTCTAACTTAGAGGTTTTTTCCTGTGGTGGAAACTTTTCACTTAGTGAAAAAGTTGTCAAATGCAAGCAGTGTAAAGTTGCAAAGTGGTTCAACTTTCATTCTGCAACTCATGTGACCAAACGAACTATTACAATGCATCTGGGGTGGGTACATTTGGACATGGTCCTCTTTCGCACCCAAACATGCTGAATCACTCCGAGCGACGTGTTGTGACTTGTTTCACACATCGCCCCATTGCAAATGGGGACCCCCAATAGTTTGTTTTTTAGGATTTTTTCTTAGAGTTGCAATTTCATAAATTTCATTGCTTTGAGAGTTTGGAGTTATATTTTTGAGAAATCACCCAGGTCAAGTAGAGAATTCAAGCTCAGAATAGTGCATAGACGTCGTCAAAGTGCTCAGAAGGTCCGGAGGACGAAGAATGCCATTGCTTTGAGTCAATTCTGACACTTCCTATTTTTTAGAGATTCAACTTTTTTGCTTTTTGCTTTTTCTATTTTTGGCACTTTGGGACCAACCCAGGAAGCAACTTTTTGTCTTGTTTTTTGCTTTTTGCTTTTTTCAACTTTTTTGAAAGTTGACCTAGGATTGGGTCCCACAGGTCATGGTGTCAACGTTTTTATCTTCAAAATCAAAAATTTGTGCCTCCAAGAATAAAAATCAAGAGAAAGTCTCCACGTGAATTTTTTGTTCCAGATGATCCAGAAGAAAGCAAGAAATTCATCTAAGTGTCAAGATGAGAAATGGCAAGGAAAGCTTCAAGTCTTCCCATAGGAGAATGAAGATGGTGAGCCTTAAGCTAAGTTCGCCCAAGGAAAAATGAGATGTCCAAAGAACTTCAAAGTCCTCCCAAGAAATGGATGTCCAAACATATGGTCAAGTAGGCCCTAGCTTGAAGGAAGCATGTCCAAGGCACTATGAAGTCCGCCTAGAAGAAAATGCACATAGTCTAGCCAAGGTGAAGTCCTCCCAAGGGAAAGATGTCTAAACATTGGAAAATTCCACCCAAGCTTGAGATACTATGTCCAAGGCACTGTGAAGTCTGACCTAGCTTGAGGAAAGGATGGCAAACAAATCATCAAGTTCGCCCAAGCTAGAAGCATGTCCAACCAATCTCAAAGTCCACCCAACCAAGAGGAGGGAGAAAAAAACTCATAAAATTGGCTAAGTGTTGATACCCTGGGAAGAAAAACTCATAAAATTGACTAAGTGTTGATACCTTGGGAAGAAAAACTCATAAAATTAGCTAAGTGTTGATACCTTGGGGAGAAAAACTCAAAAAATTGGCTAAGTGTTGATACCTTGGGGAGAAAAACTCAAAAAATTGGCTAAGTGTTGATACCTTGGAGAATGAAATTTCAAAATTTGGTTAAGTGTCAAGGTAATTCCCTAAGCAATGAGCAACTCCGCCCAACATGGCCAACCAATCATGAAGTTTTCCAAGGCTAAATTGAAGATGGCTAAGCAACTACCAAGTTCACCCTATCCAAGGAAATATGAAAATGGCATAAAGATGACCAAGTCCACCATGGCATGAAGAGAAGTGAAGTCCGCCCTTGGCATGAAGAGAACAAAGTCCGCCTTAGACAAAAAGAAGGATGGAAAAGAGGTCATGAAGTCTACCCAGCCAAGGAGAGGGAGAAAATGACATGAAGAGTAAGAAGTTTTCCATGAATAAAATAAAAAAATTCCATAATTTAAAGATGAAAAGGTTGGAAAGATTGGAAAAATCAAACTCAAACACTTAGAATATTTTTTATTTTCCAACACTTAGAATTAATTTTTGAAATATTCAACACTTAGAAAATTTTCGAACTTAAAAGAAAATCTAGAAGATTTTGGCTAAGGATGGCGCCATGGTGAAAACTAGAAACTTTCTCTTGAAAATATTCAATAAAGATTGAGTTGCCATTTCAGAGGAAATAAAACAGTCTAGGTTCAACGAATCCCAAATAAAACATGAAGTTGCTAAAATAAATCGAACTCTTCAACTTTATAAGCAGTTTAACTTGTCATTTTCAATTCATTCTTTCAAAGTTCGATTGTGAGAAGATTTTAGCTCTCCCAAAGTTATGAAAGACAAATTTCTAAAAGAAAATTCTTGGAGATAAAGTAATTTTTTGAAGTGGAGAGCAAAGAATGAAGTAAAATTTCTTAGTTGAAGGACATAATTTCCAGAGAATAACGTGCTTTTTCTGAGTTGAAGACAGAATTTTCAGATTTTAAGGCAGATTTACTGTCAAAAGTATATAATTTCGAAGGTTTAAAATATGAGTTTGATGGATTTCTTTCATCATTCTTTTGTCTTATTCACTTATTCTCATGAAATTTGCTAAGTACTTAGCCAAATTCTCTCATTTTTAGTCTAATTTTTCACAGAATTTGACCTTTTGACAAACTGAAAATGAAATTTTTGAGCAAGAGGATCCAAGAAAATCAGAATTAAAATCTTAAAATTATTATTTTCTTCATGTTTCTTGTAGGTTGATGACCACCAAAGGAGAACCTTTGAGAAAGGCCCAGATGAAGTTCACCAATAAAGGATTGCAGCCAAAGTCAAAGATCAACTCCAAGTGGAAGAATGTCACAGACACCAACCTTGGACACGTGGATTTTAAAGATTTCAAGAAGAGAATGTATGGGCAAGATGGATTCCTGCCAACACCTATTGCTCGTCGGATGATGAGAAATGGCATTGTCTAAGTGGTTGGATTTCCACCAGCTATGGAGTGTGTTGAGTTGATGGTCGAATGTGCCATGCATTACAATCCACAAGAGAGACAAATCATTGTGCCAAATGGCGGAGTATTGGCTCACCTTGGAAAGTTAGCCATTCAAGAAACATTTTGCATACCAAATTATAACCAGACTTCCTACAAAACCAAAGAGGATGCCAGAAGACTTTATGAGGACTAGCTGGAGCTTTGTGCAATGAATATCAATAAGTTGTGGTTAGAGAAGTCGAGGCCTTCCATTAAGAAAATGCCAAAGAAATTGCTTTGTACTGACTTCAAGGAGGAGTATGGAGATATCATTTTTCTATTAAATAGAGTAATGGACAGCCCTCAAGGTGCACCATTTGAGACATGGATGTATTATTTTATTGATGAGATCACCTCAGGTGTCAAAATGTTCAATTG
This sequence comes from Sequoia sempervirens, assembly GCA_007258455.2. NCBI lineage: Eukaryota > Viridiplantae > Streptophyta > Pinopsida > Cupressales > Cupressaceae > Sequoia > Sequoia sempervirens. The sequence continues at coordinate 28,994,504 of VDFB02353493.1, read as the reverse complement.
GTTGTGGATAATCAGTGACAATCTCAATGAACAGTTAATAAATTTGGAAAGGACAAAGTCTTTTTACATGAGTTCCTCCATTGTCTACCTATTGGCTAGTTTATAGATACACAGGATTGATCTATAGAGGCGTGGTAGGAAATGGTGAAAATGAATTTAAATCCTATGATTGTTATCCACAACTATAGCTCAGCGAGAAAACCCACTTTAGAAGGGTAAATGATGCCTTCTTGATGTACATCACTAGAATATTGTAGGGAGGAACTCATTAGAGGCTCACTCATGAGGCCAAGAGCTTGATCAACAAGTATGGATCCTGGTTTATCCAGTTTCCAAGATTCACCTATATAAGAGTTTAAGGATTCACCGGATGTCCTTACCGACTTCCAATTTACCCAACCAACAGAATGGTCTTGCTCAAAGTCCTTAAGCAATTGGAAACATACCAAGGCCTCTAGAGATCAAAGTAGAAAGAAGCCATTACCTTCCCATTTTTCATCAGAAATATGTTGTAGTCTTGTCCATTAGCACAGGCAACCGAAAGTGCCAAGTTGGAAATGTAGTGGTATCTATTCACATCTTACCGGTCTGGAGCTAATTTTGATCCTCACAATCATATTGGTACCGTGAATGGAAAGAAGTATAGACACAAGGTAGACCTAGAGGATTTTTGGGTGAATGTCGCAAATGAATATGATATCAAGAAAATACTATGGTCCAGATTGCTAGTGAACTTGATTAGAACAACCAAGCTTTTTTGTGTGCCTGATCAGATAGAGGATGATGGAGAATATGTTCAACCACGCTATGATGAGAATTGGCCTCTTCCTCTTGTGAAATGGTCAAAACCCAAGCTCGCGGACTTAACCACCTTGATGAGGCTAGTTGTCAAATATTCATAGTGGTGGGTTGATCAGCAAATCTAGGGACTAAGGTGAAGAAATGTGACCCTCACTTATAACTTGATGGGTGAAGTGGAATCATATTCTCCAAATACAGGAGCATCCCAAGGTGATGAACCAATTGAAAGCACTAATTCTAGAAAAAGGAAGGAGGTAATTGATGACTCCATAAGGTCGAAAGGGAAGAATATTGTAGATGAAGAAACTATCCAAAAGAAGCAGAGATCAAGGCCATCTCATTTTTCCATGTCCAGGAATCTAAATGAGATATTAACTATTGAGGACGAGTCATTGGCTGAAATAAGAATTCCTTCTCCAATCCATGAGGAGAACATTGAATTAGTCCAATAGGATGATGATGAACCCCCACCTCCCACAGGCACTGAGATACTTGAGTTTGAAAAATGAAATGGATATTATCCCATGCCTTAGAGTGCTGAAAGGAGTTCCAAAGAAGGAACTGATTGATGGAAAGGTAATTGCAGCAGGGGCTGCATATGATTTCAATACCTAGTATCGGGCATTGGTTGCATGAAGCGAAGTCTTAGAGAAGGTGAAGGTTGATGGTATCAAAGCCGAGGAATAGATGAGGGAAATTCAGAATAAGATTTTCCTTGTAGCTGCAAATGTACTTGAGAAGGATACCATCTGAGAAAATGATATGCAGTTGGAAAGTCCAAAAGCTTAGAACCCAGGAGATTTTCCTTGCCACCACAAGACCAATCCTGAAGCAGAATTTGACTAAGGCATCAAATTTCTTGTCCATCTAGGATGCCTTCCAAAAATAGGAATCGGAGTGGGAGACAGCTTTCGCCGAGTGTGTAGATGGCTTAGACGTGTTGGAATTCAAGGTGAATATAATTGCCACATGTCAGAGTGGAGGAGGTCAGCACAATAGTGTCTAGATTCATTGAATACACTGCCACTCAAGAGGATAAGGATGCACCTCCTAGAAGATAGCTCCTCATGCTACTTGTTCTTCATCCATTGTTTATTAATTTTATTTTGGGAAACCCTAATTAGGGTTGATTTTTCTTTATCTTAGTCGTTGATCTTAGATTGATCTCGGCCTTTCATTTGTTTTCAAAAACTCTATATAAACTCCAATTCTCTCATTTCATTTTGTGAAGAGAGTCTTATGAAATTGTTGTGTAGAGCTACTTTGATAATAAAAGTTCATATTGCATGATTTTCTTTGAATCCTTCTTGTTATCAAGTGGTTGCATGGTTGCATATCTCCTTCAACATAGAATAGATTTAGTATAGAACATAGGATAGATTTAAAAGTGGAATTTGATTTGAACGCATGTTAGATGAATGAAAGATTTGATAGTATAGATTGGTGAAAAAATTTCTCATACTTTCTTTGAATGAATGTTTTTTGTTCAATGTGTAACATTAGCCTAAGATTATATTGTGGATGCTTTAACTTCTACTTTGAATAAATATTGTTCCATTGATGGTATTATTCACTATATGAAAATCTTGAGCACAACCTTATAAGATTGCACTCACTTTGTGTAGTTTTCCTTAGTGTGGCGAAGCAAAGTGATGTTATTGGTTTCACCCAGTCTTTACCATCTCTTGAGTTCTTAGAATTAGCATAAAACTTCTAAACCCTTATCCATTTGCACTTTTTTTTGAAACTCCAAAACTGAAATTTTAAAAAAAAAACAAAAAAAAAAGAGAGCATTACTGTCAATTTTTCGTAAGCCCTAGCTTGTGAATGATTTGCAAGCATAAGTCCCTTTGTGTATTACCAACATATCACAATTCCCATTGAGCTTATCCACACATCAATACTTGACAAAAGAAACCTTGGAATCGCCATATGATCTCACAATCTTAGCATATGTCGTGGTTTTTCAAGAGAGGATAAAGTGTCTTTGGAATTTTTATTCTATAATGTTCGACAAATGATAAAACGTGAACCAATATTAAAATTGGTGCTAGAAGGAGGGAAAAACAATAACAAATTACTTACAAGTTGAGGTAGTAGACATGATGCAGTATGGTGTTACCGCATGAGTTTCCTTTTGACATACCTTTTAAACAACTAGATCAAGGACAGACAAACATTACTAATCAATTGTATTCATTTGCTTGGAAATCAAAGACAAACCATGTTGAATTTGGACAAGTGAGCCATTCTATCACTAAAGAAGAAGAAAAGGGGCATTGAATTGAAGAAGCAATTGAAAGTGATTTGATGAAACAAAGAGTCTTGACCCTTCTACAACAAGTTTTTGAAGATATACAACAATTTCTTGAAGTTTTCAATCAATCACCACCGGCCCATCCTAAATAAATCCAAATGAAGAATGGTGCTTCCAGGAAGTGTTCCTAATATAGGGAAAGATCCTAATCCAGTGCTACAACCAAACTTAGGTTTTCACGACGAGCAAGAAGACATCATTAATACCAAATTATTTAGTCTAGCATGGAAAGTAAGAAGAAATGCTCCTAACTGGTTTCGAATGCGCTTTATTCTTGAGGAAGAAGAAGAGAGATCCCAATGTATTGAGGCCATTATCCAAAGAGGTTTTCTTATTCAAAGGTTTGAATCCCTTCAACAACAGCAAAATCAACTAGCTAATCAACAAGTTCCTCAACAAGAAAATCAACCAACTCCTGAAGCAGTTCTCGCATAACCCTGATAGGCTTGAAGGAAGATACGCTGGATTGAATCAATTCTTTCTCACCAGACAAATTTTGAAGAATTATTATATCCACTCCAGGTTATTTCAAATAGTTTGTAGAGTTGTCACCTTACAGAAATAGATAGAGAAAGAAAACGGAAGCATCACAAGAAGGAACATCAAGTGCAGTTGACCCTAGTGAAACATTTTCACCCAGTGAAGAAGTACCGAGTGGAGAAGGCATTTTTGGTTTATTCCAAACCCTGCCATCACGTATTCCAATTCTAGGTACTACTCAACTAAATAATCAACAAGTTCCAGTAGTTGCACAACCAATTCAAGCAAATCAGGTGAATGCTCAAATGGCATGGTGTCCAGCTAATGCATCATCCATGACATTTCCTGTCTATCATGATATGCCTAAGAACCCAAAACAATTTTGTTCCAAGTTCCATAGTGGTGACCTAAGCCACACTACGAACAAGCATATCAAATTTTTTGAAGATCTCCTTCAAATTAGAGATATCCAAGAAGAATATGTTGCTTGTAGGTTGTTTCCCTACACCTTCAATGAAGAGGCCTCTTATTGGTACATCCATTTTCCAGCTGACTGTATCCGCATTTGCCAACAAATGAAGGAAGCTTTCTTAGAGAAATTCAAGGCACCAATTTCCCTAATAGATTTGTATAGGAAATTTGTGGAAGTGAAGAGGTAGGAGCATGAACCAATTAGCACATTCAACAACATATTCCACAAGGCCTACACGAGGTTATGAGATCCTTACAACTTGGACAGTGTTGCACCACTGCTAGTTTTTTATGCAGCCTTGGATTGTCTCACCTCTATGTTTGTAAAGTCAAAGAATTTGTCCCCAGCCAACATAAAGGAAGAATATGATGCAGCAGTTACAGTCAACAATGATCTAAGAATAAGTATTCCTCCAGGGTCGCTTAATTATTTAGGGAATTATGCTACCCAAAATCAAATTCAAGATATCAATCAAGCATTGGCTCAACATACACCTATGATGACCCAGTTCCTACCACAAGTAATCAATTGTTCCTTCACCCAGGAGCGCCTATGTCCCAAATGCCACCATCACAGCCATATATAGTTAGAATGCAATGACCTCAGCCTTAACTAAAGAAGAAAGTGACAAAATAAAGGAATTGACCAACCAAATCAAGAAGTTGTCAACTGAAGTTACATATTTGAGAGGTCAGAACAATCAAATACAAAGTATGTAAAGAAACTATTTGTCACATGAAGGGAATTACCAAGGTCAAGGTCCCTCTGGATACCAAAGAGATAATCAAAATTACCAAAGGGACAATCAAAATTATCAAGGGAATAATCAAGGTTTCTGGAATAACAACCCAGGCTTCCAAAAGAAGACATGGAACACTAGACCTAACAACGATATTGTGTCATCTCCCTTAGATAATCAACTTGTTACTAACAATCATCTTGTAGACAAGGTGTTCCTAGCTGAAGCGGTGTTATCTGGATGGTGTAGATTGCATAACACAGATCAACATTTTGAGTTACATTGCCATGAATTCCAAGTAGCAGCAGATATTTTTAGGAATGAAAAGAGGAATTCGGAGGTAGAAGATCCTCTAGTGACATGATATGAATTAGTCCCTGCACTGAGATATGATTAGGCCCTTGTCATCAAAAATGTCAAATTTCCACCCCAAGAGTACCCACGATACCAACCTAATCAAATATTCCCACCCGCATCTACAAATGGCCTAGTGGAGGCGCCACAATATCAAGTTGGACCAGAAACTCAAGACCCATCAAGCCAGTCATCTACAATTAATGGTTATAGTTTCCCTCTATTGTAAAACAGTGTATTGGTGGAAGGAACCAAAGAAGTGCTCCAACAGACATCTGGAAACCCACTCAAAGTGTATCAGAGGAATGCTCGCTATAATGAACCTTTGACTATGTCCATTCCTCCAAATAATTTCCAGACTCCACCAAATCCAAATGCTACCAATGTGTCATCTCTTCCCAGAGATTCAACTGAATACCACCAATAGAACATCCAACCAAATGGGGCAAGACAAGCTATTGTACCACAAGTTGAACAAAGGCGACAAGAAAACCCTCAAGTGGAGCAGGCTTAGGCACATACAAAAGATCATCCCAGAGAAGAATTTAAAAGGTTAAGTTCATATGTGTTGGAAGAGTTTAAAAAGATAAAGGTCAATTTACCTTTGATCGAGCTGATGACAATCCCTGAGATTCAGGAAACACTCCTAGGCAGTTTGACCGAAATTTTAGTCCCAAGGAACACCTCACAGAACATGTCGAACAAGGGAGTACTCAATGCCCCAACAAATACAAATGTTATTCAAGACAAGCTAGAAGTGTCAGGCAATGCATTTGATACTCCACGACAACCTCCTAATTTTGTGGGAATAGTCCAAGCATCATCTAAAAGTTCAAATCAAGGAGACATGACTCCAGAAGAGGTTCTCATGGATATAAACATATTCCAAGAAGAAATTTTGATAAATGAGCTACTACAGAATCCACCAAAGAAAGAACTTGTCCCAGGAGCACAAAAATAAGAGAGTCGAGATATCAACAATCAAGAAAAACACTCAGTAGTCTTTTACCAAGGAAAAGATGAGTCTGCCCCATTTTTATTGTCAGTTAGAATATTTGGAAAAATGTTGCACAATTGCCTAGTGGATTCTGGTGCTTCAAGCAACGTGATGCCACTAGCTATCTGCCAAAGGTTAGGACTTGTTCCTACAAGAACCAATAAGAAATTCACTCAGTTAGATAAAACAAAAGTCCTTGTTATGGGAGAATTGAACAATATTCACATGCAACTAGTAGTAGACCTGAGAGTGCAAAATTGTATCGACATTTCCATAGTCGATAGCCCTGATGGATATGACATGCTTTTAAGTAGAGATTGGTCAAGGAGGCTGAATGGATATATTTCTATAGAATTTTATCACATGTGGTTGTCGTGGAAAGGGATCCCAAACCAAATAAGAGTTGACAGCACTCTGAGGCTCAAGCTGATGATTACTGAATATGGAGAAAACAACGAAATATTATTTCTCGAGAAAGACTTAGGCTCTTATAGGCCTAGAGTGAATGAAGTCATAATGTTGCATGGATCAACTTGGGAAATCGAAGGGATGGTTGATTCTACTGAAGCACTAATCAAAAAATGCCAAGGCTCCCAAGATAATAATGAAGGAATGTTTGAAAATTTTAGAAACTTTATTTTGAAAAGTGTTCAATTGAAGGCAGAATTGTGCAAAAATGTCCACATTCAAGATCTATTGCTGCCAAACTAGTGTCAAATCCACAATGTGGCTCATTCTGAATTTATATGTAAAATGTGTCATAAAGCCATAGAAGAAGTACAAAAAAGAATTCCATAGGCAATGAGCCTTTTAAACAACAAAAGAGGTCAATCATATTGATGGCTCTACCTCAATAATGACACAAGAGATAAAATATGGACAAGATCCTTAAGAAGGAAACACGGATCTACAGACTCCACTTTCCCCACAACAAGAACAAGTTTGGACCCTAAGGTTCGACGGATCCTGGTCAAAAAAAGGAGTCAGAGCTAGTCTTGAATTAATCAGTCCAATGAAGAAGCATACCTTGTAGCTCACATACTGCAATTCCCCTGCACAAATAATGTCATAGAATATGAATCATTGGTTCAAGGATTACTGCTATCCCTAAGGAAAGGAGAAAAAATATTAAATGCTTTTGGAGATTCAGAGGTAGTAGTGAAGCAGGTAAGAAAATGGTACATTTGTCACAATAAGAGATTAACCCATTACCGCAATAGAGTGTGGGATCTTATTGAGAGCTTTGATGCTTTCAATATTCAATCTGTGAACCGATCAAACAATCAAGTCGCAAACTCCTTGGCACAAGAATCCAATTCATTAGAGCCACTCACCATGGATGGCATGAGTCAGTTCACAGTGGAGCTATCATCAATACCATTAGTTCCTGATAATGTCACAAACTTTCAAGTTTTTGATTGATAACCACATTCTTGAGTTCTTAACAGGCTTAGATGTTTTTGCAACACAGATTATTGATGAAGATGAAATAACAAGAGAAGTTGAATTTGATGCTGACGGCATCATGAATTTAAAGAAAAATGTCATTCCAAGAGGGATGATACAATTGGAAAGGATATTCGATCAAGATCAAATCAATGAAGTAAAGAACCAAAGGATCGAAGGTGACCAATACAAAAAGGTGAATATTGGAACCAAAGGTGATGTTAAAAATGTATACATAGGTAAAGCCTGCACGCCTGAAGAAGAGGCTGGAATAATTTAGAGCATGAAGGAGTTTGTTGATGTCATAGCTTGGAGCTATTAAGATTTAAGAACTTATGACACTTCTATCATCACCCATACAATTCCTCTCAAGCTAGGAAGTAAGTCATTCAGACAACACCAGAGGCCGGTTAACCCACTGATGGAACCTCTCATTTATCAAGAAGTCAAGAAATTCTTATCAACGGGAATCATATTCCCAGTGTGCCACTCAACGTGGGTCACCAACCTAGTCCCAGTTTGAAAGAAAAATAAAGAAATTAGGCTATGTGTTGATTTCTGAAACTTAAACAGAGCCTCTGAAAAGGACAATTATCCTTTTCCATCACTCAATGAGGTTTTAGAAATTTTTAATGGGTCACAAATGATGTCCTTTTTGGATGGATATTCTGGGTACAACTAGGTACTTGTGGAATATGAAGATAGGTTGAAAATGGCATTCATGACCAAATGGGGAACCTTTGCCTACAAAAGAATGCCCTTTGGGTTAATCAATTCAAGAGCCACATTTCAGAGGGCCATGGATATCGCTTTCAGAAAATTAATTAGAAAATGCATAATCATCTATATGGATGATCTGATAGTGTTTTCAAAGAGGAGAGAATACCATGTAGAAGACTTGACGAAGGTATTTCAAAGATGTCAAAGGTATGGGATTTCCTTGAATCCAAAAAAGTGTATGTTTGGGGTCACCAAAGGAAAATTATTGGGACACCTAATCATTGAAAAGGGACTATTAATTGATCCTAAATGTATAGAGGAAATCTCAAGAATCAATTTTCCTGCTAGCCAAAAGGAATTGAGATCTTTCTTTGGGAAGATCAATTTTGTCAGAAAATTCATCACCGATTTTGTTGAAATAGTAAAACCTTTAAATGAGATGTTGAAAATGGATGCCAAGATGGAGTGGACACCACCAACAAGGAGAGACTTTGAATAAATAAAGAAATCCATAGTTGATGCTCATGTCCTGGTCAGTCTAGACTACACAAAGCCTTTCTACCTATATTCCTTTACATCAAAGCATTCTTGTGTCGCAATGCTTACTCAACGAACAGAAGAGAAAGACGAGCATCCAATAGCTTTCATGAGCTCACCTCTTAAGGATATAGAATTGAGGTACCCCAACATCAAAAAGTAGGCCTATGCATTAGTGAAGACCATTAAAAAATTTAGACACTCTATCTTGAGTAAAGTTTTTGCCATCGTACCCGATGTGGCTGTTAAAACTGTCTTGATGTGGAATGAGCTAGGAGAGAGAAGAGGAAAGTGGGTCACCACTATCCAAGAGTATGATATTGAATTACAACCAATGAAGCTAGTCCATAGGCAAGCTTTAACTCAGACTATGTCCATTGAAGGGCCTAGCCTGGTGCAACAAACATATGTATTGACCAACACCTCCCCAAGGAGTGGTATTATGACATCGCCGCATATTTGATAAATCACAAGTATCCCACACAAATGAACCCAGCACAGAAATGATCCTTCAAGCTTAAGTGCCAATGTTATATGCTTCAAGGATCAGTACTCTATAGAAAGAATCATGAAAGAATCTACTTGAGGTGTGTAGGAAATGACGAAGCTAAGATAATCATGGAACATTTTCACTCTAAATTTGGGACAGGCCATGGAGGAAGTCAGGCTACAACTTATCAAATTTTAAGAGTAGGGTATTATTGGTCATTTGTTTCGAAAGATGCATATGAGCACGTCAAAAATTTCCACACCTACCAAATTAATGCAACCCATAAAAAGAATCCCACTATGCCAATACAACTAGTCACGGAAGTGAAGTCGTTCGCAATGTGGGGACTTGATTTCATCGACATGATAAATCCACCATCCTTAGCACAACATAGATATATTTTGACTACAACTGACTACTGCACCAAATGGTTTGAAGCCCAAGCATTGAAGAATTCCATGACAGATGTGGTGATCAAATTTTTGGAACAACACATTATCACTAGATTCGGTTGTCCCAATGCTTTGGTGTGTGATAATGGTTTTTCTTTCACTTCCTTGAAGTTTCCTAATTGAGCATTCGATTACGAGATAATTTTGAAGTTTTCCTCAAACTATTACCCCCATGGTAATGGGTTGGTAGAGTCCACGAATAAGAATTTGTTTAATGTAATCAAGAAGTTACTAGAGAAGAATACAAGAGACTGTCATTCTCAACTCAGGTTTCTCTATGGGTAGATAGAACAAGAGCCAAGAATTCATTGGGAACCTCCCCATAACACTTAGTTTATGGAAAAGACCCTGTCTTTCCCATTCAACTGAGGATTCCAACACTAAAATTCATGCAAGAGTACCTAGACCCAGAAGAAAGAGTCCAGATTCATCTTTCACAACTCCTATTACTAGAGGAATAGAGAGACCGAGCCCTCAAGAATTTTGCAAAACATCAAGGGGTTGTCAAATGATGGTTTGAAAGATGTGCAATGAAAAAGTCCTTCAGGATCTTCGATCTAGTCCTTTATTGGGATAAATCTCATGAACGGAGAGGGGACCATGATAAATTTGACAACCTATGGAAAGGACCATATCAGATTGCTGAGATATTGGGAGAGAACACATTCAAGTTGAAAACATGTACAAGAGAAGATATCTCATTGCATACACACCTAATATCTTCAAAATATCATTAAAACTAACCTATGCATTGATTTGATTTAATGAGATGTCAAGTGTTGTGATATTAGTAGATGCAAATACATTTTTTTGGTTGGATCAACAACTATCATGTGTTTTGACGCACATTCATACAAGTTCATAGAGGTATATATATATATATATATGTCTGTGAGGTTTGAAACATCCACTTGTTCTATAGATGAAAATACAATGATTGCTAAGCTTTAGAATCAGAACCATTAGTTGTTGGATGCCAACATCAACCATGAATTAAAAGCAATACAATTTTCTATGATATTTTTTATGTGAAGGAGCTCTTACAGTTCATTTGAAACCTTTTGGTGCTAAAATCCTTGCCACTAGACAACAATAGAACTCAAGAAGCATGAAGCATACACACAAATACATGAAGTATACATGTAAACACATGAATTATACACTGGAAGAATGAAGCATACACATGAATACACAAATATGCATGAAGTATACACGTGAATACACACAATATACTTGAAGTATACACATGAATAAGTGAAGCATACATGTGAATAAGTGAAGCACAATTAATTGAAGCATTGCAAAGGATACAAACCATCAGGAATGGAGCTTATTTATACAATACGCATTAGATGGAGCTTATTGAGCAATCGACAGTAATTATTTAAGTATTAGATGTAAACAAAACCCATGCCTACTGTAGACATGGAAAATATACCGACACATTTGATCTTGATTTACTAACATCATTTCATCCTGAATCTTCTTAACTAGTCATCACCTTTCATCCCTTAATTGAATAAATCAAATTTATCTAATTAAGTCATCACTTCTTGTTAATTAAATCAATCAATCAATTTTATTTAATTAACCTTATCAATCTCTATTTAATTAAATAATCCATTTTATTTAATTAAATCTCTAAAGTCATCCTATTAAATTAAATAAATTAAACCTTGTTTAATTTAAGCTAACATCATCCCCTCTTTAATTAAATAAATCAAAATCTTTATTTAATTAAATGTAAATCATATTCCTCTCAACTTTGATTTAAATCAATCCAAAAATCTAAATCAAATTGTCACATCAACTAATCTCCTATTAAATTAATCAAATCCTGATTAATTTAATCCTAATCACCTAAATCCTCTAGATTTTGCAAGTTGCACCAATAAATGATTTCTTTGATTTAATAATTCCCTTAATTACTTTCAACGTGGCATCAAAAAGGGAATATTCCACCAAGTTTGAAAATCCCTCCAAATGGATTTGTCCTTCCAACAAGGCATTAATTTCCTCTTACATGTCCTTGTGCATTGAGCCAAGTGGCATTTAATTCATTCATTTCTCCCTCCAACATGTCATTTCATAAATTTCAAATTCCACCTAATATCATTTATTGTGCACATTCATCAAAATGTGTTCAAGCTTCCTCCATTCACATCTTGACAAATGGCACTTGGCCATTGGATGTTGAATGATCCCACATTGATTCATTTTGCTCATTCTTCCACCTTGTTCTTCTATAAATAGAAGGGTTTCCTTTGTATTTGGGATCCAGAACTTAGAGCAAAAGTTATTATCTTCACATTTAGAGAAAATTCATCCATTTCCATAGAATTTTCCATCATCATAGCTAGGTTGTTGCAGATTTTATCAAGGAAGCACATTGGTCATCATCATCAAGTGGATCAATCTTCATCAAGCTTGCAAAGGAGTTGGGAAAGGGCCAATTTTCACATCAAATTGGCACCAATTCCCCCATGGGATTGAGAGTTTGCATGTTTAAATAGGATTTAATTGTTTTTCTTGTTTTGTTCTTCATTTCTTTCCTATTTTGAACATTGTAGATGAATTTCATGGGGAATCTTAGTTCTAACTTGCATATGGATCTAATATTGTGTTTGTTTGCTATATTTGTGCAGGTCTAGGATTGGGGTTCACATTTTGGCCCTAGAAGGAGGGAAAATCTCAAGTTCTTAACACGTTTTTTGACAAAATTATGTGATTTTTTGTGTCTACAAGAAACTACGCCGCTATCAGTCTAGCGGCGCCATATAGCGATGCTAGCCTTCTAGCGGTGCCATACAACAATGTTGCAAACTCCAAACTCTGCCGCTGAGGTCTTCCCGCCCAGAAATTCAAATTTTTAAACTGCGACGCTGATTTATTTTCCTAGCGCTGGATTTCCAAACTCTAAACTACACCGCTAACAAAAATACAACCACAATCATGCTTTTTATTATGTTGTAGAGTGTCGTTGTCAAACCTAGCAGCGCTATACAATGCTGTTGACTTCCTTAAACTATGACGCATATGCTGGTTGCACCACTGGGGTGGGATAAAGGATCAAATTTTAAGTTATTTTGACATATGCTTTTTTTCTTTTGATCATTTTGAGCTATTGACCTATTTTCTACCTTTGCTTTTCTTAGATTAATCAGTCTTTATAGGTGGAATCAAGGAAGGATTAAGGAGGAGTTCAGAGTATAACATCATTTATCCATTGTATCAAGTGTCTTAAGACACTTTTGGAATCAATTATAATTCTGAGTCTAAGGACTTTACCCCTTCAAGCTTTTAGGACTCAATAGATTTCAATTTGGGTTTAAAACGAACAAGACAAAGGGTTTAAAATGAACTTTAGGAAAACTTACTAGATTTTGTTTAAAGTTAACAATTGAACAAACAACTTTCATCTTTCTTTTTTGTGCTTTAAAAACAATTCAATCATTGCTTTGAAAGGTTTAAAATGAACATGTGCATCTCTATTTTGTAATCACTTACCCAAAATAATATCATCTAAAATATGTATGCACTTCTCTCATGCCGCACGATGATCTTGAGAATCAAAAGGCTTTTGATGATATTAAGTTGTGTAAGTGGTTGCCTTCACACTTCAATTTGGATTCTAAAATTGAACAAATCTTGTGAGTGTGAGTTAGGTATACCGCGTGTGTTCTCTCTTTGTTTCTCAACGAAGATCGATCGAACTACGAATGTACTTTCTCACTTTTGTTTATCTCCAGAGGGCCTGCCTTGTGGGAAAAAGTACTCACCCAAAGGAACAACCCAACTAGGAACACGCTAAAGCCAAGCAACTTCCAACCGGTATATAAGTGTGGGCACTTGAGGAAAGGCAAGTATCACAAGGATTGTTCCAACAAGAAGGGCATCAATGGTCTCTTTCCACATGGATGATCCCCCATGAACGGAATGCCCCTACTAGAAACTTTTTTTAGAAAAGGCCAAAATCCTTGATCTATTTGTTGGTGCAAGAATGGTCATTTTGAAGCTGTCCCAATTTTTTTACAGCTCTTAGTAGAGATGAGAAGTATGCCATGGGAGTTTCATGGGTACTGATGCTTGGCTGACTTGAGAAGCGAATGCACTATAAGGGGGAGCCTTGTGATCAAGCATCTAATCATCCGATAAGAGTAGGCGTAGCTGGATTTATCCAAGTGGGATCTCAACAAATATTGTCATTCATATCCATAGGGTTGTGCATGTTGTTGGAATCAAAAACACTTTGCTTGATCGTAAACATTGGGAAAACAAACATTCAACATAAACATCAAATTTCAAACCCTTTAGAGGAGGAAATAGCTTTGAGAAAATTTGAGTGTTATTGCTTTCCCTAGGGATTCTATCCTCAGAGGTTTCTAAACATTTGAATCTATATCTCCATTTTCTCACTAAAGTCAACAATAGGGAACTTTTGCCTTAATTTCCTTGATTTCCATATAATGGACTTTGTGGGATGAGAAAAAAATTAGACATTAGACATCTAGTTTGAAAACCTAATCAAGAATTGTTTGTGGTAAAAAAAAGTCACTAAGCAAAGCTAAGAAACAATTGAACCCCACACATGTGCTCTTCCAAATGATTTCCCAAAAGATCAAAATTTGGAAGCCAAAGAACAAAGTTCTTAGTCAAAAGGCTCACAAGAAAAGGTTGCCTATGCTTTACGAATTCAAAGAAAGATTGACATTCAACTTTTACAAACGTGCATCAAGGAACAATCCAAATTTGTACTCATTTTAATATTGTCAAAATCCAAATCTCTTTCAAAGGTTTGAGTATCTCACATAGGAAGTATTGCATGTTCTTCAACACTAAGGTCTTGTAAACAAGAGTCTTTTTAGGTTCATTTAGGATCAAACCAATCAATTTCATCCATCCTTCAAAACATCAATCCAAAAATCATCTCACCAACAACTCTTGAAAATCTTGAAAAAATCCTTCATGTTAAACTTTGGGCAAATCATTTGAAACAAATCAAAATCATCTTGTTTGATTACATGTGTGTAAATGAATCCTTCTCCACATATGTAGTCAAATTATCAATCCTTTTGAACAAGTCTATCCCTTGATAACATCCAACATCTTTGGGTTTAGGAGATCATTATCTGAAATCAAACCAAACCAAAATCATCTTGTTTGGCTAGGTGTGTATAGATGAATCCTTCTTTACACATTTTGTCAAATTAAGCATCTTGTGGAAAAATTTACTCTAGGACAACATCCAACCTCTTAGAGTTTATGAGCTCACTATCCAAATCCAAATTAAATCGAACCAATCCCAAATCAAATCAAACATCAATCCAAGTCCTAAAGTTTAACATCTCCTTCAAGAGTTCTCAAAGAGTTCCAATCATTCACTAATCATCCATCTTTCACATATTTCACTATCACCCTTTGATCTTTAATCATCCTAGATTTTCTCTGTGGTGCCTAAGATTAGATCAATCCAAAGAATTAGAGGTTCATCTCTTACATTCTCAAAAAATTGATCCCTATTTTATGGTTCAAACTAGATCACAACACAAGAAGAACATGGAGACCAACAAAGAAACATCAACTTCAAGTGATCTAAGTCAAACCACCATTGAAATCAATCACGTTGGGACTAGCAATCCCACTCTCAATTTTCCTCCCCTTCCATAAGACCATCAGGAGTAAGGTGTCCAAGTAGAGTATGTCACCAACAACATGTTAGGGATGAAACAAGATGAGATTATTGCAATGGTCCAAAATCCCGAAACACATAAAATTTTCAATACTATGATGAAACTCAATCCTTCCCAATATATGCTTGAATTGGAAAAATAAAGGGCTAAACTCCCTTCCGATTTTGATGTGAGCACTATTGTGGAACAACCCTTTGGAATCATACCCCCAATATCATCCACACCCCTAATTTCATCCACACCTCCATTTCAAAGCATCACCCAAAGCATCCCCCAAATCACATCATCCATCGCTCCAACGCAACCTATCATCAATAAGGGGAGCACATTTCTTAATGCACTACAAACACATCCCCTTGTGAACAACCAAGATTTTGACGCTAACACCATCTTGGGTCAATCTATTCCACAAAACCACCTACACCCATACGTTCCTCTAACTTTTCATGATCCCAATGACCTGTCATCATCATTTCATGCAACACCTCTCGACACACAAACCTCTCTCCCTATGACCTCACAAGCAGAAGGTGGGCTATTTGGACCAAGGGGTATCTTTGACCCCTCATTATCATTATTTCCACCACTTCCACCTTTTCCATTGACATCCACATCACCTCTCGATTTAGGGCTACCTTCGTTACCACCACTCATTCAAAACAACCCCCCGACCATCAATCAGAACATCATACCCAATCCTCCAACATTTCCATCAATATGGCAACCATCCAAGCAACCCAAGTGATCAACACACCATACATAAACATGGTCTCTCAAGGACCAAACACATCAATTACACTAAGCATATCAATCGCACCATCCACTACACAAGTCCCAATCACCAATACAATGGTGCCTCTCATCACAACAATGAACACCATTCTAAATCGGCCACCACCAAAATCGAACACAACAAACCTATGAACCAAGTTTCCCAACCTGCAAAAACACAACAAACAATCAATATGTTATATAAAATGCATGGTTAGAAGCATGATTCCTCAATAAATTCATTTGAAAGTAAAAGAAGAGGAACAAAATGAAGAACACAATAAACTTGAAACAAAATATCAAATCCTATTCTAAAACCAAACAAACTCTCAATCTCTTGAGGGAGTTGGTGCCAATTTAATGTGAAAATTGACCATTTCTCAACTCCAATGATGCAAGCTTGATGAATGTTGATGAATGATCCATTTTGATGAAAAATGGTGAGTGCTTCAAGACCAAAATCTGCATAACCTAGCTATAAATTTGAAAATGTGGATGGAGATTTCTAAATATTTGAGCATTGTAAGTTTACTCCAATTGTGGATGTTAGAATGAGGAGATTAGCCTCTTATTTATAGAATGAGAAGATGGATGAATGTCCAAAATAGAGCAATGTGGGACTAACTTTTAACCAATGGAAAAATGCCACATGTCATCATGTGAATGGATAGAGGATGTGCAAGTTTTGAAGAATGTGCAAAGAGGTGGGAGATCCAAATTCAAAATATGGCTTGAAGGATGAGGTGAAAGGTGAAGCAAATGCACATGGCTCAAGAAAAGGACATGTAAGAGATTTTAAATGCTTTGTTGGAAGGGACAAGTCCTTTTGGGGGGAGATTTCAAATTTGAGGGATATTCCATCTTTGATGCCTTTTTTGAATGAAAATAGGAGATTTATAAATCAATTAAATTGATTTTCATGTGCAAGTTGCAAAATCTAGAGGATTTGAGTGATTAAGATTAAATTAATCAGGATTTGATTAATTTAAGAGGAGATTAGGTGATTTGACTATTTGATTTAGATTTGTGGGTTGAAATAAATCAAAAAGAGATGATAATGATTAAGACCTAGTTAAATAAATATTTTGATTTATTTAACCAAAGGGGTGATGTTAGATTAAATTAGATAAATGTTTGATTTATTTAATTTAATTAGATGAACTTTAGAGATTTAATCAAATAATATGGATTATTTAACTAAATAAATATTGGAAGATGAAATGACCTAGCTAATTACACAGAGACAATGATTTAATTAAATCGAGGGATTTATTTTATTAAAAGGAGAATTATGATGACTTTAATCAAATAAGGCTATTTGATTAAATGGTTAGATAGAGGGATAATTCAGGACGAGGCGATGTTAGTAGATTAGGATCGAGTGTACGATATCAATTTGTATATTTTTTGTCTACATTTTGCCCCTCTTTGAAGCGATGCACTTGTTGCGTTGGTTCAAAGAATAACCTTGCCATGATCAAAAGTCAAAAATTCTCTAATTTTTTTGGATGCCCTATTGCTGCCCCAATGAATAAAGAATTATGCTGGTATACTGCCCCTTGAGAGATCAGGCGAAGAGGTTTGATTTGAGGGTCGATCTCTCAAAAAAGAGGTTCAAGATTAGTTCAACTCGAATATTTGATGTAGACAGATTTGATGATGTAGATAGTCATCAACCATGGCTAGCCTTATGCCTATTTTGATAGATTACACCCACTTGATCTTGATTTGTACCATGACAGTTACATTATTGATGATATAAATGAGATGATTATGATGTTTGGATGATATGATGATGCATGGATGATATGGATGCACATTATATGATATGATGATGCTTTTATGATTATGCAAATAGATGATAAATGTATAGTTTATGAGATGTTTATAATAACCAATCTATATTATGCAATGATGGGAATGAATGCATGTGGTATGATTAATGCTTTCTATATGATATGATATGCATTATGCAGTATGCTGACAGTTTTGTAGATGCAAGATAGATGCAATGGTGATGATTTATGATTAACTGTCATGGTACCATGCTAGCGCAAAAAGTAAGAGATAGAAGAAAACAAGAGATTCCAACAAGACATGAGATGATGATGATGATGATGATTACTTGTCGAGGAGTTGGGATTTTCAAAGGGCCAATTACCTTATGTTTGATAACACATGTAGGCACGATGCATTAGGGTATAAAGAAACAGGATGGCATTGTACCTAATGCGATGGACTTTGACTTGAAAAATAGATAGGAGTATTCTTGTTCACACCTAACATACAGAAACCTTGCTAGGACGTACCTAACAAAGCAATTATTCACCAAGTTATATTACAAGAACGTCCAACAAGCACAACAGATAAAAAGATAATGATCGTTGCCCTATTCCTATTTCTCTAAATCCTTTCGTTGGGGACATCATTGAGAGGTCATTGGAATGAGCGCAATAAGATAAATCAAAAGAAAAGATCAAGTAAACAAACAAGTCAATGTTCATACCTCTGGCCAAAGGGATTTGTTTTGAAAGGATAAGTATCCAAAGTGATATCCAAAATGATGCCCATTGTCGGAACGATATATCCTAGGACATGAATTGTATAGGATGATGATGGGTTGATAAGTTTTTTGATAGGATTTTGATATAAAACTAATTGACATGTTTGAAAATGATCAAGATTTTGATTTTGCATTTAAAAGTTGTTATTTCGATTTTGATTTTTAAGTTTGAAGTTTGCTTTTGCCAACTGTTGTGGTTGTTTCTATTTGTTTTTCCAAAGGATGAGTGTGATGATTGATTTATTATTGATCATTGATTATTGCGGGTGAAAGCGAGATGGGATGGATGGATTTTTTCAAATATTTGGATGTTTTTGACGTTTTGCAATGTTTTGAGGCTGTTTTTGGTATTTTTGAGATTTTGCAAATGTTTTGATTTTTGATTTTTTAAATGTTTTGGGGTTTTCTGAGATTTTATGAATGTTTTTGGATTTTGTGTTTTTTGAATATTTTTGGATTTTGATGCCTTGGGGGCTGATCAAAGATTAGCCTTGCCTACGTTTAAGCTCAGAGACGACATAGTTTAGATACCATGTTTTTGATGTTTTCTATTTTTATGAGTGTTTTTAGACTTTTCGCACAATTTTGATGACTTGGATATGGATATGGATGATAATATCAGTGTTCTATTTAGGATTTTGTTGAAAACCAAGCTAAGGTTGATTGATCAGACTAATGGATTGATGATGATAACATTGTTGAGGATACACAACAATGCAAGGATAGTGTTAAGCAACATGAGGATTGGAGAGGATAACCCAAAATGATGATGGGATTGATGATGATAACATTGTTGAAGATGCACAACAATGCAAGGATTTGATTGATCAGGATTTTGAAGCTTAGTTTTGGAACAAAAGTTGTTCTAGATGATTTGATGTGACGTTGATGTGCAAATTAGATGTAGTTGATATTGATTGTTTGGATTGATGTTCGATGAAAGATGAAGCTTGATAAGGAATGTCTTCTCATCAAAATGTGCCATGGGCTAGTGATTTGGTTTTTTGCTCACAAGTGGTAGACCAATTTGATTTCACATTTGTCAATGTTCAGATTGCCACATAAGTTGGAGGATATAGATCAAGATTTATTCCCGAAGCAAGATGTAAATATCTACCCCTAGTGTCTAGCAATGTATGGAATACCATGGGTGGATTCTTGGATAGGTGTATGGATGGAGGGATATGGATTATCTTGTGATAAGATAAGGTGTTCAAATAAAGAATGCTCATTTGGATAATGCTTCATGGCTCAGATAATGTTGCATGGGATAGGATCAATGAAAACGGCCCATGTCAAGATGTTTACCCTAAGCAAGTGTAAAGTGTGCCCCAAACTTTCATCAAGATCAAGATAACTTGGATGATGGATGTAGATGGATGAAAATGGATTGGATAAATGGCTTATGGATGAATGGATTTATTATGGCTGAGATGGATGGAATGTTGGATTTATTATAGATGGGATGAGATGCTTCCATCTGAATTGGTGTACGCAGATACTTGATTCTACACATGACACCTGTTTTCCAGGTTTTCATCATGGTACCTACCCAAAGCGCCACCAAAGTGGTTTTCACTAGAGGACAATTTTTTTTCTTTACTGTTTTTAATCCTTTTTTCTGATTTTTTTTATTTTTTGTAT
Source organism: Sequoia sempervirens (assembly GCA_007258455.2). Taxonomy (NCBI): domain Eukaryota; kingdom Viridiplantae; phylum Streptophyta; class Pinopsida; order Cupressales; family Cupressaceae; genus Sequoia; species Sequoia sempervirens. Next base: position 28,974,031 of record VDFB02353493.1, on the reverse strand, counting down.
TTTTCCATGAAAGATTTAAAGCTCATGTTGAACCACCTGGTGGTGTTGATGTACATGCCCTTGTCATAATGTGCCATCGATATCCTGCCTGAAGAAGTTGTTTTGCAAAGATATGTGCACTTGAATACAAATTTTGAGATTCCTAATCTACTTCATTGATACCGGAGTTGACTTTGTCTTTGTGCTCACATCGCGATAGAGTGCCTTTTGAATCCTTATGATAAAGGGTTGTTGCCAATACATGGTTAATGTGAGAATCGGATATCATATGTGGAGGCATGGATGGAGTGTTTTTAGGGATAGGAGATGGATTGGTTGATAGTTTGGAACCTTTGACTCTCCAAACTTGGGAAGATGAGCAATGATGGGTGGATACGAAAGTGTGTATGTAATTAGCACCAACTGCTTGATATACTTTGTACATCTCTTGAGAATCCTTCTTTTGCTTTTGTGGACATCTTTGATGGATACTTTTCCCTTTCTTATTTTTCCCCATAGTTTCTTTGACTAATGGATTTTGATAGGGATAATCTTTCTATGTACCTTAGAATTTTACCCTACTCTAATGTGCAAAATAACTAAAAATGCAAGTGGAAAAATACTAAGAACACTTCAAAGATTAGCCTAAAGAGTGATAAAACAAGGAAAATAGATGAAATACAAGTGCAAATCGATTATACCTTCCTTGTTGTTGAAGACTCCTTGGTTGGCCCTTGATTTAGATGAATTTGTGTGCTCCTTGGATGGATTTTGATGTAGCTAGATGCAAAATTGAATATGCAAAATGATCAAAGTGGATGGCTAAATGATAGCAAGTGCTTGAGAATGCAAATTGGCAGCATAAGGTTGCTCAAATCAAAAAGTGTTGAAAATTCCCTTGAGGAAGGGGTATTTATAGAAGAATTTGAATTCTCTAGAGAATTCAACGGTCAAGATTCATCCAACAAGGTCAAGATGAAGGGCTATGGTGAGTTGAGAACTCACAAGCCCTCATATCTTGACATGTGGATGGTGAAGTGGCTAAGGGGAGATGAGGTGTAAGTGAGGTGGCCAAAAGGTACATGAGGTGGAGGAAGGACAAGTACCTTCCAAGCACCTTGGGGAGTGAGAAGATTTCCTCAAAAAGGGATTCCTTGTCCCCAAGTGAGAGTGAAAGGGACATTTGAGGAATTTTGGAATTCCTCAAAAATCTCCATGGGAAAAGGAGAGGTGGTTGAAAATATAAATGTGAATTAAAAATTCACATTCTTAGGAGAGTCTAAAGGATAAAAGGTGAGCTCCAAAAAGGTGGGACTTGGTCACATGTGGATGATATGACAAGTCCAAGGTTCTAGAAGCCATAGAATCTAGGATAAATAAATGTAAATTAAAAATTCACATGGGAAAGAAGGTCAATGCTAAAAAGAGGTAAATGCAAAGGTTGACTAAAAAGGTGGTGCTAAACATGGCTAATGTCCTCAATAGTTAAGGTTGTGCAAATATTGGATTAGAATAATTAATCGAAGATTAGAGGCAAGTGGCCAATGTAGGAGGATGTGACATTAATCCTTGATTAAAAGGATGCACATCATAATCATGAATTAATTAAATTAATTCATATTAGAGCAAGATCATGGAGGATGTGACAAGGAGAGAGAGAATGAAGAATTTTAAATTGATTTTAAATCAAAAGGGTCAAAAATGACTAAATTAAATAAATTGGTGTATTTATTTAATTTAGAGAGGAAGAAGCTGAAAGATAAAGCATTTAGTTATTAAATTAAATACTTTATAGATATGAGACAAAAGGTGTAATATTAATTTAATATATTAATATTTAATATGATAGATGAAAAGGGAGTAAATTTAATCATATGGGAGTGATTAAATTTAGATGTCTACATTTTGCCCCTCTTCGAAATATTATTAGAATAGCAGTGTTTCAAAGAAAAATAAAATGCAAATGAGGGAGGAAATGGTAGATGGTGATGCCCCTAGCATGGAAAAAGTTGATGATGCCCCAATGACTAAGCTGGAGGAATGGAGGAATGGTAGGAGGGTATGCCCCCTCGAGAGGGCGATTGGGGGAGGAAAAAAGGGGGTCCCTAGACGACGTCTCAATAGGAAGAAAATAATGACACTATTGGATAGAGTTCAAAAAACCAAGCAATTTTTGTTTTTCAACGAAGGTGATCCGATGCACGGTTTGCAAATGGCAGCCTCGAGAAGTTAGGGATTAGTTGGAGGAAGAAAAAGATAAATAAAAGGTAAAAAATACCTTTTAGGAAGAAGGGGGTTAAAAAGGTAATTTGAAAAATTACCTTAGTCATTTTCACTATAGTAGTTGAGAGGAGGAGAGTAGAGGAGAGAAAGAAAACGAGGAGGAACGATGTCGACAGACAACGACACGGAGATTGTGCACCAGGCGGACGAGGTGCGTGGATTATATAGCGGGCACGTGGGCGGAGAGCATGTGAGTGGTGACAAAACCCTTATAGTTAATTTACGCATTTTTCACACGTTTTTGATAGATTTTGGAAATTTGAAAACATGGGTTTTGTTAATTAGCAAAATTAAAAAACTGGGTCGGGGTTAGATTTTAGAAAAAACACAAAATGTTATAAAAAAAGTGGAAAAAAAAGGGGAGGGCGTAGCCGCCGTTATCAGAGCGCTGCTACTATAGCCCAAGGTAGAACCGCCCTAGCCGAGGGTAGAGCCGCCCCGGCCACGAGCGGTGCCGCCCGGCTGTGGGCGGGCGGAGCCACCCTAGCCGAGGCAGAACCGCCCCGGCCACGGGCGGTGCCACCCGGCTGCGGTCGGCATAGCCCGGGGCGGTTCCGCCTAGCTGTAGGCAGCATCGCCCAAGGCGGAGCAGCTCGGCCGTAGGCGGCACAGCCCTGGGTGGTTCCACCCGGCTGCGGGCAGAAACAAGAAGCAAAAAGAGACCAATGAAATAATGAGAAGGTTTTTTGTGTGTGCAAAGTTTCAAGCGGATTTGGACACATGAGCGACGATCAAAGGTGATGACAACGACAATAGCAGTGATGAACAAGGAGGATCAAGCATCCTTGGATCATGTGGGTTTAGGACAATGTATTCAGTTTCCTGTAGTTAGAGCGCATCAGGCGATGCTGACGACGTTGATAGAGAGATAGAGCTCAAAGACGTCGATGTTTCATCTTCCTATAGGAGAGATGACTGTCACTTTGGAGGATGTGTGGTGCATCCTGAGGCTGCTGATAGCCAGACGGTTAGTGAGCGAGGTGGTGTCCACAGGGGTGGAGTTACAAGCGACTGTTAGAGTACTGTTTGGATGTGAGAAGCTGCCCCTGGTGAAGGGTCAGTTGGATTTGGACGAGTGTTTATCAGTGGGGGTGCCAGCTTTACCGTTGTTCCTGTGTGGTCTGATTAGTGGGATATTGTTGTCGAATCGGAGTAGATGTACATGTAGCCTTCACTATATGGAGGTGATCTGACACATTGTCGAGTGGCGAGGGGGGTCATTTTCATGGGGGTCATGTGTATTGACTCACCTATATAGAGATATGCACGGGATCTACTACCGGAGGATATCGAGCTTGACACATATGACGCTGCTACAGATTTGGGCTTGGGAGCATATTGTAGTGACACGGCCGAGAGTGGTGAGGGCGGGGACAGTGGATGATCGCGAGCCCGTGGCATGGGAGTATGGGGAGGCGAGAGGTTGGATTTTTCGCTATGAGATGCAGGGAGAGATGGAGGGGTGGAGGAGAGCGTTTGATGATCTACAGCTGAGGAATATAGAGTGGCGGCCATATAGGTTGCGCCAGTTTCGGGGATGGGCTAATACAAGAAGACAGGAGGGTTACTTTCTGAGTAGGTGTTTTATTATTGGGACGTTTCTGTGCATAGTAGAGTCGCATCGACCAGACAGAGTGCTGAGACAGTTTGGAGTGCTACAGGATATTCTGGCAATGCCTATCATGTTCTGGCGGTACAGTAGAGAGATACCATGGGGAGGCCGCATAGCACTAGGGACAGCCAGGGCATCATGGATGGTAGCAGGACAGGCACCATATCCAGGGAGAGTTGGAGGAGAGCAGGTGTCGGTTGTGACCGAGCGATACCAGAGATGGTTTTGGAACAGGGTATGGGAGAGGATTACTCTTGTTGAGCCTATTTTGAAGGTAGTGGGGAGGGGACAGCCACAGAGACCCCATGGGGAGCAAAGGGTGGAGGTGAGGGATGTGGATGATGGGGAGGAGGATGAGGAGGATGCGGAGGATGTGGAGGTGGTAGGTGCAAGGGAGGCATTAGAGGAGGGGAGGAGACAGTTTGTGGTAGGACGACATGGTCAGCCACGACGGTTGCGGGTTCGGTCAACTACAGAGAGTCACGAGGCTCAACAGGAGCAGGAGGACAGAGAGGATGAGGATGTTAGAGCAGCACCAGAGGAGGAGAGGAGGTTGACACAATGTCTGTTCATGGTGGAGAGACAGGGACAGGCAGGACGATTCCGGGTTCGCCGTATTATGGAGGACTATGAGGAGCGATAGGAGCAGGGGGCGGGGAGGATGAGATGAAGCAGGCGGATGGGGAGGATGAGACGGAGCAGGTAGATGAGGAGGATGATCCAATGGATGTAGACAGGGATGTGGCAGATGGGGATGTTATGGAGGCAGAGTCATTAGCATTGGTGTCGTATGTGGTACCGGAGGATCCCATTGTACAGGCGAGAGGAGCGAAGGTGAGATTATAGATTGCAGAGCGGAGAGTGAGGGCTCTTGAGGCCAAGCTAGCTAGAATACAGCGAGAGGCATTTAGAGATTATGATGCCATTGTTTTCGAGCTAGGGGGAGCAGTGAGGGAGAGAGACAGGGCACAGTCAGAGCTGTAGAGGATGCAAGGTGAGTTCACCAATGTGACGTGGGACCATGACAGATTACAGGTAGAGGTCATGGTTTTACAGGCCAGGGGGAGCTAGAGGGGAGGACAGAGCAGGGGGCAGATCAAGGGACAGGATGTACTAGTCAGCAGTTGGGAGATCGCCAAGGAGACTGGAATGAGCTTCTGGACAAAGTACATTGCCTTGAGCAGGCAGTTGGAGAGATGGGGTTGATGCAGGAGAGGGAGGAGGAGGCTAGGGAGCAGGCACGGATTATGCAGGCTGAGAGGGATGTAGCACAGGTGCAGGTGTGAGCGATGGAGGCAGAGAGAGATGTGGCACAGGCGCACATGTAGAGTGAGAGAGCATTGGTAGAGGCAGAGATACAGTCACTGTAGAGGGGGAGAGATGAGGCAGTAGCAGAGGTATTAACTCTCCGGAGAGAGCGGGATTCAGCAGAGCTGAGAGCACAGGCTCTTCAGAGGGATAGGAATGTAGCAGTGACTCAGGCACAGGCGGCTCAGAGGGAGAGAGATGCAGCAGAGATACGGATGCAGACTCTACAGGCAGAGAGAGATGTCGCAATGGCTCATGCACTGATAGGTTAGGGTTAGGGTAGGATGCCAGGAGTAGATATATAGGTTGTGGAGAGAGAGAGAGAGATGCAGCGGTGGCACAGGCAGCGGCTGCAGAGGAGATGAGGGGCCGATTACAGGTAGAGCTGGCACAGAGTCGGTTGGCTCAGGAGGCATGGGAGCAGGAGAGGAAAGTCATTACCAGGGACCGAGATAGGTATCGTCAGGAGCAGAATTCCACTTGGGTCCAAGTTGTGGAGCGAGAGGAGAACATGAGAGAGGTAGGATTTTGGATGGCTGCATATTACCATGTGGTTCCTGATCCGGCACAGTGGAAATTTCATTACACCTAGCAGACACCTCAGAGGCCAGCGCCATCCCAGTCATTGGGGACACGGACCCGAGGTTATAGTGATTCACCAGGGGTTTCACTAGGCAGGGGAGCAGTACCTGATTCTCCACAGAGATCAAATGTGGGGAGTTCATTTGGTAGATGACAGGATACCATGTTTTTGACAGGTGTAGGGTAGATGGATATTGTAGAGGTGCAATGGATATTTGCAGGACCTTGTACTGGTGTTTTTATTGGATGATTTTTGTATATGATGGTCAGAGATTGTGATGACAATGACGACATTATTATATGTTAGTCTTGACTATGAGATGTACTATGGACTTGTGGTATATTTATATATACGATGGCTCTTATTGACCTCATGTTTATGTGTGTGATGGATTTGAGATCTATAGATGATTGTGTTGATGCATATGTGGATGGTCTTTTGATGGTAGTGGATGTTATATGTATGGATGTTTTTATATATATATTTTTATGTGTGATAGTTTTTTTCTTAGGAGCTCTATGCATGCTAACTAATGTGGGTGATGCAGGATGTAATGTATGATGATATTTGTTTTCATGGATGATGAATGCCTATGTTGTATGATGTATATGTGTAAGATAGATGGGGATATGCTTATGATGATAGGACAAATGTTTATGTTTTATATGTTTATGATGGTTATGTGCGACTAATATGCAGGATGTAATGGATGGTGATTTTTGTTTTTCATAGATGATGAATGCCTATGTTGTATGATGTATATGTGTATGACAGATGGGGATATGCTTATGATGATACGACAAATGTTTATGTTTTATATGCTTATGATGGTTATGTGCGACTAATATGTGTGATGCAGGATGTAATGGATGTATTATGATAGTATTGATGGTGGACCTAACACTTGACATTGCAGGTGGTGATATTATGGATGAACCTAAGTGTGCAAATGTATGGATCTAAAATGTAATTATTTCATGATGAGTATCCATAGGGTTGTAGGTGATAGTAGAAGATGCATGCGGACATGGTGTGAGTGTGCACCTGTCAAAATCTTTTAGTATCCTAAGAAGAATAGGGGATGGAGGAGAAATATTTGCACAACCAAAATCATAGGATGAATGTAGTGCAATGGTCATGATTATGAAATGCAATCCTAGTATGATTTTCCATCTTCGGAGCACTAATTTTTGCTATAGCATGAGACACCCAGTGCCAGGGTATGTGGAACCAAGGCACATTAGTGTCTAATGCATGAAACAAACACAACAGACAAGAAGGCTATCCCAACACCCCAAAGTCACAAAGAAAGACCTTGGTCAGGCCAGGTATTGGGATAACCACAAGCGCAAAAGGATGCCCCAACATAACACAAGACCTCAGGGATCTTGGTGGGTACTATGTGGGACAACCAAGAAGACACAATCAAACAAAAGATCAAGATATGCCCCTATATGGACCAATCAAAACACACCATAATATGATGGATTATGGCGGCCTTGACAAGTGATGATAGGGAGCTCAAATGATAAACAAAATCCAAAAGCATCAAAAGATCGCAATCAATTTCAAATGTCTTTTGCCATAGGATCAAGGGGATAGATGGGATTGATGGAGTCTGTTAGGAAGGATGCATCATGTTGAGACCTATGATGAATACTAAGTGAAAAGATTGATATGATGTAGGATATTTAAAACTGATTGGATTTCTTGATACAAGTGGATCTTGTTTGTTAAGAACCATCTGGATAAGAGCATAGCTTGATGACACGACACAAGGAAGATAAGATACAACCTAAAGACCTAGGGGCTCGGGGGCTAATCAGAGATTAGCCTTGCCTACGTGAAAGAGCAGAGCCCTCGTAGTTCATGGAAAAAGACCATGGAGAAAGCGGAAAGAAGACAATGGTGACCGATGATGAAGGACACAAAACACGACAGACAAATACCCCAGGGGAGGATCAAATGACCAGCCTTTCCTATGTGAAAGCACAGGGGAAACGTAGTTCGATGAAAAGACCATGGAGAAAGGGGAAAGAGGACTAGTGAAGGCCAAGGGATGGAGGATCAAAACAAGTTGATCCAAAATGCCCTGGGGGCAGATCGAATGATCAGCCTTGCCTACGTGACAGCACAGGGGCAATGTAGTTCGACAGAGGATGATAGTGACGGGGAAAGATGAGATCTATATGGAGACCGACATGATGGATGATGACACAGACTGACCGACAAAAGGAATGAATGACATAAGCTCAAAATGGGATATTAAAATGCTCAGGATGAGGGATAGGAAAGATGGGTTGTCCAATGCTCAATTAATAAATACCAAGTGGCCTAGGTTGAGGTGGGTGAGGACGATAGTGCAGATGAAAGCATAAGATAACTAGGATGTCAGGTAGATAATGATTAAGCCCTCTACGGATGATGCCTGTTACCAGGTTTTCACCATCCATACCTATCCAAGGTGCCACCAAGAGGGGGTTTTCACCATAGGACAGATTTATTTTTCTTTACTATTTTTTTTTTTTTGTGGATTTTTTACTACTTTTTTGATTTTTTTGATTTAGGTGGGATTACCAAGCGGACTTAGGCATAGAACTTGTTTAGATGGATGATATTGATGGGTTCGTCAAGGGGATCCCCTTCAAGAGTAGTCAATTTGTAGGCCCCAGATCCATATTTGGCGGCTATGATATAAGGCCCTAACCAGTTGGCCTCAAATTTTCCCTTTTTATCACGATCATGTTGAGTGCGTTGGTTTTCTTTGAGAACAAGCTCACCAACCTGGAATTGTCTAAGACGGACCTTTTTATTGTAATTACGTTTGAGGTGATTTTGGTATGCTTGCAGGTGATCATAGGCTTTTATTCTTCGTTCGTCCAGTAATTCTAGCTGTGCAAGTCGTGCAACACGAGCATCTTCTTCGCTGATAAGATTCTTCAGAGAAATCCTCAGTGATGGGAGCTCAACTTCAATTGGCAAGATGGCTTCAGCACCATATACTAAAGAATAGGGAGTGGTGCCTGTCGGGGTGCGGATGGATGTGTGGTATTCCCAGAGGGTAGGATGAATATGGAGGTGCCAATCTCGTCTAGTGTTATTGACAACCTTCTTGAGGATGTGGATAAGGGTCTTGTTAGTTGCTTTTGCCTGACCATTGCCCTGAGGGTAATAAGGCATTGACCAATGATGCTGGATATGGAAGGTGTCACAGAGGTGTTTCATGGCTTGGTTTTTGAAGGGTTTTCTGTTATGAGAGAGGATGGTGGATGGGATACCATATCTATAGAGAATATGGTAAAGGATAAATTTTGAGATTTGGACACCAGTGATTTGTGAGAGTGGCATTGCTTCCACCCACTTAGTGAAGTATTCAGTGGTGGTAATTATGAATGTATGGCCATCGGATGATGGTGGGTAAATCTTGCCAATCAAGTCGAAACCTCGTTGAGAAAAGAGCCACGGTGCTAGGAGAGGATGGAGATCTTGTGCTGGGACGTGAATCAAATCTACATGTTGCTAGCATGGAAGGCACTTCTTCACAAATTCACAAGCATCATGTTCCAATTTAGGCCAATAATATCCAGCTCGTAGGATCCTTTTGGCCAGAGCCATACCATTTGAGTGAGCTCCACAAACACCACCATGTACTTCCGTTAGTGTCACGCGGGCCTCAGTCTCATTCAGACATCTAAGGAGGATTCCATCATACCCGCGACGATAAAGCGTATCACCAACAATGATGTATCGGGAAGAGCGATGGATAAAGGATTTATGTTGGTTGCGTGTAAGTTATGGGGGTATGATATTATCATGAAGATAAGTGTATATGTCTTGATACCAAGGGGAGGCGGGACCTAAAATCTCACACACCATATCAGTCTCAGGAACATCATATGCAGGGATTAAAATTTGTTCAATAAGAAACTCGCATTCTGTTTGGTCTTTAGGCATGTCAATCAAAGAACCGATGGTGGCCATTGCGTTTTCCACTTTATTCTGTACCCGAGGGATTTGGTCAAACTGTATGAAAGTGAAATATTTCTTGAAATCATCCACCATACACTTATAGGGTAACAGTTTATCATCTTTCATGAGCAATTCATCATTGACTTGTCTAATGACTAACAAAGAATCACCAAAGACTTTTAGGTGAGTTATATGCCATTGTTTTGCAATTCGGAGGCCAGTGAGGAGGGCTTCATACTCTGCAATGTTGTTGGTACATAGGAATGCAATCCTGAATGATTTTGGGATGTAGTCACCTTGAGGGGTAACTAATAAAATTCCTACCCTAGATCTGTTATGAGTGTATGAGCCATCAAAATATAGCGTCCAAGTTGGTGCTTCTGTGACTGTGTAGATTTCTTCGTCTGGGAATTCAGTGTCTAGCGGGTAGGCATCTACTAATGGTTCCTCAGCCAATTGATTAGCTATGACCTATCCTTTTATGGTTTTTCACTCTACATATTCTATGTCAAATTCACTTAGGAGCATGACCCATTTGGCCATGCGGCCAGTCAGAGTGGTTCTAGATAACAAATACTTCAGGGGATCAATTTTAGCGATTAATTTGACTGGATCGCTGAGCATGTAATGATGGAGTTTTTGTGTGCTGAAGACTAGCGTAAGGCAAGCTTTTTCCATGGGGGAGTAATTTAACTCATAGCCAACCAATGTTCGACTAATGTAGTAGATTGTCCTCTCTTTAAACGACTCATCATGTTGTGCCAACAATGCCCCCAGTGCGACTGAAGTAGCAGAGATGTAAAGCAGGAGGGGTTTTCCTAGAATAGGCGGCATCAAGATCGGTGGATGAGCTAAATATTCCTTAATTTTGTCAAAACCCATCTGACACTACTGGGTCCATCGGAAGGTGGAGTCTTTCTTCAAAAGATGGGTGAATGGCTGACATTTATCTACTAGCTAGGCTATGAACCGACGGATGGACTGCATCTTCCCCTGGAGGCTTCTTAACTACTTCAAATTGCGTGGAGGTGGCATGTCTAGGATAGCCTTTACCTTGGTAGGATCAACTTCAATACTCCTTTGGGAGACTATAAAACCCAACAATTTTCTTGATGTAACCCCAAAGACGCACTTTTTTGGATTTAGCCGCAACTTGTAATGTTTTAACCATTCAAAGATCTACTTTAGGACAGTAGGATGTTCTGCTCGTGTTTTTGATTTTCCTAGCAAGTCATCAACATAATCCTCCATGATAATATGGATGAGGTCGTGGAAGATGACTGTCATAGCCCTCTGATATGTTGCCCCTACATTCTTGAGACCAAAGGGCATAACATTGTAACAGAAAGTACCCCAAGGTGTTGTGAAGGCGGTCTTGTGTTGGTCCTCAGGTGCGATTCGAATTTGATTATAACCAGAGAAGCCATCCATAAGTGATAACATCTCATGTCCTACTGTCAATTCGACCAACATGTCAATGTTAGGCAGAGGGAAGTCATCTTTTGGGTAGGCTTTGTTAAGATCTCTGAAGTCTGTGCAGACCTGAATGTCTCCATTTGGTTTGGCAACTGGTACTATATTGGAGATCCACTCAGAGTAGTCAATTGGTCTAATAAGACCTGCCTCTAGTAACTTTTCCAATTCTTTTTTGACTAATAATGCGACCTGTGGATGCATCTTACGAAGCTTTTGTTTGACAGGCTTGGCATCTGGGTGAACGTCTAGACGATGAACCACTAAGGCAGGGTCTAAACCTGGCATGTCTGAATATGACCAAGCAAAGTTGATGATTCCCTCTCGGAGTAGCTGCATGATGACTGGATACTCTTGTTCTGAGAGTGACTTAGCCACATAGGTGATTTTAGGATTTTTAGCAGTACCCAGATTAACTTCTTGAGTCTCTTCAATTAGAATGGATGATCGGGCAGATAACTAAGTTCCTACAAGGGGAAGATGAACGTCTCCATCTTCTGATGCCTCTTTGAGGTTTTCACCATCGGATGCATCCTTTATTTTTACTTTTTCAAGGTCAAGAAGTGCCTCAGGGAGGTTTTCACTAGATGACCGTTTTTTATTTTTCTTATTCTTATTTTTGCGACCGGAGTGTTCATCCTCCCCCAATCCCATAAGGTTGACATATGTATCCATAAACAAGTGTAGTATTACATAGGTCCCAATCAATAAGCTCAGGGTGGCAAAGGGATAGGCTAATGGTGCAGACGGATAGGCATTCAAACATGGATGATAAGTTGGTGTGATCGACGTCATCGTACGCACGTATGATGGATTTCTCCTCGGGTATGTCTTCCAATGAGCCATCGTCCACGGTGATACTATTGGATGTATTAGATGATGTTGCAGGGCTTTTCTATTTCTTGTCATACCCAATGCCTATGTTTTTTGGTAGCTTTGGTGTATCAATAGGTTGCAACCACCCTTGTTCTTCTTTACCTAGGCCCCTGCCTTGGTAGTTATATTTTTTTGCAAACTTAGCTGACCACGGATATGCTTCCTAAAAATATTCCTTTAGAGGAGGGTCCGGATGGGGTTCTTCTCGGTAGACCCATTGGCTTATGTCCTCTTCTGGTGCATCTATCTTGATACTTGGGGATCTGAAAGTGGTGGTAGGGATGTCCTTACCACTGAAGGTGATGGTCTTGTCTTCCTTTTGTGCAGCATGTGAAGGTGGCATGGTTGCTACATTGAGAGTCGTATGCATTTCGTATTCACCACACCCTTTGTCAATGATTTGGACTTTGGTGACCGTAGGATCAGTGGTGGAGGATGGAGTGGTTATCGCGGTGGATGGTGGATTAGCAGATGATGAGTGGGATGCCCCCATTTCAACCCTGAGACAATAATGTAAATGGGGAAATGATGCTTCTAAAGTGTGGAAATATTCAAATGGTTGGGGGTCAGCGTAGATGGTGACTTCTTGTTTGTTGACGGGGAATTTTAGGCACTGATGGTACATGGAGGGGACGGCTTGCATAGCATGGAGCCACGGGCGGCCAAGGAGGAGATTATATGGTAAGTCCAGATCAAGGACATGACAGGTAGTATATTGAAGCACAGGTCCCACTTGGATAGGAAGATTGATAATTCCCTCTGAATTTCTTTCTACATTATCATAGGCTTTGATTGTGATGATCTGGTTACTTAAGTCCACTTGCGTATACCCCACCTATTTTATGAATTTCAAAGTACACAAATTGAGGGCAGAGCCATTATCTACCAAGACTCTTTTTATTTTATGGCAAGCAACCACAACTTCGATATGTAAGGGGCGATTATGATTGACATCGATGTTTGGCATATCATTGTGGCTGAAGTGCAATTGATGAGATAAAGCCAAATGTCCCACCAAAGCTTGGAATTGCGTGGGGTCGATGTCATTTGGCACATGGGTTTCCTGCAGGGCTCTATTGAGGATTTCTTGATGTATCGGGGAAGACTTAAGCAAATCCAAAATGGATATATGAGTCGGGGTCTTTCTTAAGTGATCAAGGATGTTGTACTGAGAGCTTACAGGAGTTGATTGGGCAGGTGCAGAGGCTGCAAGGACAGTGATGTGGGCTCATCGTGTAGTAATAGCACATTGAGGGTTTCTGGCTTTAACATGTATCATGGATACACGGGGTTCCACCTGCTCAATGTAATGAATAACACCCTCGTAATTCAAGGGTACATTCTTGTAGTTCACATTATTTGTGTTGTTTCCTTGGGGGTTATTGTTATATGTACTTGGGCCTTGATTATGATTCAGAAAGGCATTTTGATATATCTGTAATTGAGCATTGGACGACGAGGCTTGACTGGGGTCAACCTTGATATCACCTTGATCAATGAGATCTTGGACATAGTTTTTTAGACCTTGACATTTATTTAAAGAGTGTCCCTTGATTTTATGGAACTCACAATACTCATTTTCCTTAAACCATGCGGGCTTGGGTTTGGAATCGTCAAATGGCTTGGTGACAGGGTACGTGATGGGGTAATTGATTTGTAGCAACTTATTAAAAACAACACTTAGAGGCTCTCCTAATTGAGCGTATTGACGTTTGGTGTTCCCCTGATTGTTCTAGTTTGACTATTGAGGAGGACGAGGTGCCCCCTATGGTACAGATATGGCGTTTAGTACAGACGGTTGTTGTTTTTGGGATGTATTAGCCACTTGGACGTGTTTAGTGTCTGTCACTCTGTCATTCACTGCATTCTTGTTCTTGTTCCAGAATCATGGTTTATTGCCAAACGACCTCTCTTTATCCTGACTATGTATTTTGATGTGTCCTTTGGTAATAAGGGCATGTTCAAGGATGGGTCCCTTTTCCACTATGTCCATGAAAGTGGTGACACAATGTAACCTAAAATTATGAGCCATGTCAGGATGGGAGTTTTCCACAAAAAGAGTGACCATGTCTTTTTATTTTAGAGGGGTCTTCATTTGGCTTGCTAATGCACACCACCATTGTAGGTAGCTAGTAAAGGTTTCCCCCTCACGCTGTTTCTCTTTGAGGAGATCTAAGGTGTCTGTATCCTTCTCCAAATTGAAAAAGAAGTAGGATACAAATTTTTCTGACAAGTCTGCAAAAGTTTTTATGGACCCTTTTTCGAGAGTCATGAGCCAATCCAAGGCGTGGCTAGCCAGGCTTCATGGGAACAGTCGCAAGAGATAGTTGTCATTGTACATAACTTCTTGACACTGGGAGTAAAACTCTTGCAAGTGAGCCTTAGGGTCTTTGCTTCCCTTGTATTTTTCAAACTTTGGTATCTCAAAATGTTTAGGAAATGGGATTAATGAGATGGAGGGATCAAATGGATATGGGCATATGTCTTCAAATTTGAATGATTGTTTGGTAGCCCTGGATTGAAGGTCTTTCAGAGCGGCTTTGATTTCCAACAGATCTGAGTTGGCCGATGGCGGGTTGGGGGGATATTGATGATAGGATGATAAAGGATCCTGTTGAGAAAGCGTCGAATTGTTGAAATACAGATTTGGATGGTTGGATGATGATATGCCTTACTGGTAAGATGGGGGATTTTGTTGATACGGGGGTTGTTGTTGTGGGGTATAGTATGGATTTATTTGATAAAAGTGTGGGGTAGGTTGTTGAGGAGCTTGGATGGGGTGTTGTGTATTGGTTCGTTGGTGTTGAAGGTACTGTTGTGATTGTTGGGAGGTCGCATAAAGCGGTTGTTGGTGAAATTGCTACTGATTGTGATAGTAGTAGTGTTGGGGAGGTTGTTGTTGTGGCGTCAAATGTTGTATAGGCCAAGATGGGATATTGTGTTGTGGTTGTGCCTGCGGATGCAAAATGGATGCGAGAAAGGGGGACATGGTCTGAGCAATAGGTCGAGATGGATTGCCTTGTGGTTGGTAGGGTGGTTGTTGTGAAGAGGCCAAAGTATTATGTATAGGTTGTTGCTGATGAGATGGTTGAGGTAGCGTAGAAGTGTTTTGTAAAGGGGGTTGTTGGGTACCACCCAAAACGCTCAGCTGGGGTGTGCCTTATGGAGGTAATTGAGGCAGAATGTTGGATTGGTGAAGCTATTGAGACATATATGAGGATGATGGTAGATGTGTGGCCCTAGGAGGTGGAGGCAATGTGGAAAGGGGGGTGCCTCCAGTGTTGACTGTAGGTTGATTCAAAGGAGGGGGTGTTGTTAATGTTAATGGTGGAGGTTGTGGAACATTTTGTGGCATACCATAGGCAAAAGGATTATTGGGATCAGGCACTTGAGGACCTCCCATAACTGAGGTTGAAGCGTGTGAGGGATAGTTAACCTGATAGAGAATGGCATTGCCAAATTCAGGTTGATGCCAACCCTCAACTAGAGGAACATTGGGGAAGTATGAACCTTCTGGTGCATTTTGTGACCCTTGGAGTACGTTAGATGGGGCACCCCTATATTTGGACAAGTCAACACCCGAGGGGGGTTTGACACCCTGCTCAATTAGGTGCCAAAATTTCTTCCCCATGTTTTTCAAGCAGACAGTTAGTCATTTGCACATTGGCGGGATTACTAAAATGTTCCTCAAGTGTGAGTTCAGGTTGATTAGCCATACTCTCTTCACCGTGTGGTGAGTTGTTCTGATTCTCGGTGTTGGAGTGTGATGAAGTACCATTATGAGGATCCTGTGGGACGTTCTTAGGATCTTGAGCAATATTTGCACCATTGGTGGGATTTGTATCGTTATTAAGGTCTTGAGACATGTTTGCTTGGGAATTTTGACCTTGTTGTTGTTCCATTTGTGTCTTAACTTGTGACCTAGTTCAAACGGGCATGCAAATGTGCTATGGGTGGATTACAGAGATGCTTTCGTTGAATGACTTGATTGTAGTTGGATGAGATGTGATTTTGATAGGATTTGGATTTTGATCAGATTTTGTTTGGATATATTGGATTGGATCAGATTTTGATGGGATCAAATTTGGATTTGGCAAGACTGGATTTTGATTGGATTGGATTGTATTATTAAGATCAATAAGCTAGAATTGGTTGAACGGATGTGATTTGATTGATTGGACAATTTGATCGAATGATTGGTTTTGATAGATTTGGATTATTGGATGGGTATGATTGGATGATGAAAGATGTGAGAGAGACCTTAAGTTTGATCAAAGGAAGTTACCCTTAGTGACCTAGAGCTTTGATTGATTAAGAGGATGATTACGGCACCAAATCCACCTTAAGATAAGAATGGATTGATTGAGCCGAGGATGATAACTTACGACACCAAATTCACCTCAAGATGGAAGCGAATTGATTGGGGTCGAAGTTAAAGACTAATAATCAAATTCAAGTGTTATGGTCAATTTGGGTAACCACTTTGTAATACAAGTTTAAGGTTGTTTGGTTATGAGTGGTGTTTGGTGATGTAAATGGTAAAATGATGATGTTCGGTAAGTGATGGTGTGGAATTTTGAATGGAATATGAGGAAATTAGAATGAACGGGTGGATTGAAGATGATTGTGGAGGATGAGTGGGGATTTAGAATGGTTAAACAAATATTTGGAATGATAAGATGGAGGTTTAATCTGATCAAATGGATGTTTTGGGAGGCTTAGAGTGACGAAACAGAGGCTTACGATGATAAGATAATGGTTGGGAATGAGTAAATGATGGTTTAAAGGGTAAACGGATCCAAATGGGGCGATTTCAGGTGTTCAGGTGGGCAAATTTGTCCCTCTGTAGTAAAACAAGGGCGCTTCTGCCTTTCTACAGCAAAAACAAGGGCGTTTCCACCCTTCTGCAGCAAAAACAGGGGCGCTTCTGCCTTTCTGCAACAAAAATAGGGATGTTTCCGCCCTTCTGCAACAACAATAGGGCGCTTCTGCCTTTCTACAGCAAAAATAGGGGTGCTTCCGCCCTTCTACAGTAAGACAAAGCTTGGTTTTGATGGCAATGGCTATGGCAAGGACTCAAAATGATAAAACAAGGCCAAAGTATCAAAGATTTCACAGGTTTTTCACAAGAGAACACTTCAAGCAAGCACAATCTTATGATTAATGTTAAGGGTATGGCTAGAAAAGGTCTTAATTTAGGATGCACAAGGCTTCTAGGGAGTCCTCGATATACTCTTGGTACGTGAGGCACAACCGTGAACACCAACCCATCACAAGCGTGAGTCGGGAACCCCAGTGAGATACTGAAAGGCTCGGACCAACTCTTCACGTCTATCTAGGTATCACCCTAGCTTCAACGCTCTGCCAATTACGATGTGACTGGATTGGGGTACAACTTTTGTTCTCCCCCCTTTATATACCCCGCCGGTACGCGTGGTTGGAATCGTCCCTTGGGGTGATGAAATCCCCAAGCAGGTCCCACTAGAAAGAAGACACTAACCGTTTCCAACTACTCCCCAGGCTCACATGAAGTGCAAGGGGAAAGTGAAAACAAATTAATGCCCCCTTGGGTGATACAATAATAGACAAGCACAACAAGCAATCAAAGTTACTTCCCCCTAATTAGACTATGTTCAAACAACAAGGATTAATTTTTAAAAAAAAAATTGATCAAATAGATGGCCCTGCAAGCAAATGTTAGTTGTTTTGGGGCATAGCCACCTTTCTATGGTAAAATAGGGGTGCTTCCGCCTTTCTCCAGCAAAAACAGGGGCGTTTCTGCCCTTCTGCAGCAAAAACAATGGCGTTCCTGCCCTTCTGCAGCAAAAACAGGGGCACTTCCGCCTTTTTGTAGTAAAAATAGGGGCATTTCCGCCCTTCTGCAGCAAAAATAGGGGCATTTCCGCCCTTCTGCAGCAAAATGTTAGAGGAAAAGAGCCTTTCAAAAATAAAAGGGTGTATCCACCCCTCTGCAGGAAACTTTATCAAATTTTGAAAAAAAGAATGTTGTATGCCCTACTGCAAGAAAGTGTTAGAAAAGATCTTTTAAGCAAAATGAAATATACGCCTAACTGCAGCAAACTGTTAGTCAAAATCAACTTTTCAGATATAGGACGTGACCGCCTTTCTGCAGCAGAAAAGAGGGCACTTCCACCTTTCTGCAACAAAAACAGGGGCGTTTCCGCCCTTCTACAGCAACAGGGGTGCTTCTGCCTTTCTGCAGCAAAAGCAGGGGCGTTTCTGCCCTTCTGTGACCTTTTTCTACAAAATACTTATCACAAATGAAGGTTAAATGCAAGAACCTGTTTGTGGGTCCCACCAGGTGTGCCAGAAATGTGTACCTTGGAATTTTACCCTACTCTAATGTGCAAAATAACTAAAAATGCAAGTGGAAAAATACTAAGAACACTTCAAAGATTAGCCTAAAGAGTGATAAAACAAGGAAAATAGATGAAATACAAGTGCAAATCGATTATACCTTCCTTGTTGTTGAAGACTCCTTGGTTGGCCCTTGATTGAGATGAATTTGTGTGCTCCTTGGATGGCTTTTGATGTAGCTAGATGCAAAATTGAATATGCAAAATGATCAAAGTGGATGGCTAAATGATAGCAAGTGCTTGAGAATGCAAATTGGCAGCATAAGGTTGCTCAAATCAAAAAGTGTTGAAAATGCCCTTGAGGAAGGGGTATTTATAGAAGAATTTGAATTCTCTAGAGAATTCAACGGTCAAGATTCATCCAACAAGGTCAAGATGAAGGGCTATGGTGAGTTGAGAACTCACAAGCCCTCACATCTTGACATGTGGATGGTGAAGTGGCTAAGGGGAGATGAGGTGTAAGTGAGGTGGCCAAAAGGTACATGAGGTGGAGGAAGGACAAGTACCTTCCAAGCACCTTGGGGAGTGAGAATATTTCTTCAAAAGGGATTCCTTGTCCCCAAGTGAGAGTGAAAGGGACATTTGAGGAATTTTGGAATTCCTCAAAAATCTCCATGGGAAAAGGAGAGGTGGTTGAAAATATAAATGTGAATTAAAAATTCACATTCTTAGGAGAGTCTAAAGGATAAAAGGTGAGCTCCAAAAAGGTGGGACTTGGTCACATGTGGATGATGTGATAAGTCCAAGGTTCTAGAAGCCATAAAATCTAGGATAAATAAGTGTGAATTAAAAATTCACATGGGAAAGAGGGTCAATGCTAAAAAAAGGTAAATGCAAAGGTTGACTAAAAAGGTGGTGCTAAACATGGCTAATGACCTTGGTTAAGGTTGTGCAAATATTGGATTAGAATAATTAATGGAAGATTAGAGGCAAGTGGCCAATGTAGGAGGATGTGACATTAATCCTTGATTAAGAGGATTCACATCATAATCATGAATTAATTAAATTAATTCAGATTAGAGCAAGATCATGGAGGATGTAACAAGGAGAGAGAGAATGAAGAATTTTAAATTGATTTTAAATCAAAAGGGTCAAAAATGACTAAATTAAAATTTATTGGTGTATTTATTTAATTTAGAGAGGAAGAAGGTGAAAGATAAAGCATTTAGTTATTAAATTAAATACTTTACAGATATGAGACAAAAGGTGTAATATTAATTTAATAAATTAATATTTAATATGATAGACAAAAAGGGAGTAAATTTAATCATATGGGAGTGATTAAATTTAGATGTCTACACTTTCTTTGTATTCTTTGGTATCCACTTGTATTTGATTTTTCCATTGTGATTCTCTGCTTCTTCTGCTTTAATAACGTTCTTCATACTTTGATTCAAATCTTTCTTTTGAAATTGGTCCCAATTCATGGATGGGGTGATGGGTGGAAGAAGATTCATGATGTGACTGGTTGTAGCATTGGCATCGGTTTCATCATAAGGATTCTTCGTGCTCCCTATGTTGACGTTTTCTTGAGACGAAGTTTCCCCCAGTATGGTGGTAGTAGCAACTTCATGCTTTGATTCTGCTTGTTATGAGAGCTCTTGTTTAGAATGCATTCTCTGATAAATGACCACTACATATGATGTTATTGGAATTTGCTGCTCTGTTGACTTCGAAATATCTTGTTCTATTTGACTTGTTTCTTTGAGTGGATAATGTTGGATATCTTTATTCATGATGTCCTTTGTCTGAATTTGGGATATATCTAATACTGCTGTTGACAACTCTTTTTGACTGTAGGAATCAATAACCTGCTCTTTTTGTGTAATAATGTCAGAAGTAAAGGAATCCTATTCTAAATGAAGATCTTCTATGTTTCCATCCATAGAAAGCATCTCATGGGTAGATGGAGGAGTATGTGCTATGTGGATATGATCATTTTGTATAGATAGGAGAGTGTCCATTAGATCATTGTAGTATCTTGGAGATACAAATTCTTGATCTTGAATGATTTCAAAATTGCTTTTGACATGATTTGGATCAAGTTCTTGACATGGGTCAATTTCAAAGGATGGATTGCTTACAAAGGGTTCTCGGATATCTTCATTAGGCATAGGAAGTGGCTCAATATCATCTTGATCTTTGAGTGAATTTTGATCAAGTGTTGAGTTGAAGATTCCTTCAATATCTGTAATCATGAGGTCGAAGGATGTCAATATTTCTTAGAAAGGATCATTGCTAGACTTTGGTGGGAGATGTTGATCATGCTTTGGAATAAATTTTTGAGATATGTCCTCTAACTTATTAGATGATGTAGAGACTTTTCAACATGATCATTGGTCGATGGATTGTTGATTATAGGATCAAATAATGTTATCACTCCTTGAAATAGATCATTCTCAGATATTGTTGAAGGATTCTTATCATGATAAAAAAGTGACTCTTGATGTATGTTGATTTGATCTTCAGATGAGGTAGAAACATCTTTCATGTGCTCATTGATGGATAGGTCTTGATCATGTGATCGTTGACTTGGATCGATACATGGAGTCGTTAACATTTTGTGGGGATTTTGAACAACATTTGCTTGTTGGGCTTGGTATTTGGCTTGAGCTTGTGCTTTCACTTGAGCCTGGGCTTGTGCTTGTTGGGCTTGTAGTGCGGCTTGGGAAACTTGAGCAACTTGTGAAGCTTGTTGAGTAGCTAGTTGTGCAACTTGTTGGTTTTGGTTTTGTTGGAGTGCCTTCTGATAAGCAGCCTATTGAGCAGCTTGCAACGCAATGCTGTACTGGTTTGATGTGTTTGGTTTGGGTGGTGGTGGTGGCGGAGGTGGTTTTGGAATAGTGCTTGTTGTGGTGATAAGAGGTATCGTCGTATTGATGATTAGGATTTGAGTGGTGGATGGTGTGATCGATATGGTTAATCCTTGAGAGACCATGTTTTGAGGGATGATAGATGATGTGTTGGTTGCTTGTGCTATGGGGATGGTTTCCATATGTTGTTGTGATATCGATGGCAAGGGAGGAGGATTTGGTATGATGCCTTGATTGATGGTTAGGGGAATGTTTTGGATGAGCAGTGATAGCGAAGGTAGCCCCAAACCAAGAGGTGATATGGATGTTAATGACAAGGGTGGGAGTGGTGGGAAAGTAAGTGGCATGCTCCCTTGGGGAAATGATGATGTTTGATCAAAAATGTCCCTTGGACCAAATAAGTCACCTTCTCCTTGTGAGGTCATGGGGAAAGAGGTTTGCGGTGTTGCATTAAATGATGATGATGATGGGTCATTGTGAAAGGTGAGGGGGACATATTGGTGTGATGGATTTTGAACAGCATTCGTGTGATTTGCAAACATATCTATCCAAAAGTTTACCAAGTGTGGATTTGAAATGTTCATGTTTGGTATAGTTGTACTTGGTATATTCTCATTTGGAATGTATGGATTTGGTGGGATAATGTTGTTTTTTTGAAGACTCATGCATTGAGCATTTGGTTGATAGATTTGTAAGTTTGAACTTGGATTTAAATCTACCATCGGAAAAGGTGTTTCAAATTTTAGATTGGGTATACTCACATTTGTTGTACCATTGAGGTTTGTAGGAGATAATGATCCCATGTATGGATTGTATAAATGTGAGTTTTGAAAATCAATTGGCATTGTAAGGCTTTGATAGTTTGGTTGATTTAGACCACTCATGATGAATGAATTAAGTTTATATTCCATGTTCTTCTTGTGTTTTGACCTTGTTGCAAAAGTGGCCCCTAAGATGTTTAGGACCAATGACGAGATGAAGGATGAAAAGGGGTGAATGATATGAGTGTTGAACATTTAGGGACTTTGTATCAATGCTAGACTTAGGGCTTGATTTTGATTGTTTGAGTTGGATAATGAACTTGTAAACCCTAAGATGTTAGATGTTATCCTAGGATGAACTTGTTAAAAGGGGTGCTAATTTAACTAGAGGTATGAGAAAGGATGCATTCTCATACTCCTAACTAAACAAGGTGATTTTGATTTTGATGATTTACCCAAGTCTAGAATGATGTTTCCAAAGCTCTAAAGTTTCTTGTGGGATGGGATGATAAATGTTTGAAATGGATGAAGTGTTTGATTATGATCCTAAATGAACCTAAGAAGGACTTGTTTACAAGGCCAAGGTTTTGAAGAACATGCTTTTCCCTTTAAACCAAAAGATCAATGTTTGCTCAAAAGACCATAAGACAAAAGATATATAATCACATGTGTGGGGTTCAATTGATTTCATCTTGATTAGTGAATTTATTTTACCACAAAAACTTCTTTGATTATATTTTCAAACTAAATGTCCAATGTCCTAACTTCTTTTCATCCCACAAAGTGCTATGTGGAATTCAAGGAAATCAAGGCAATGGCTACCTATTGTTTATCTTTAGTAGGTAAATTGAGATGTAAGTTCAAGTGTTTAGAAACCTCTAAGGATTTGAATCCCAAGGGCAAGCAATAACACATGAATTTGGTCAATTGTATTTACCTCCTAAAGGGTTTGAAATTTTGATGATGATGTTTAAGTGTTTGTTTCCAAGATGTTTTCGAACAAGAAAAGCATTTTGTAACCAAGAATAAGTACAACTCTAAGGATATGAAAGGAAATATTTGTTGAGTCCCCACTTGGACAAGTCCAGCTACGCTTATCTTTAGCGAATGGTTAGATGCTTGACCCCACTGGCTACCCTCCACAGCACTCACTTATACGGGGAAGCCAAGCATCAACACCCATGAAACTCCCATGGCATGCTTTCCATTTCTACTAAAAGATCGTAAAATTGTGGGGTGGCTTCAAAACAACCGTAAAATTGTCAATACTATGATGAAACTCAATCCTTCCCAATATATGCTTGAATTGGAAAAATAAGGGGCTAAACTCCCTTCCGATTTTGATGTGAGCACTATTGTGGAACAACCCTTTGGAATCATACCCCCAATATCATCCACACCCCTAATTTCATCCACACCTCCATTTCAAAGCATCACCCAAAGCATCCCCCAAATCACATCATCCATCGCTCCAACGCAACCTATCATCAATAAGGGGAGCACATTTCTTAATGCACTGCAAAAACATCCCCTTGTGAACAACCAAGATTTTGACGCTAACACCATCTTGGGTCAATCTGTTCCACAAAACCACCTACACCCATACGTTCCTCTCACTTTTCATGATCCCAATGACCTGTCATCATCATTTCATGTAACACCTCTTGACACACAAACCTCTCTCCCTATGACCTCGCAAGCAGAAGGTGGGCTATTTGGACCAGGGGGTACCTTTGACCCCTCATTATCATTATTTCCACCACTTCCACCTTTTCCATTGACATCCACATCACCTCTCGGTTTAGGGCTATCTTCATTACCACCACTCATTCAAAACAACCCCCCAACCATCAATCAAAACATCATACCCAATCCTCCAACTTTTCCATCAATATGGCAACCATCCAAGCAACCCAAGCGATCAACACACCATACATAAACATGGTCTCTCAAGGACCAAACACATCAATTACACTAAGCATATCAATCGCACCATCCACTACACAAGTCCCAATCACCAATACAACGGTGCCTCTCATCACAACAATGAACACCATTCTGAATTGGCCACCACCAAAATCGAACACAGCAAACCTGTGAACCAAGTTTCCCAACCTGCAAAAACACAACAAACAATCAATATGTTAGATCAAATGCATGGTTAGAAGCATGATTCCTCAATAAATTCATTTGAAAGTAAAAGAAGAGGAACAAAATGAAGAACACAATAAAATTGAAACAAAATATCAAATCCTATTCTAAAACCAAACAAACTCTCAATCTCTTGAGGGAGTTGGTCCCAATTTGATGTGAAAATTGACCATTTCTCAACTCCAATGATGCAAGCTTGATGAATGTTGATGAATGATCCACTTTGATGAAAAATGGTGAGTGCTTCAAGACCAAAATCTGCATAACCTAGCTATAAATTTGAAAATGTGGATGGAGATTTCTAAATATTTGAGCATTGTAAGTTTACTCCAATTGTGGATGCTAGAATGAGGAGATTAGCCTCTTATTTATAGAATGAGAAGATGGATGAATGTCCAAAATAGAGCAATGTGGGACTAACTTTTAACCAATGGAAAAATGCCACATGTCATCATGTGAATGGATAGAGGATGTGCAAGTTTTGAAGAATGTGCAAAGAGGGGGGAGATTCAAATTCAAAATATGGCTTGAAGGATGAGGTGAAAGGTGAAGCAAATGTACATGGCTCAAGAAAAGGACATGTGAGAGATTTTAAATTCTTTGTTGGAAGGGACAAGTCCTTTTGGGGGGAGATTTCAAATTTGAGGGATATTCCATCTTTGATGCCTTTTTTGAATGAAAATGGGAGATTTATAAATCAATTAAATTGATTTTCATGTGCAAGTTGCAAAATCTAGAGGATTTGAGTGATTAAGATTAAATTAATCAAGATTTGATTAATTTAAGAGGAGATTAGGTGATTTGACTATTTGATTTAGATTTGTGGATTGAAATAAATCAAAAAGAGATGAAAATGATTAAGACGGAGTTAAATAAATATTTTGATTTATTTAACCAAAGGGGGTGATGTTAGATTAAATTAGATAAATGTTTGATTTATTTAATTTAATTAGATGAACTTTAGAGATTTAATCAAATAATATGGATTATTTAACTAAATAAAGATAGGAAGATGAAATGATCTAGCTAATTACACAGAGATAATGATTTAATTAAATTGAGGGATTTATTTAATTAAAAGGAGAATTATGATGACTTTAATTAAATAAGGCTATTTGATTAAATGTTTAGATAGAGGGATAATTCAGGATGAGGCGATGTTAGTAGATCAGGATCGAGTGCACGATATCAATCTATATATTTTCTATGTCTACAAAACCAATATAGCATCAGTGTTGCAAGCAACTTAGCAAGCTACCTATCAAAAAGCTCTTCAACAAATTCAAAATCAACAAGTTGCATAGCTAGTTACTCAGCAAGCCACTCAAGCCACTCAAGTTGCTCAAGGTACAAAAGTTTCCCAGGTGGCATAGGCTGCCCAAAAGGTGCAAGCTCAAGCTCAAGCCCAATACCAAGCTCAACAAGCACAAGCGCAAGCTCAATACCAGGCACAATTGCAAGCAGCCCAACAACAGGCATATCAGCAAGCCTTGCAATAGTATCAAGCACAACAAGAAGTAGCATTATTAGCCCAACAACAAGCCTTGTTGGCTCAACAATAGCATGACCAACAACAAGCGTTGTTGGCACAAAAACAACATGACCAACAACAAGTGTTGTTGGTACAACAGCAAATGCAGGCGTATCAGCAAGGCTTGCAATAAATTCCCACCAATACACCCAACACCCCACCAATCACTCAAATGCCTCGACCACTTTAAAACACATTTACTCCACCCCCAGATCCATAAGACGATGTGACAACACAAATCAAGTTGCTCTCACAACAAGTACTTGATCTCCAATTAGGGAAAACCACGAAGACACCCAACAACTTGTGTCCCTATCCATTTGATAGGAATCTTGCAATGGTACCATTCCCCAAGGGATTTGAAATCCCCAAATTTGACAAGTACCATGGGATGAGAAACCCTGAAGATCACATCAGGGAGTTCCAAGTACATTGCGTGGAGGTTGCATATGACAATACATATCTAATGCGGCTATTTCCTCAAAGTTTGGTTAGCCAAGCCATGGAGTGGTTCTCTCGCTTTCCTCCTGGTATCAAAAATTTCCAAGAGATAGTAGACGCATTCATGAAAAATTATGCCTTCAATATTGGTATGGATGTCAGTCTAGAGGAACTATCAGCTCTCAAGCAAGCTAAGGGGGAATCATTCTCTTCCTTCTTGCAAAGGTGGCAATCTAAGGCCAACAAAAGCAAATGGGCCATGCTAGAAGATCAACAAGTTTGCACCATCATATCCAATCTTGAGAAAACCTTGGCATTCCATCTCAAAGTGCAAGGTATCACCACATATGACCAGTTGATCTCCAAGGCACTCAATATCGAACGAGCCCTTATTTCACAAGGAGTGACACCCACATATCAAGAACCTCAAGAAAATCGCCCATCCACCAGCTATAACGAGAAACCTTGCACATGGGCGAGGAACAAAAATTTCATGAATGATGGTGCGGTGGATGCCAAGGTTGTAATCAGTGCTCTGAAACAAAACACACAAACCTACCAACAACTGCAAAACAACAATCGAAACAATGTGCAAGCTAATGTAGTATCACAAGAAAAATTGGCCAACAATTAGGTCAACAACCTAAATAATCAAGGGGGACCACCCCCGCGAAACAAAAATCCCCCCAAGTAGAAGTACACCGCCCTTGGGGAACCAATTGAAGCAATCATGAGGAAACTGATAAACGAAAATCTCATCAAGATTCCCACTTATGAGAACTATCAGGAACTCCAAGTCAAGCCACCATGGTATAATGGAATCACCTTTGTGACTTTCACAAGATCAAGGGGAACACCATGACCAGTTGTATGAGGTCAAAAAACCTAATCCAAGACCTCATTGATGACAAAATCATAAATGTTGAGCAGCTAGTTGGAAATCATGATTTGAAAATATACACAAACTCGATGTCGAACCATAACCAAGGGAACAACCGTGGAAAACAAAAGTATGCTAATGTGAACCACGTGTATGACCATGTTGTAGCATCTCTAGAAGAAATGGTCACTATCATTAATATCAAGGGAAAAGCTGATTGTGGAGTCACCACACGCGATGGCAAAGTCACCATCACTAGACCATCATAGCCACCTAGGGCATCTACCTCAAATCCAAAATCTATCCCTAATGGCTACAATGTCCTAGACCAACAGAAAATAATTCTCACTCAGATCTCCATCATGGAGTTGCTGAAGATATTGCCCGCACACAAAAAAATTCTAGAGGAAGCATCGGCTTCATCTACTGTCCCTGCGGATCTAGATGCTGACCAGTTCCAAGCTATGGTAGAAAATATCACCACCCCAAGGCTCCTAACATTCTCTGATTAGGACTTCCCCTCCCAACCATCTCATAATCGTGCTCTTCACCTTGAAGTCCTGGTTCACAAAAATAAAGTCAAAAGAGTCTTGGTGGATGGAGGTGCAAGACTTAACATTTGTTCCCTCAAATTGATAAAAAAAATTTGGGATTCTTAAAGGATGCCATTGAAAAGGGTAAAGGCATCACAATCATAGCTTATGGTGATCAGGAAAGAGTGTCTCAAGGCACTATCCATCTCCTGATCCAAGTAGGGCCAGCCATTATGGAAACAACATACCAGGTCCTTGACCTTGATTTACCCTATAACATTCTCCGAGGGCGTCTATGGATCCATGGGATGTAAGTAGTCGCTTCCACCTTCCACTAGTGCGTTAAGTTCCCATACCAAAATCAGGAGGTCACAATTTATGGTGATCCCAAGCCCTTCGCCTACTGCAAGAGCTTGGAAGCAAAATATTCAAAATCCCCCAAGTGTCGAAGAATGATGAAGGCCCCACCACTCTGTATATAGACCCAGCTACATTAGCCTCCACTTTTGAGATAAAGACACAGGTCATCCCTGATATATCTGAAATCAAGGTCATAATCTAAGACAATGGGTGTGGGGATTATAAAATGAAGAAACATGCTTTTGTAGTAAGAGAGTTACCTCAATCTCCTCGGTCCCATGGGAAACCCCAGTTAGCTGAAACATCATCCCAAACTTTCAGAGAAGATCCTGTTAGATTCAGAAGATGGGGAGATCTAAGTTGGGAAGTAGTAGACAAAAGAGACATATCAAGCTTATTGTACCAAGATGAAAGGCCTATGCCTGACCTATCCATGAATGATAGCAATAAAGGATTACAAATGATGCTTGGTATGGGTTATGATAGAAACAAGAAGCTTGGAAAGAATGACAATGAGCTTCTAGTACCTCTCATTCTTGAGATGCATATAAGAAATCTTGGCCTCGAATGTACTCCTCTGAGGGTGACCATACTTGGCAGAGGTGCCTCAGTTAGGAAGGTTAAAACCCCATCTCAGCTATTAGCTTTTTCCCTTCAAATACCACTATCCACGAGTCAAGTCATAGAAAACTTTACCCTTGGCATGCTAGATATGAGTAGTAATGACGAAGATCCCATAACTAACTTGCCTATGCTTTTCAAAGATACCTCCCTACTAATGATTAGTACCTTGTCTTTTGAGACCAATGACCATCAAACCCATGAAATAAACCTAGTCTACCCCCAGCTCATCGATTACAACCAACGAGGACCGCCAATTCTGGACACTTTCAAAAATAATGAAGCACTCTCAGAATTCATGGGACTAAGGGATACCATACCATATGGAGACCACAAGGTTGGGTTTGATATCATACTGGACACACAGGCTTATTACGGGGAAACAATTGAATTCTTCAGTCACAAAAATGAAAAACTAAGAATAATCTCCAGGTCCTTGAGTGAAAACCACACTACGGTACTCTCTGACTTGAAAAAAGAAAAAATAAAGGATGTATCCAATGGTGAAAACCTCTATGAGGCACTAGAGGATGAAGGATTCAATCTTCCTCCCAATGTAATACATCAAGAGAAGTTAGCAGTATTAGTTGAGAAATGCAATCTAGTTAACTTGGCGACAGAAGAACAACCACACATAACATTCTATGCAGAGTCACTTCTCACAAAAGAGCAAGAACTTCTAGCTACATTCCTGAAGGAAAGAAAGAAAAACTTTACATGGACCTATGCCAACATGCCCAAGCTTGATCCAGAGGTTGTGGTCCACCATCTAGCAGTTTACCCATAAGCAAAGCCCATCAAACAAAAACTTAGAAAAATGCATCCCCAAATAGCATTATTGGTCAAAATGGAACTGCAAAAGCTCCTTGATGCAAGGTTCATACGGTCGATCAACTATCCATAGTGGGTATCAAATCTAGTATTCATCTCAAATCCCACTAGGCGCATCTGTATCTACACAAATTTTAGAGACCTGAACAAGGCATGCCCCAAAGCTGACTTCCCACTTCCCAACATTGATATGATTGTAGATATGACCGTGAGACATGAGATGCTTTCATTGATGGATAGATTCTCTAGGTATAACCAAATCATGCTAGCCAAAGAAGACCAACACAAAATGGCTTTTACTTATCTGTGGGGGACATATTGCTGGAACATGATGTCGTTCGACCTAAAGAACGCTGAAGCAACATATCAAAGGGCCATGACATTAATCTTTCATGACATGATCCATAACATTGTGGAGGATTATGTTGATGACATATTGGAAAAATCCAAGAAAAGGAAAGATCACATACCAGCTCTAAGCTCCATCTTCGACAGATAGGAGGAATACAAAGTCCACCTTAATCCAAAGAAGTGTGTCTTTGACGTACAATCAAGGAAGTTGTTGGGATACATTGTGTCTATGAGAGGAATTGAAATAGATCCTACTAAGGTGGAGGAAATTATGGAGATGGAGACACCCAAGACATTGAAACAGCTAAGAGGCCTATAAGGTAGGCTCCAGCCAATCTGTTGGTTCATAGCTCAATTAGCAAACAAGGCAGTCCCCTACTCTCATCTACTCCACAAGGGGGTAGCATACAAGTGGGATGAAAAGTGTGATCAAGCCTTCAACAAGATCAAGGAGTATTTACTCACACCACCTGTCCTCATGCCACCAATCCCAAGAAAACCTTTGATCTTATAGATATCAGCAATAGTGGCAGCTCTCGGCGCTCTCCTAGCATAGCACAATGAAAATGGAAAAGAGAGAGTTATCTATTCTATTAGTAGAAATATGGTGGGCCATGAACTGAACTACATATCTATTGAGAAATCATCTCTAGCAGTTGTATTTGTAGCACAAAAGTTTAGGCATTACATGCTAGCCCATCAAATAAAACTCATCGCAAAGATAAATCCCCTTAAGTACTTGCTTTCCAAAGAAACACTTACAATGCAGACAACCAAGTGGGTCATGATCCTCACAGAGCATGATATTGAGTACATGGAACATAAGGCCATCAAAAGGCAAGCTATTGTAGACCAACTAGTAGAGGCACCAATCTACTCAGAGAATCCCCTTGTCTCAAAATTCCCTGATGAATCAATCTTCAATTTAAGTGTAGTGAATCATTGGAAAATGTACTTTGATGGATCCTACATGCAACATGGATCGGGGGTAGGCATCTTCTTCATCACCCCACAAGGGGATTACATTCCAAAATCATAGAAGATGGTGTTCCCTTGCACAAATAACATTGCATAATATGAAGCTCTTGTCATAGGGCTAAGAATAGTAGTGTAATGGCAAATAATGACACTTAAAGTCTACATGGATTCACAACTCATGATCAATCAAGTAAACGATGAGTATCAAACAAAGGATGACAAGTTGACCCCATACAAGAAGTTGGTGGAAAGCCTTAAGGAATTCTTCATTGATATCTCATTCAAGCAGCTACCAAGAGAAAACAACAGAGCAGTAGATGCAATGGCTACAATTGGATCACTCCTAGATGTCCCACACAATGTTCCAAAGCAGGAATTTCTCATAGAGTAGCTTCTCATGCCCGCATTCGAGGTACTGGAGTCCAATTTTTTGTGTGAAATCGTTGGTCCCGGTGATTCCTAGTACCATGATATATACACGTATCTAATAATAAGAGTCCTCCTAGTCAACATAATCCAAAACCTCAAAAGAGCCTTTGTCAAAAAAGCATCTCGTTTTGTCATCCTAGGAGATACCCTTTACCATAGAAGCATTCAAGGAACCCTGTTACATTTCTTAAATGTTGAGGAGGCATTAACCGCCTTAACCAAGGTACATAAGAGCATTTGTGGTTCACACTCGAGTGGAATGACCTTGGCCAAGAAATTGCTGAGGATGGGGTATTATTGGCCTACCATGGAAAGAGAAGCACATGATTATGTTAGAAGGTGTCTACAATTTCAGCAGCATGGGGACCTCATCCATGCACCAGCTCAAGAGCTCCACCTGATTGTCACACCATGGCCCTTTTCATAGTGGGGGCTCGATCTCATTGGAAAAATTACACCTACCTCATCTAGTGGGCATAAATTCATCATCACTACCATTGAATATTTCACAAAGTGGGTGGAAGCCATCCCCATGACATACATTACTGGGAAACAGATATACAAGTTCATCTTGAACTACCTAATATGCCGCTACGGTGTCCCACAAGCCATTATCTCAGATAATGGGACACCATTCAAAAATCAAGATGTCCATGACTTATGCTACAAATTCAAAATCCAACATTGCTTTTCCACCCCGTATTATCCCCAAGGAAATGACCAACCTGAGGCTACAAACAAGACCATTCTAAAAATACTCAAGAAAACAGTCAATGAAGTTAGCCATGATTGGAAATTTTAATTAAATCCCACCCTCTGGGCCTATCAAACAAGCATCTACACACCCACAGGTGTCACCCCCTTTTCCCTGGTCTACAGATCAAAAACCATATTACCCATTGAGATCAAGCTCCTATCACTGAGGATATCATTGCAAAACCACATCACAAATGAAGAGTATCAAGTTTCATGACTAAATGAGCTAGAATTGTTGGACAAGTGGCATATGGATGCCTTGAATCATCTACAGGTCTATCAAAACTTCCTCAAGGGGAACTACAACAAGAAGATCAGGAGCAGGACCTTCCAGGTCAGAGAACTTGTGCTAAAGGAAAATCAAAAGAACGTACCCAACCCGGACAACAAAGGAAAATTTGAACCCAATTGGTTGGGGCCTTTTATCATCACATCCAGTTACAAGTCAGGGGCATATTAGTTATCAACACCAGAAGGTGAGCTTCTATAGGATCTCATGAACAACTCCCATCTCAAAAAGTTTTATGCTTAATCTTGCAGGGTGTAAAACTAAAAAATACAAAAAAATCAGAAAATGTCCTAAAAAAATGGTCACTCTAATGAAAACCTAGCAAATAGGCATCTTAGTGACAACAAAAAAGCAAAAAAAAAAAATCCAAAAAAAAAAAAAAAAAAAAGGATTAAAACAGTAAAGAGAAAAATCGTCCTTTAGTGAAAACCACTTCGGTGGCACTTTGGGCAAGTACCATGGTGAAAACCTGGCAAACAGGTGCCTTGTGTAAATAAGCACCTTCCATCCACCAGGATCTCCATGGCTTGTTATGCATCATCCATCCACCCAACCATTACACTTATGTCGCATCACTCACCTGCACCTGCATCATAACTTGGTCTTGTGTCTGCCTCATGATCCCTCCTAGTACTACTTGGCCCATTCTTAAGGCCAGTTTGTCCTGCCTTTATTGAAGTAGTTTATTGCATCACACTAGGGGCATGTTCTCATCAGATCAAATTCGTGTATATTCTTGAAGTCTTCCCAAAATCAAAAAATCCAAAAACATCAAAAAATCACAAAATCCCAAAACATATCAAAACCCAAAAATAGGTCAAAAAGTCAAATAGTCAAAAAAAAAGTCAACTTGTCAAACTACGGGTCTCTGAGCTCTGAACATAGGCAAGTTTGATCTTTGATCATCCTTAAGACACTTAGGTCAGTCCTTTAGGAGTCCGTCATAATAAACTGGCAATCCATTTGTTCATATCTCATCAATAATTGAGTCTACATCAGTTGAACTACGTGGTCTTTGCGTGTATAACGTAGGCAAGGCTAATATATTGATCAGCCCTCGAGGCCCCTAGGATAGGTCTTTAGGTTAGGTCTTTGGTCAAAATCTTAGAAAACACCTAAAAATTGGAAATTTTGAAAATCAAAACATTTGAAAAATATCAAAAATACCAAAAAACAACCTCAAAACATTTCAAAAAACTCCAAAAAACATCCAAATATTTGAAAAAATCCATCCATCCCATCTCTCTTTCACCCACAATAAACATCACTCATAATAAATCAATTGTCATCCTCAACCTTTGGTGAAACAGTCGGAAACAAGTCTAGCAGGTTAAAAGTGAGAACTCAAACGTCAAGGTCTCAAGTCTAGGTCAGTATGTAAACAAGTTGGTCAACTCTTTGTGTCAATAGCCTATCATCCAATTAGTCCCAAATCAATCATCTGATATCGTCATGTCCTATGATGCATCCTTCCTACAATGGACATCAACATCAGGCATCACTGTAGTTTAGTCTTGGCTAGCGGTATGAAGAACATTAGCTTGTTTGTTTACTTTATCTTTGTCTTTTGACTTATCTTATTTGTGCTCATTCTGATGACCTCTCGATGATGTCCAAACAAAAGGATTTAGAGAGAAAGGAATGGGGCAATGATCATTATCTTTTCATCTGTTGTGCTTGTTGGATATTTGTATAATATAACTTGGTCACACGTGCTTTTTTTAGGTGTAGGAAGGTGTTTTAGATATCTTGTTGACCACATAGGAAGGCTTGCCTTCCTATGTTTTGGTCTGAGATGTTTGGAATATTTGAACTGCATTTTGAATAAGGTTTCATATGCTAGGTGTGAATAGGAGTACTCCTATTTGATTATCGAGTCAAAGTCCATCACACTAGGTGCCACGCCATCCTGGTTCTTTATACCTTGATGCATCATGCCTACGTGTGTTATCAAACATAAGGTAAATGGCCCTTTTAAAGTCCCAACTCCTTCGTAAGCAGATCATCTTCGTCTTCATCATCATTATCATCTTTTGACTTGTTGGAGTCTCTTACTTTCTTCTATCTTCTTTATGTGCTAACATGGTACCATGACAGTTAATCACAAATCATCAACCCCATTGCATCCATCCTGCATCCATAAACCATCATCATAATATATATCATATCATATAGAAAACATTAATCATCTCTCATTCATTTCCATCATTATAGATCAGTTATTCTAAGCATCTCATAAACCATACATAAGCATAAAGGAAACCATCACATAAGCATTATTAACTCACATCATTGTCAAAGCATCTATTACATCATCACATATACATCATAATATAACTCATTTACATCCATTATATAACCATATAACAATGCATGCATATCATCCATTTGCATTATCATAACATAGACATCATATCATAAACATCATTACATCATCATTAAATACATCATCTCATAGACATCATTATAAAATGCATCATCGCATCATATCATGTGCATCATATTAACATCTGTAAATGCATCACCATATCATACATGAGAAAGATAATGAAAAAAGAAAAAGATTGCATCTCATACATGTTATCATCATTATCCATTAAGCATTATAATATAGATCTATTAGTTTAAGCAATCACATTTGCATACATCATCATTAAAAGTACATAGAAAAGATACTGAAAAAGAAAATGCATCCATAAATCATTGCATCACATCATAATATCATACATCACATCACATCATCATCACATAAGATAGAATCATTGCACCGCATATAGAAAGTAAGAACATTGCATCATGCATAAATAAAATAAGACACATCATATCAAATCAAATCATCTCATCTCATATATATCATCAAAATAATACACTGTCATGGTACAAATCAGATCAAGTGTGTATCAAATACACAAAGTACAATCACCCACAGGGCTATCAAAAACAAGCTCATGAAGCACAAAAGGAATCATGTCTCTGATCAAAGGTGAGCTAGCCTTGTTGGCTTCCCTCGCCCTTGTTGGCCTATCTCTCTCCATGAACCTCTAGAGGCCGGTACCCTGTCTGCTGCAAAAAATCTAGGACCTGGGACGCTCGGGGCACAGCCTAATGATAATGTACCCTATAATAATCAGCCTCTCGGATTGCCTCCCTATATGCTCGCAATGAAACTGAACTCCAGGAGGAGGATGCAAACATGCTCTCGAGCTACTATTTGTGGCCCATCTCATGTGTTGCTCTAAGCTCTACAGCCTGTCTTTGTTAGACATCCTGGTTTCGCTCTATTCGCAGTTGGTCTCTCTTTGTTTTCAAAGTAGCAACCTTTCCCTATATCCCCTAGACTTGTGCCTATAATTGTTGTATACAAGCATCTCTTTGATCAGGTGGAGGTGACAGTGGTGGTGGTGGTGGAGGTCCCTGATCTCTTCGAGGCGGTTGATCCGCCTGTCTATCTTGCCTTCCCTGGTCCTAATCTCGCCTCAGCTGATCTTGTTGTCCCCTGCCCCCTGGCCCCGACCTCATCCTGCCTCTCTGCCCCTGGCTCTCTGCCATGTCGATGGTGTCCCTAGCACTGTCAACCTAAGGGATGGCCTGAACCAATATTTGTACACCTATGTAGTCCCTGCATCGGCCTGACCCTGATCATATGGCCACATCCTGGCCACCAGGTGTCTAAAGAAATCAATGGCCTCCTGGACTAGAATGTAGCAGCCCCATGAAGTCTCCCTCATAATACACACAAATATGGCACACATATTGGTCATCGGGTATGTCTTGTGACTCACCAAACTATCTCTAAACTCAGCCAAGCAAGTACCTCTCGATCATGGTGTGCTCTCGGCCCTACATCAATCTGTCATTTCTAGTGAAAAATAGTTGTTGGGCGTCATCATACCATGCTAGCCATCCAAGATACGACTGCCATGTGAAAGCTCTCATGTCATCAATGACCCTCCTCTAATGAGGGATCCTGACCTGTCCTGTGAATGTAAAAGAGAGTCCTCCCCTGTATCTCCAGATGACTAGGTCGTCTAGCTCTATATCAACCACTATGACTCATGGGTGGAGCACAACGATGTGCTCCCAGGCCCAGATATGGAGAAGTGTGACCCTGACCCTAATGGCTTTATCGTCGTAGTATGCGAACTCATCTAAATCTTGATATAGAGAGGCCAGCAGTACTGGTCCCCATGCAAAGCATACTCTCTATCGCACCATCAACTCCCAAGCGAGCCCCCATCCTGGACTAAATATCAGCCCCACCGATCTAGTGCAATAAGCCCTAAAATGATAGCTGCAATGACCAAGCGAAAGGGTGACACGTTGAGCCTATAGCGCTCTAGATCAATTTGTCCCTCATAAAGGATGATCTCATCAAGGCCCATCATGTTGTAACATGTGTCTCTCCCAACATCTACATCATAGATTACTCACTCTTCATG
Source organism: Sequoia sempervirens (assembly GCA_007258455.2). NCBI lineage: Eukaryota > Viridiplantae > Streptophyta > Pinopsida > Cupressales > Cupressaceae > Sequoia > Sequoia sempervirens. Next base: position 28,937,407 of record VDFB02353493.1, on the reverse strand, counting down.
GATAGGCAATCGAAGAATGTGCCACACGTCCTCCAATGTCACTGTGGCCTCACCCATCGGAAGGTGGAATGATGACGTCTCACTAAGCCATCGCTATGCTAGCACTGCCATTATCCCCAAATGCGTCCTCACCGACTGTGAATATGCAATGTACTAGAGTCCAATCACCCCTAGGTGCTCCTAGAGTCGCTCATGCATACCAACTAGTATGCCAAGTATGGAGAATCTCTACTTGCGTGAATGAAGAATCTTTACCTCCTCCTGTATCAGGAAAGTCACGGCATCAAGTTTCATAAAAAATTAGGATCTTGTTCAAAGTTTTCGCAATTGAAACAGCAACTGCGTCGATGTTTGCAATTGCAACGCAACTTGAAAGTTCTAAACTACATCGCTGGAAGCTCCAAACTCCCAAACTCCACCGCCATGGCACAATTTGAGTGAGCCTTAGTTTGACCCTAAACCCAAATTTTCAAAGTGGCCCGCCGCGACACTATATTCATATGCGGGCCAGTTTGGAGTTTGAACCCTAACTCCAAACTGCAATGTCACGTCGCTATTCGTGACAATGACGCAATTTAATGTCGTGTGGCACTGAAAAAAAGTTTGTAGCGGCACTATACATGACCACTTGACCAAAAGTTGACTTTCTAAGCTAATAAATGCACATGAAAGATGAAATGAAAGTCAGGGCAAGTTGACTCACTGGTAGTCTAGCGCCAAGTAGCCTTCAGTACACTCATACTCGCTTCGAGACATATCATGGAAGTGGTCGTTACACCATCTCTCGTGGGGGTCAAAGCTCAAATCATAGAAATATTAAAAGGCTATGTGTGCAAATGAACTAGAAGTGGCCCCTTAAGGCCTATTTAAGCCTGAAAATTAGGGTTTTTGACCCCGTTTAGCCGTCCACCTAGGGTTTTGGACCCCTAATCCCTTTTTCGCCCAACTAAGGGTCATTTTGCATTCTTTTTTGCATTTTTTCACATTTTTGGCATCTCAAAGCCTTTCTAGACCCGTCAAGCACCTTGTCCTCTTTTTTTTGCGAGATCACCCAAAAATCAAAATTTTTGTTTGTTCTCTCGAAGGGGCAGTATATCAGTATGTTTCTTCTCATTGGGGTAGCAATGGGGCAATTTTGAAAATTGGAAATTTTTTGAATTTTGATCGAGACAGTTTATTCTTTGAACCAACGTAGCAAGTACTTTGCTTCAAAGAGGGGCAAAATGTAGACATGGAAAATATACCGACACATTTGATCCTAATTTACTAACATCATTTCGTCCTAAATCATCTTCTTAACTAGTCATCACCTTTCATCCCTTAATTGAATAAATCAAATTTATCTAAGCAAGTCATCATTTCTTGTTAATTAAATAAATCAATCAATTTTATTTAATAAACCTTATTAGTCTCTATTCAATTAAATAATCCATTTTATTTAATTAAATCTCTAAAGTCATCCTATTAAATTAAATAAATTAAACCTTTTTTAATTTAAGCTAACATCATCCCCTCTTTAATTAAATAAATCAAAATCTTTATTTAATTAAATGTAAATCATATTCCTCTCAACTTTGATTTAAATCAATCCAAAAATCTAAATCAAATTGTCACATCAACTAATCTCCTATTAAATTAATCAAATCTTGATTAATTTAATCCTAATCACCTAAATCCTGTAGGATTTGCAACTTGCACCAATAAATCATTTCTTTGATTTAATAATTCTCTTAATTACTTTCAACATGGCATAAAAAGGGAATATTCCTCCAATTTTGAAAATCCCTCCAAATGGATTTGTCCTTCCAACAAGGCATTCATTTCCTCTTACATGTCCTTGTGCATTGAGACAAGTGGCATTTAATCCATTCATTTATCCCTCTAACATGCCATTTCATAAATTTTAAATTCCACCTAATATCATTTATTTTTCACATTAATCAAAATGTGCTCAAGCTTCCTCCATTCACATCTTGACAAATGGCACTCAGCCATTGGATGTTGAATGATCCCACATTGCTTCATTTTGCTCATTCTTACATCTTGTTCCTCTATAAATAGAAGGCTTTCCTTTGTATTTGGGATCCAGAACTTAGAGAAAAAGTTATCATCTTCACATTTAGAGCAAATTCATCCATTTCCATAGAATTTTCCATCATCATAGCTAGGTTATTGCAGATTTTATCAAGGAAGCACATTGTTCATCATCATCAAGTGGATCAATCTTCATCAAGCTTGCAAAGGAGTTGGGAAAGGGCTAATTTCCACATCAAATTGGCACCAATTTCCCCATGGGATTGAGAGTTTGCATGTTTAAATAGGATTTAATTGCTTTTCTTGTTTTGTTCTTCATTTCTTTCCTCTTTTGAACATTGTAGATGAATTTCATGGGGATCTTCGTTCTAACTTGCATATGGATCTAATATTGTGTTTGCTATATTTGTGCAAGTCTAGGGTTCGAGTTCACACCTACAACATTCAATCATACAATTTACACAATATGCATGATAACATCATTCAAGAATGGCAATAGCAGAATAATATTTTCTTTAATAAAAAAGTCATAAGGCTATACAATGATATATATTGATAAAATTATATACAATATATCCAAAAGATTCATACAGGCTTACTATAAAAGAGCCATATGGACATAAAATGTCACATATATATTGATAGTACAAAACATATGTTCCAAAAATGCTACATAGGCATACAACAAATGACCCAAATACATAGTCATTTCCCTCTAGGGGAAGGAAAAAGATCATGTGCTACCTTAGAAATTCGATTAGATGGAGTGTCGATTGGCTCTCTTGTCTTTTGAATAAGCTCACTAGACCTCCTCTCTAGACTCCTCTGGAGTTGCACTTGATACAATAAAAAGTATAGATGTTAATACATAGAAATTGAATTATGGAATAACATAATAAAATATAGTCACTTACCACATACAAATAGTCATCATGCACATTTTCAACATTACCACATCCATGATTTGGAGTGACACCCACCTGTAGCAACCATGAAGATAGAAATTAAACTACATGTACAAGTATCATGAAAATTTTCAATAATAGACCATAAAAGAGAAAATATAATGTCAAATCAACTAATCTGTTGCATACCTCTCTCAAAGGATCAGAACTGGCTATTGCTACAGCAACTCCATGGTCCATCGTGCCACCAACATCACTAGGGTTGTCTAATGTCAACAACTGAAAATGAAACAACATATCTAATAGTCATATAAAGAAGTTCAGGTAGTCCCTTTATAACTGTCATAAATGAGCAGCAAATGAAAATGAAAAGAGCAACAATATGACTGTCATAAATGAGCATGAATTAAAAATGTAAAAGTGCAATAACTTCATAGATAAAAATGCAAAAAATTCATGCATCATGAGTGCAACAACTTTTGAAGGAAGCTAGTCAAGAGGCTTGTTTTTATGTGTTTTATCTTATTCCTAAGTTGCAGGGGCTAGAGATAAAGTTTACATGTGCAATACTTCACCAGTAGTCTGAAATTGTGGATGTATCAAATAGAAAAGTTGACAAAAGGCATAGAAAGAGTCATGAATGATGTAAAAGTATGATTGAAATCACCCAAATAGTGATGTAGGATTGTTGAGAAAGGTCCCTTAGACCTATGGTCCAAATTTTTTGCTCATATTTGTTAGTTTGATGCAAATTTTTGTGATTGTCCCAAGAGGGAAAATTATGCAGCTTAAAGTTAAATGTTGCAAGCAATGAATGGTCACGTTGTTGGACATTACTTTGGAGTGTTCCATGATCATTTTTATTTCAAATCAAGCTTTATTGGTATGTGGAGACTGATCGTGTTATACTGTACACTCTTCATGTATCCTCGTCGGGGTCCGAGGCCGGGCTGGGCCTCGAGTAGGGGTTCGAGGGCGGCAGCCCTCGAGAAAAGAAAAAACTAAGTTTGTAAAACCCTAATTCTGGAAGCTTCTAAAAAAGCTTGTTATAAGCAGTTTGGATGGGGGGTTGTAGTATGGCATTATTAGCAAAATTGTAATATGTTTTACACTAGATAATAAAATCATTGGATGGTTGTAGTTTTGTGGATGTAGCTCGGATTGGGTGAACCACGTTAAATTCTCTGTGTTTTCTTGTTTCTGATATAAATTTTTGTGTGTTTTATTGGTCAAATCTGCATTTAACTATTAGATATTTTCCTTCTAACCCTAACAAGTGGTATCAGAGTGGGTTGTGTTCATTTATCATCTACAGGAAAGTCTCATGGTTGAGTGGGAGTCTCACAGTTAAGTGGGAGCAATGGAGGATGAGGGTAAATTGAAGGTAGATAAATTCAATGGGTAGAACTATCAATTATGGAAGATGCAAATGGAGGATTATCTCTATCAAAAGGATTTATGGAGGTCGTTGGAAGGAATAGCCAAGAAACTGACAATAATGAGTGATGAGGATTGGAATCTTCTGGACATAAAGGCACTGGGAGCCATTCATTTATGCCTAGCACAATCGGTGGAATTCAATATTACAATAGCAAAGACAACTCAAGAGTTGATGGAAACCCTAGCGAAGTTATATGAAAATCCTTCTGCTTGGAATAAGGTATTTCTTATGAAGCATTTATTTAATATGAAAATGATAGAAGGTGGGCCAATTGTTGATCATTTAAATGAGTTTAATATGGTTACCAGTCAATTAACTTCTGTAAATGTAAACTTTGATGAAGAAGTTAGGGCTCTTTTGATTATGTATTTTTTGCTTGAAAGTTGGAATAGCTTGGTAATGGTTGTTAGAAATTCTATTTTTGGTTCGAATACATTGAAATTTGATGATGTTATTGGTGTTATTTTGAGCAAAGAACTTCATAGGAAAAGCTCACATGGAACATCCACATCAGATAATGTTTTGAATGTAGAAAGTAGGGGCAAACCAAAGGAGAGAGGAAACAATTCTAGAAGTCGTGGGAATTCATGAGGAAAATCAAAGGACAAAAGGTCCCAATCTAGAGACAAGAGGGATTGTTGGTACTGTGGTAAGCCAGGTCACTTAAAGAAAGACTATTGGTCTCGAAAAAATAAAGGAGACAAAAAAGAAGGAAATAAAGAGGAAAATGTGGTAAGTAACAAATCTGATGAGGATGCTTTGATTCTTTCCCTTGATAATGTTGATGATTCTTGAGTGTTAGATTTAGGGGCTTCATTTCCTGTTACGCCTCATAGAAGTTATTTTCTTGATTATTTCCAAGGGGATTTTGGGTTGGTTAATTTGGGAGATAACGAACCCTATCAGATTGTTGGAAAGGGAAGAATCAAGATTAAGTTGCAAAATGGGAATCATTGGCTACTACATGAGGTAAGGCATGTTCCAAAGTTAAACTTGGAAATTTAATTTCAACAGGGCAACTAGATGATGAAGGTTGTGTTGTTACATTTAGTGATAAAAATTGGAAGGTTACAAAAGGTGTGAAAGCAGACACCTTATATCTTTGTACAGGTCATACTATTCCTTCTACTTTAGCTATTGCAGATAAAAATCAATGTTTAGGAATAGTTGCTATAGTTCAATAGGCAGAAAATCAAATAGTTATTATGGATTCTGAATCATCATTGTGGCATAATAGACTTGGGAATATAAGTGCAAAAGGTATGAAAGTACTTCATTCAAAGAATGTTTTACCAGGTCTGAAATGTGTTAATATGGATTTATGTGAAATTTGTGTGTATGGAAAACAAAAGAGAGTTAGTTTTCTCAAGGAGGGGAAGCAAAAGAAAGATGAGAAATTGGAGCTTGTGCATACGGATGTATGGGGACCATCTCAAGTATCTTCTCTCGGTGGCTCTCGGTATTATGCCATTTTTATTGATGATGCAACAAGGAAGGTATGGATTTATTTCCTTAGGTAGAAATCTGATGTATTTGAAACTTTTAAGAAATGGAGAAGCTTGGTTGAGAATGAGACAGGAAAAAAGTTAAAATGTCTCAAATCTGATAATGGTTGTGAGTATTACAGCAAAGAGTTTCAATATTATTGTTCCTCTAATGGTATTTGTAGGTAGAAAATAGTTCTAATGACTCCACAAGAAAATGGAGTGGTTGAGCGCATAAACAAAATAATAATGGAGCGTGCATAGACTATAAGATTGCATGTTGGGCTACCTTTAAACATGTGGGTAGAGGTTGTAAACACTATTGTTTATTTAATCAATAGAGGTCCCTCTAATCCTTTT
>VDFB02353493.1:28896164-28931083 GCA_007258455.2 Sequoia sempervirens | reverse complement strand
CAATTTTGAGGTGCCACTATTTTTCACCTTTAATGATTTTTGTCGTCACATGTGGAAGTTGGCATCCCACATTAAGGTGACACTCTTGGTCAAGTGTTAGAAGATAGTAGTTATATACCTATCTCAAGAATATGTCATGTACAAGTTCTATATCTCTCAAAATATTTATAGTATTTTATCTCAAAAGCTTCCACACACACATAACTTCATCTTGATCCTTGTCTACAAAGTTGTCCACTATGATTCACCTTGAACCCAAAATCACAATTAAGATAGACTTATGATTCCTCAAGATCAGGTGAAGAAAAACAAACCACACTATTACAAAAGAATTATAAACTTATAGTGTAAAGATCTACCAAGATAACCTAATGAAAAATAAAATAATAGCACAACCACAAATCTTAATGTTTGCTTGTTTAAAAAGGAAATGAAACTATTAAAATAACTTAAAAAAACTAAAATCAAACAAAATACTAAAAAAATATATTTATTATCATTTCATAAAAGATCCAACTTTTAAAAATGACCATCCTTCAATCATCGCATTGCATCTTATTTCTAATATGATAGTAAAAAAGTGATTTTTTAAAGCATAAACTATAAAGTTGATGTAGTCATGACAAGGGGTATTATCATATAACCCAACCTTGTAGCCACTCAACAAAAACTCACAAAAAAACTTATATAACTAATTCAAATATCCACAATCACAACATAAATTAAATTATATTCATATAAGAAATCTATTTCAAAAAATTACATAGTCCATCTTTTATACATCACATTCTTCATCTTCATTTTCAGTTTTTACCTTCTTCTCACAGTCAAAAGACCACTGTCTAATCCACTTTCTAACGACCAAAATATCTTCTTAGCCAGCCACAACCCCTCAACAAATAAAATTACTCACCTTTTATAATCTCAGTGATGAGGAAGTTAAACGGTCACAACTTCTTCAATTATGAAACTAAACAACCAAAACACCAAAATTATTGTTCCAAATGATTATTGTAGTGATTCTAGACCCCGTGAATCTAGAGAACAATCAATAACTAATATAAAGCAAAGACTTTAGTGCATGCTTGACTCTCAAAATATTCTAGCTCAACATCATTCTTCTATCTCGCAATTTTAGAGAATCCTCTTAACTCGCGAATGTGCCTTTCTTTTTGGTGAATTGGCCAATTAGTTAACTCCCAAACTTGGCTTCCTCAATACCTTTTTAAAAACTTGGCACTTTCTACAAATTAAAAACCACTTCAAAGCTTCGATGAGTTTGTAAACCTTTGAACTTGCTGATAAACTTTTGTTTCAGCTTTTTAGCGATTTCTAAAGCTTACAAACCTATCAATCAATCCTACCTTTAAACCTTTTCAACCTTTTGGTGAGGTTGCAAACTTTCAAACTTGCTGATAAACCTTGTCTTCAGCATGAGGGAAAGCTTATTAACTTGAACTTTTACCAATAAGAAAAGCTTCAACATTTCAATGAATGAAACAACTAATGAACCAAACTTCATGTACTCTTTTTCGATGATTTTCACTTTTGACAAACCTATTGTTTCAAAACCTTAGGAATTTATCGACAATGTTCTTCCTTAAGCTTTTGGCATTCAAAAATTTATACTTTGAGTGAACACATCAGTTTGCAAACCTAAGAATCTCTAAATTACCTAACTATGCCAATACTTAGCCAAATTTCACATTTAGACTATTGATATCCTTTAAGCTTCTTGACATAGTGAACTTCTAACTTGAAAAAAAATTAACCCTGAATTTCTTGAAGAAAAAAACACTAAACCAATTTAAAGCACACCAAAATTGAACTGAAAAATAAAACATTTTTTTTTGTTGATGTTGATTTCTCATGCACCTAGATGCTCTTGCATCAAAAGCACTATTAAAAATAATTTTCTTTTAGATTTTTACTTATTAGATTCTTTCAAGCATAATATACTTTGTTTTATACATTTGAAAATAGCAATTAGCAAGGTTTAAATTCATGCAACATTATATTCCATCCTTCAACCACATCCATTTTTTTATTTTCAACTAATAAATCTCAAACAATGCACCAATCTCTTCTATAACCATTTGTGTTATTATCCAAAATACTAGGAGAGCTCAATATTCCCTCCTATCCATGAATAATAAATACACAATATTTTAACCTTTGCCTACTTAGCTAAAAATAAAAATCATTGAATGAAGGTTGTGAGGAGTCCCCTTCATCTAAAACGTTGTTAGCTAAAAAATAATTTGATAACCAAAAATCCAAGCCCAACTATGGGAAGGTTGTGAGGAGTTCCCTCCCATTTGGAAACCCTAAAGGGACTTATGTGGCAAAGGAAACACCACACTAAGGAGGCACACCACCAAAACAAATCTTGTAGCTACACTCCATATGAGCACGTGGGAAATCATCTAATCAATTTGTTAACCAGTGCCCAATAAACTCCTCACAAATATGCTTTAGTGCGACACCTAAACTCCTCTACTAGACATAAAAATTCAGCCATCATTTATAACCTAACTATAGTAGAGTTAGACACCTCAAAATGAGGTGAAGGATTAAATCCCACACCACCAATCCCCAACCACACATATACACAAAATAAATAAATTTCTGAGCTAAAAATATACCAAACTAATCCTAACAACAACAATGATAAGAATATAGCCATAATTCTCAATACTACCAACAAAAGGTGGATTCTATCAAAACTAGTTCATATCTATGAGTGTTAAACAAAGTCGTTAGTCTCATAAATCTTAAGCTATTTATATAACTTTAGAACCTCTAATAGTCAAAAATTTAGGTCCCATGCATCTGAAGGTTCTACTGAAAACTAATCACTCTAACATCTTGATTCATATATTTGAGAAAAACTGAATAAACATCATCTTCTAAGGATTCCATGTTTCCACTTATATTTGCATTTTAATTTCCATGTAAAACCAATATTGCAATGTGATTTTCCATTGGAACTAAACATAACTAATTGTTTACTTAAATAGAGTATCTTTAGTCTATTGTTATTTAGATTTTTTTTTAAATTCCATCTAAATACAACTAATAAAATTATATCCTAATTTTAATATTTTACTAAGATATCTAGATAAGTATTATATCCTAATTTTAATATTTTACTAAGATATCTAGATAAGTATTATTATCAATATTTCTCTTAATTTTTAGGATATAAAGATGTAGGGATGTGGAGATGACAATTCAAAATAAGGTAAAAAGTTATGAATTGTAAGGACATTAGGAAGATAACTATTAAAATAAATAAATAATACTATCAACAGTTAAAATATTAAAAAATAAATACAATATATTAAATTTTCAATAACAATCTTTGTTTATTAACTATAATTTGAGGGAGCTACCCCCTATGGTAGCACTTATCTAAAAAAAATAAAAAATCAATAACAATATTTTCACTTTAATTCCATTAAAAAATATATTATTTACCTTCATAAATTTTTTTTTAATACACCAAATACAATAGATTGATCAATCCTAAGAAAGAGAATGTCCACTCCAAATCTCAAATCCTTGGATATCCTTCCAACATCCTAAGCTTTAAGGAGAACAATTGAACATACAAAGACGTGGCTCCATAGAAGGTTGAGTAGTGCTCACACAAAATAGAGAAATAGTCATAAATGATTATCAATAATGGATTATTACAAAATCATATTGTCTAAAGCTTCCATTTGCCTAGCCTCTAAAACTTTATAATATTTTAATAATATCAAATATTATGTTGTGACCATTTCTATACATATTACATATAGTTTGCAAACATTCTTACATTTTTGGGGATGCATGACTCTCAAACTTTTGTATGCAATGTATTTTACAATTCTCAAACTATTTTGATACAACACTAGTGGTATCTAGATGTACAAAGAAAAGCAAAACTATTTTTATCAATAGAACATTAACATTCAGAAATGGGATCAACTTGATAGATGGGCATTATTCAGTCTCTAAAGATTGCATTTATAAAACAAAGAACCAACCACATTGCTAGGAATTTCTTATCTTAAGAATAATAATTCATAAAATTGAAGAAATTGAAGTAGCATATAAACAATGAACATCCACAAATGACCAATATGTCAACTAGAGTAACAGAAAAAGAGTGTAAAAGCAACTCCTCAACATAAAAGTTCTAACAAAGCGAAGAGATCAATTTCCATCTTACCTATTAATGGGTTTATAGATTCTAAGAAATTAGAGACAAAAATGGACAGGTCAAGGGAGAGAAAGTGAACTTTGATGATGCCTTAGAGGCAATTCATGGGCAGCAATGGTGGGTATTTGCATTGTGATAATAAGAGAGTTTTTCTCTATAAAATGATAGAAAGTGATAGGCACAAATATTGTTGAAAATCTAATTTACAATAGTAAAATAATAGTACTATTAAGTTGATAATAAATTTTACAATGAATTCTACAAATGTTTATAAAATATTGCATTCTCTTAATTTCTGAAAACTACTTCAAATTACTTATGAAAAACTAAATATTTTAACAATAATATTATATAATAAATCACAAAATCACTAAAATGATTTTATTATGATACTAAACCTTAATATTCTAACCGGAATAAAGACAAATAATAAAGCAAAACGAAACGTTCTCATCACAGAATTAATCTTTAACTTTAAGAATAATATTAACTAATAAACCTAAACCTTAATATTCTAACAGGATTTTCCTGTAGTTTGTGTTTCAGGACAAAATAGTGAAGCAAAATGAAACGCTGTCATTATAGGATTAATCTTTAAATCTAACAAAATCGATCTGCTGATTTTTTGGCTAACAAGGGGATTGATAACAATATTATATCTTTGATAGAAAGCATCGATGCCCTGGAATGGGAGGGTCTCAATAATATTATTGAGATGATAGAAATGCTCTTGTTAAATAAATATTTGTATTGTATCCTCGTTTGCATTTGGCGGCAGCGGGTGTCTTGTGCAGTTATGAGTGCTTGGAGCGGCCACGTTAAGATTACGTGAGAGGTGAGACCATGCAGTATCATGCAATGGGTTAGGGATAAGGCTTTCATGAGCTGTAAAATGAGGCTCTCTCTGTTTTTGTCAGTTCTACCTGCTACTTCGGTGTGTTGGGGTTTGCCTTTTGGATAAGATTTCTTTGATCTAGATAGGTTTTCTTTGTAATGGTGGAATCAAGTGCTGGGTCCCTTAGGAAAGGTCAAGTCTCAGATTTCTGACTGAAAAAGATCATCTATTATCTGAATTGTCATGTTTACAATCTTGTCTCAATGATTCTGGGTCATGATGGGGTGGTAGATAAGGGTCTCTTTCGATCGTGGGCTACTATTCTAGCTTATTTTCATTCGAAACCTATGAGGTTGTAAGCAATGCAAATGTGGGACGACTATCCTTTAATGCAACAGGGAATGAGTTTTTGGAGTTGTCTACAAAGGTGCCTCATGATGGCTCCTTTGAAATGGTGTTGGCTAAATATGTAGTGACTGAGGAGTTTAATATTAATTCTCTTTATATAAATCGCTAATCAGAAAAAATTTAGTAACAAAGAATGACTAATTTTTCATACATAAGATAGTTTTATTTTTTCTATTGTATTACATTTGTGATACTATTGTCTATTCAGTCTGGAGAATGTATTTTTGATCAAATTTATTAATTAATTGAAAATCATAATACAATGAATTTTTTATTTTCAACTAATTAATAAATATGGTCAAAGGTGCATTCTCAGGATTGGATAGAGATTTCGGATTGTGATGAACTATAATCAGACTGATATTGTTACAAGATCTGATTTGTCAGGTAAGGATGATAATATGGATGTCTTCAGAACTATGTTATAGAAATGCAACAACAAGGCTCGGTTTCCATTTTAATGAGTGAAATGCTGTTTCAGAGACCATTTCTAAGCCCATGGTCACATTTCTACCCATTGTCAAAGAGTTTTGCATTTCCTTTTTTTTCACTTTTTTTTTTAAATTTTTTTTTCTAAAAGATTGTCTAATATTTTTTTATTTTATACGAATTTGTTTTTAAAGTTTTTTATTTTTATTTTTATTTGTACTATAAATTATAATTAAAGTTGAAATTTATAATTTATTTTTTATTTTACTTTTGTAAAATTAATTTAGATATTTATTTTAAATTTAAATATTCGTTTTTATTTCTATATTTTTTTAACTTTCTACAAGAAAATTTGATTAAAAGAAATTCATAAAAGGATTGAGAGAAATATTACAATTTATAATACAAAATTTGTAAAGAGAAGTTGATTGAAAGATTGGCAAGAAAAACACTATAAAAAATTCTAGTTACAAAATCACACTTTAATTATGTTATTTCTTTCAACAATTAATTTTTTTATTTTTGTTGCTATCAAAATCAAAATTTAAAACAGAAATTAATTCTTTATACAAATGTAAGTTTCTACATTAATAGAACTTTTCTTTTATATTTTTGAAACATATATACATTGGTATTTATAATTTTTTATTTTGAAAAAATGTATACTTTTAAACAACATTCAAATAAAAATGAATGGTTCTTCTTCGAACCCTTCCATGAATGGTGCTTCTCCACACCCTTCCATGTTTTTGATAAAGGGAAAAACGGGTTTTACAGGGACCCGAAACCACCAAGTTTACAACAAAAGAGAAAGGACTAAAAAGTCCAACAGAAAAAACAGGTTGCACAAAAGGAAAAAACTGGAATAAGCAGTAGCCTCCCGCAAAAGACCAAGAGGGTCAAACAAAAAACTAGCCGAAAATCCAACAAAAAGACCAGCCGCAACTAACCCAGAGTCTTCAGAATAGACTCGGTCTCAGCCTCCAGGTTTTGCATGTCCTAAACACCCTTCTTCAAGGTTTGAATCATCTGCGGCGTAGGAGGAGCCTTCCTCTTCAAATTAGTCCTGGTTCTCTTTGAAATACCAACATCCTCATCCTGGTTTTTATCATTGACCTCTTCCAGATCAACCACCAAAGACCCCTATTGAGCTTCATCCAATTTTTCAGTCATGGCATTGATGATGATAGTGTTGTGTCTTGCCATCCTATTGTTCTACTCGGCTATAATTTTAACAGTATTTTTCATTTTATCCAACTCAATTTCAACCCTTCTGTCCATGCCCGCTTCGTTCTGTGTTTCCTTACTGGCACCATGATCTTTTCGCGCTGCCTCTTTCTTGCCAAGCATCGTAACCTTGGCTCCCATTGCTTCCAGTTTACTTTGAAGGGCCCAGTTTTTTATTTTTAGCTCGTTGATTTCATGAAAGATCCATTTCAAAATTCTGAAATGGTCAACAACATTATTCCTAGCTAAACCTAAGACATCCACAGTGGGTTTCCTTTCTAGGTTGAAGCAAGTTTTAGCAAGGTCGGGGGTTACAGGGGAACCAATTCTAGCATCTCTGTCCAACGACAGGGCAACAAAGGACGAAGTATTGTTAGCACCAGAATCCTCAGAATCAGGAGAATCTTCAGAGTATGACACAAGGTTTTTAACCGGTTGATTCTTACCAACACTTCTGGTTTTAAGGGTAGAACTACTCGGCTTAGGCGCAATGCAAGCTTTCACAGACAGAGGGTTAGGGATTTTCTTACCAATTTGGATAGAGGACGGGCTAAGGACCATCCTAACCGGGCTCAAATTGGGAAAATTCCCCAAGCAGCTGGGTTCAGTATCATCCTCCTCAAAATCAGGAGGGGCATCCAAATTAGCAAGGGCAAGCATATTTTGGTAATGTTCAACAATTAACCTGATCAAACCAATATGCAAAATAGGATATCTTTTTGGGTTTTTCTTGTGGTCATCCAAACTTTTTCTCAAAGAATAGAGAAGATAGTAGGGAATAGAAACCCTGACCTTGTAGCAGAAATGGTTGAGCAGGGAAAAGTCATAGTCGTAGACCCTAGTGAAGCGACCATCCAAAGTAATTTACTCCATGATAACACGAAGAACCTTTCTCCAGAGATCTTTTATGGTATCAACTTCGAAGTAGCTGTTAGAAATTTTCACCAGTTTCAATTTTTCCTTCTCTTTCTTTGGAAATCTGATGACAGCTTCATAAGAGAAAACCCATCCCTGCAAAATTTGTGTCCATCAATGGACATTCTAGTCACTTCAGCTATAAGGTTTTCATTGAGCTCAACTTTCCTTCCAAAAAGGGTAAGTTCCCCATTTTTTCAATTCTTCTCAAAATGCTCAGTAGCCTCCTGATTAGACCCATGGAGTTTTTCCAGAAAAGGGAGTAAGCCCCCACTTTTTACTTTGTTCCACGCTTTAGTATTTCTTGTATGCATCTCAAAGCTATCCGCTCGACTCTTTTCCTGTCTCCACCCATTTTGGCAAGCACAGTGGGGCAGACAGAGACAAAATCTTTACTTGAAATGGTCCCGCCAAATCTAAGAGCCCACAAAGCATGCCAGGCAACCTTACAGATTAAGCGACTAAGCTCGGTCCCATACAATCTAATGATTGTGATGTAATTACCCCATCATATCATCATTAATGAGGTGACACGCTTCTTTCCCATGTGATGCATCATAGTTCAATAAGGCCCAGACATTAACGCTTAATTCACTAATATTTAGCCAAGTGCATTGTCCTTTGCTCCTAACCCCTTCATTCGCAAAAAAATTGCCACTGCATTGGCTTCTCTATAGGCATGTGAAATCTTTATATTATCAAACTTGGCTAAAGTCGAGATAGCATCATCAATCCAAGACTTAAAAGTCCACGAGGGGGGGACCTACCTAAAAGGCAATCAATAATATTTTTGGAATCCCCTTCAAGCCAAAGTTTTTTAATTCACCCTTCCATGTTAGCATCATAAAAAAAATTTAATTCACAAACCCCCCTAAATATAACAAAGAGAAAAATTCAAACAAAAGGTTGTGAGAAAATATCATAGAAATTGGAAACAATTTATTAGAGAATTATGACAATTTTAAAAGGAAATGTACTTGTTCACATAAAACAAACAAATCTAGTTCAACTACATGAATTCAATATCATACAAGTTGGAGATTGGAAAGAAAGAACATATAACTTTGTTTGAAATAAAATTCTAAAAAGAGAAAATATGGTTTGATTAAGGATTTTATTTTTTATAGTTATTGAAATCTACTAGATCACCAAAAAAAATAATCAAGAGTCTCAATTTCATATTTACACTCATTTAGGGAGGCCACCCCTTTCAACAACTTCTTCTACCTCCATTTATGAATCTCAATTGTGGAATGCTAATGTTATTGACTAATAAAATATAAATGCTACTATTGGGGTTTTTTTATTATAGAATTTCATTCAACATAATTAAGTCTTCTTTGTGGAAAGATGATATAAATATGGTCAACAATGGTCCTCAAAAATATGTGCCTCTCAATTTTGAAAAATTTTGCACTATTATTTTAACAAGAAGAAACACATTGAGGAAAAACTAAAAGATATCAGAGATGGTAATTATTAGTATCTTTAATTTAAGAGGGTTGGATTGACATTGCACGCAAACTATTAATCCATATTATTATATTTCCTTATTTAATGCTATGATGATTATCAAATCACATGTGAAAAATACATAGTATTTGGTAGGCATTTTTCAAAAAGTACTTGAATAAGGGGGGGAAAACAAAGTTGTGAACATCATAACTAACAATGTTGTAAGTAACATATTAGTAGGAGAGAAGATTGAAGGTGAATGTCCAAACATTTTCTAACACTGTATGTAGTTCACCACATGAACTTGTTAAATATTTTTGCAATAGGCTTAATTCAATTAGTGAGAAAGTTGTAAATACCAAAAATATATCTTTTTGTAAATCACTATGTTCTGAGTCTTCTATAGAAAATATATTATTTAAAACTACTCATATGTGCAAATATACAATTTTCATCTATTTTTATCATGGTTAATTGAATTGTGAAGATAAATAAATCACTAAGAAAAATGGTGGTGTCTACTCAATCGGAGAGATGGAGGATGGACCAAGTAGTGGCACCCTAGAATGCAATGGGATTTTTTATCTCATTAATAGTAATGGATCATTTTTATTCTAGAAACAAACACTTGATCTTTCCAATTTTTTCTTGGCATGTTTTTAAGTCCTTTATCTTTTTGACAATAATAAACCATGAATGGGAGATGGGTTTTTGAAACTATATCATATAAGGCAAAGACTACAAGATACATTTACTATTAGGACAACATAATTTGGTAAAAAATGAGATATTGTTTGGTAATATAGTTTTAATAAGTGGAAGATACTTCATATTCCTCTTCATTATGTTCGGTTTCTTATTAATTAAAAAATGGTTTCACAAAAAACCATGGTTGGATGATGATGTTTTAATGGAATGGAAAATCAATATGAATAGAGTTCACACAAATAGAAAGATCTTTCTAAAATCAAGTAAGAGATTAAAATATATTAATGGAGTAGCTAATTTTTCTTATAAATATGTCCTATTTAATTGATTGAATTTTGAGCCAAAAATATTTTGGAAGAATTATGGAATAAATACACTTACTAAAAGACACTATGTTGAATGTGTTATTAGATAAATTTTAAATATTTAATCACATAATAGTTGAATTAAAAATTTATTTTACTGTTAATTTATTTTTTTAAATGCTAATATCAATTTACTTTTTCTTACATAACCAAATCTCTAATGTCTTTGGATATAAACACAATTGGAGTTAGTCTGTCATTATATATTTTATGAAGCACAATAGATTAAAGTTAGTAAATAGATAGAAGTATTATGTATGTAGATTCAAATCTTTAGATTTTATCTTGACCTTCCATTGATTACAAATTAGAGCCTCATAAAATGGTAGACTATAGTGGTTCAATAAATATGAAAATGATAAGTTAGAAATAGATGTATTTAAAAAAATATAGAGATGTGCTCAACTGAAACTGGAATGGACAAAGATCAAACAAAAAAAAAATGTTCCTTTAATATCAAGCATAGAAAGAGATGCTAAAAAATTTGATTAAGATTTGATAATACCTGAACAATAATAAAATAATGATATAAAATAATAGAGAAGAATGGTGATGTTTGTCTTTCTTGAGTTGCTATATTGGTTTTCCATGAACTCAGCCGGATTCATCAACAACAGTAGGAGTTCAATTCTGAATATTTAGTTCTGGTTTCTGCATCTTTTTGTCTTTAACTGCGCCAGTTGAGGTCCTGCTTATTTTTTAGAGCATTCTCCCGAAAACATTTAGTTCATCTTGGAACTCTCTTTTTGGGAGCTTGTTCTTCTTCTTTGTGGAGATGGTGATGGGAGCATCCAGTTGTAGAAATAATGCCAAAAGAAAAAACATTGCTTTTAGGGTAGGGAGCTATTTGTGAAGTTCTTCATTTTAAATTGTTTCATCTATTCATGATTGGACACGAATATGAACCTCGAATGATAGAATTCAGTCGGAAATGGAAAAAGAAATGAAAAGCAAATACCATTTTCATTTAGAGAGATCAATTAAGAATTTTAATTTTGAAAATCCTAAATTAAAATCTTTGAAATTCATTTTGAAGCATGAGAGAACAGGATGGGCAAAAAATTAATCTAAAAAAAAAGTAGCTTGGTAGGCACAACACCCGTTGGCGGGAAGAATTTAAGAGATCTTCAGAAAAGATATTATAATAGAAAATCCATTAATTCCGGGTCAAAAGTTATGACCCCGCGAGTTGTAGCGACGAATTCAGCCATTTCAATCATATCAAAGGTACGCTACAAGAGGTGCAGGCGTTACACTCTATGATAAAAGGATATAAAGGAAGGGCTTCGCAGGAGACCAAGGAAAATGATAGATGGTGGCTCGTTTGCATACTTACAGTTATGTAATCAAAAGCCCATGTGATGTAAAATATAATGTTGTAATTTTCATTTTCATTTTGTAAAATCAGTACTGCTGCTTCTTGCATTTTGTTTGTGCCATTATCTGTTGTTTTTGTGAGATTTAGATTGTAAGGGGAGTACCCTTCATCAAGTGGTATCAGAGTGGGTTTTCCTGAGTGTGTAAACAGATCGCCGAACATGAGGCAGTTTGCACCAGGACTTATGGTTGTGGGCCTATGAGAAAAGATGTGTCCATGAAGAAAACCGTGGTGGAAGAAATGTTGGGGTAACAGAAGAGGGTTTTAGAGCCCTCCAAAGACAAGTTCAAGCACTGCAAGAGAAGCTGTGTATGGGAGCTAATATCAGAAGAAGAGATGAAAGTGAGAATGAGGCTAAAGATGAGGAGCCATTCGAAGAGGAAGCACATGATGTAATGGATCCTAGAGAAGTTAGACTTATTAGGGCCATTTCCAAGATTGGAAAGAGGCCAAAGATAGAAGTTTTTGATTTTTTTGGAAACCTAAATCCAGAGGAGCTGATCGATTGGATCAATGTCCATGGAAGAGTATTTTGAGTATGAGGAAATAGAAGACCCAACTAGGGTCAAATTTGCAAAGGCCAAACTAAAAGGCCATGCTAGCATATGGTGGAAAGAATTCCAGTTGGAAAGAAATAGAAGAGGAAAAGAGAAAATAACAAGATAGGATCAGATGGTGAAAAAATTTAAAAGACAACTCATTCTTGGAGACTATGAGTTGGATTTGTTGAGAAGATGCAAGGGTTGAAACAAGAAGGAAAATCTGTTAAGGAGTATATAGAAGAATTCGACCGAGTCCTAATTAGAACAGGTCATTCTAAGGCCAACAAGGAGAAAGTTGCATGTTATATATAAATGGGTTGAAACTGAGCATTCAAGAATAGTTGAGTCTGGTAAGAATGTCTACCATTGAAGATGCATATCAGTTTACTTTGAAGGTAGAAGAGAAGTTGAATAGAAGGTTTGAAAGTAAGCAAAGAAGTGGAGGTTGCAGTGGAAGGACTAGTGGATAGTCATATGGAGGTCAAAATGAAGATCAAAAGAAAGGTGAAGGATCCGATAGCAGCCAGAACCAAAAAGAAGATAACACCTATCATCCTCATGATCAAAATAATGGAGACCAAAGAGGAAGAGGAAGATCTGGACAAGGACCAAGGAGAGGAGGCTTTCATGGAACCTATTTCCAATGTGGAGAAGAATGGCATAGGGCATATGAGTGTCCTCAACATCAAGCAAGGAAAAATAGGAGACCTGAGGGTAATGCACGAGTTGCACATGTACATGAAGATGTTGAGTCTTCACATTCTGAGGATACAGAAAGAGGAGAAGTTCTTGTTACCAGAAGATCCTTGTTGAATGAGGAGAAAGAACCAACCCAAAGGAAGAATTTGTTTCACACTAGATGTAAGTGTGAAGGTAAATTTTGCAATGTTATTATTGATGGAGGTAGTGCAGATAACCTTGTTTCAGAAGAGATGGTTAGTAAGTTGCATTTGGAGAGAAGAAGGCATCCAAATCCATACCGGATTGCTTGGTTGCAGAAGGACCATAAAGCTTTGGTAAATGAACAATTTCTGGTAAAGTTCAAGATTGGAAATTACCATGATGAGGTATTGTTTGATATTATTCCTATGGATGTTTGTCATATGTTGTTAGGCAGACCATGGCAATTTGATCGGCGAGCATTACATGATGGACATGCCAAAACCTACTATCTTTGACAGACGATGGAGTTCATCATAAGTTGAAACCCTTGAAAGAGGTAGAGGAAAAGGTATGCAGTAATGCAATAATTTTTTTGGTTGATGGAAGAAAGTTCCTAGAAGGTATGAGGCATGAGCATATGTGTTTTACATTGATCCCTAGAGTTGATAAAGAAGATAATAATGAGGCACCTATAGAGGTTTCAGATTTGTTGAATGAGTTTCAAGCTATTAATTTTTATAACGTATGTAAAGGTTTGCCTCCAATAAGAAATATTAGTCATCAAATGGACCTGATTCCTGGAGCCAGTTTTCCAATAAGGTAGCTCATCATATGACTTTAGCAGAGAGTGAAGAGTTGAACAGACAAGTGCAAGAGTTGTTGTGGAAGGGATTGATCAAAGAGAGTTTGAGTCCATGTGCAGTACCTACAGTACTAGCACCAAAGAAGGATGGAGAATGGAGGATGTGTATAGATTCCAGAGCCATTAATAAGATCACCATCAAGTATAGATTTCTGTTTCCAAGAATGGATGACACCATGGATTGTTTGAGTGGAGTTGAGTACTTCACGAAGATAGATCTAAAGAGTGGTTATCACCAAATTTGGATTAGAGAAGGAGATGAATGAAAGAAAACATTCAAGACCAAAGAGGGCTTGTATGAGTGGTTAGTCATGCCCTTTGGGCTAACCAATGCATTGAGCACCTTCATGAAACTCATGAATGAGGTACTAAAAGAGTTTTTTGGTAAATTTTTTATTATTTATTTGGATGACATTTTAATTTTTAGCAAGACATTGGAGGAGCATTTGATGAATATCAGAATTTTTTTTGAGAAGCTAAGGGAGGAGAAGCTACTAATTAATTTGAAGAAATGTAGCTTTGTGAAGAGAGAATTGGTGTATCTTGGATTTGTTGTATCAGTAGAGGGTCTTAAAATGGATCCAAAGAAGGTGAGAGCTATCATTAAATGGCCTACCCCGAGGAGTGTTACAGAGGTAAGATCATTTCATGGTCTAGCAAGTTTTTACAGAAAGTTTAAATTAAGAATTTCAGTAGTATTTGTGCACCTCTAACTAAAGCAATGAGAGGAGATAGAAAAGATTTTAAGTGGACTACAGGAGCAACCAAAAATTTTGATATGTTGAAGAAGAAAGTTATAGAGCAACCTATTTTGGAACTTCCAGATTTCAATAAGGTCTTTCAGGTAGATTGTGATGCTAGTGGCACTTCCATAGGAGTTGTTTTGAGTCAAGAAGGTAAGCCTGTTGCCTATTTTAGTGAGAAGTTGAATGATGCTAAGAAGAAATATTTTGTCTACATGATCAGGAGTTTTATGCTATAGTTCAGGATTTGAAGAAATGGAGACACCATTTGTTGCCAAAGGAATTTGTTTTATATACTAATCACCAAGCTTTGCAGTATCTCAATAGTCAAGGAAAGTTAAATCAAAGGAACTTAAAATGGGTCAAGTTTTTGCAGAGTTATACTTTTCTTTTGAAGCATAGGAGTGGAAGGTCAAGAAAAGCGAGGAGTTGTAGATGCCTTAAAGTAGAAGGAAAAATTGTTGATAGAGATGAATATAGAGGTTGTTGGTTCAATGAACTCAAGAGTTTGTATCCACAAGATCCAGACTTTGCAGAAGCTTGGAAGAATTGTTTGGAACTTGTTACATTGGATAGGAAAAGATGGTTGGATTTCTTAATCCAAGATGGGATGTTGTTTAGAGGAAGCCAATTGTTGATTCCAAAGAGTTCTATGAGAAAGAAATCGATAGGAGGACCGGACAGGCTTTGGGTGAGACGGGCAGGCTCTTGTTAGTGAGGTATTATGGCCATGAATTACAGGGACTTATTTGTGTACAAAGTTAGAGGTATGTGGGGATGGTGAAAAAGGAACAAGTCAGAATATTGGATTGTGTCAACCATTACCTGTACCTAAGAGGCCATGGGAGGACATTAGTATGGACTTTGTCCTTGGATTTCCGAGGACACAGAGAGGGCATGATTCCATATTTGTGGTGGTGGATAGATTTTCAAATATGGCACATTTCATTCCATGTCATAAGACCAATGATGATGTTCATATTGTGGAGTTATTTTTTAGAGAGGTGGTGAGACTACATGGTCTACCAAAGAGTATAGTTTCAGATAGAGATACCAAATTTGTTGGTTATCTCTAGAGAACATTATGGAAGAAGTTGAAGATAGATTTGAAGTTTAATTCTACTCACCATCCACAGAATGATGGAAAAATGGAGGTGGTCAATAGGAGTTTGGGTAACCTACTAAGATGCTTAGTAGGAGATAAACCAAAGGGATTGGATTTGATTTTATCACAGGCGAAATTTGCTTATAACAATTCTATCAACAAGAGCGAGAGTAAAATCCATAGTGGATATGCTCTCAGGATGGTCCCGAGAATGGCTGCAAGCTGGGAAAGGGTGGGTGGGAGAGCAGTGTTTTGGGCCCAAGCTGTTTGGAGTGAGGCTGGGAGGCTGAACATGGCAGGGCGGCTGCCATGGAGTGAACTGGGCTTATGGGCTTTGAAGGATGGAAAGGTAGGGGTGGGACTGGGAGTCTTGGTTTGTTTGAGAGGAGGGTTTCCCGGTGGGCATGCAACAGGTGAGGCTGAATTGGACCACAGATCTGAAAGTGCAGGAACAGGGGTTTTCAAAATGGAACTATTTCACCGCTGTTTATTTCGAACTACTGAGAATATCATGAGGGAGGGAATTGATGAAAGAATAATAAGAAACGGTCAGATATTCAAATTTTATAAAACAGGAGATGAAGGAAACATTGGATACCATTGTGGAAAGAAGAAACAACTGGAAGCATTATACCGAAACATAGAAATGGAAGGAGGCATGACTGAGGAACCCCATCAACCGTTATCCGAAATTAGGGATTAATCAAAGTTTCCCTCAACTATGAAAATGGGCTGGGATCACTTTCAAAACCACAAAGTCGATCAGGAGTATCAAGAGGTCTCAATCTTTAAAATGATGCTTCACCAGGTGCTGAACAGTGGGGACCTTTTACCGTTTATGCTGATTGTTCCAGAATCCTATCTCCCGGGACATAGAGGTGAGCTTTGTGACAGAAGATGAAACAGTAGGCACTGGGAGGAGGCTGGGCAGGAAATCTAGTAAAATCTTGGGAAGTCGATTTTGAGAAATTAGGAAACCAGGATGGCTAAAGTGGTGAAAAAAGAAGTTGGCCTTTAGGCCTTACTATTTGGTGGAAGAATTCCCGAGAGCTTTCCGAAAAGGTATTATAATAGAAAATCTAACAGTCAGATCAAAAGTTATGACCCCACGAAGTTGTAATACCAAAATTAATAAAATTTCAAAATATCTTCTCGAGGAAGTTACACTTTCCAAAAGATTCTAGGGCGGTTACACCTCCCAAATAAAAGATATAAAGAGGGACTATAGAAGGGAGGCCAGGGCAGCGTAGATGGTGGCTCCGATTTGCATACTTGCAGATTTATGTAATCAAAAAGCCCATGTGATGGAAAATTTAATGTTGTAATTTCATTTTCATTTCAGTGATAATAGAAAATATTTTCTTTCCTTCTTGCATTTTGTTTGTGCCATTATCTATTGTTTTTTGTGAGATTTAGATTGTAAGGGGAGTACCCTTCATCAAATGGAGTTTCTTTAGTATCGACCATTGGATTTCTTTCTTCCCAAGGGGAGACTTGTTGTTTGTCAACATTTGACTCTCTTTTTTCTTCAAACATTCTTCAACAATTTTGGAGATACTTCATTATGGAGGGACTATGTAGTCTCTTTATTTCCCTCTTATGGAGGGGTTGGGAAGGAGGGGGCTTTTGTAATGTATCTTCATGATAGATGTAGTCCTTGGGGGATATTGATGAAACCTATATTTCTATCTCATTTCATCATTTGTACATGATGTTTTTCATGCTTTCTCTCATTTGGAGAGGGGTTTATTTCCCGTGTGTTTTTTCTTCTTTTCCCCATTTGTGAGAGATCATTTATAAATGGGTACTATGTGTGTGAATATGTGTAATAACTAAAAGGATAAACAAACAAACCAATGCAAAATTATATTGAACAAAACTAAATAAAAGATAAACAAACTCTCAATAACAACAGTTTCTTCAATGATGTCCCATTGTCCTCTATCTCCAAGGATATGTTGTAAGTTGCTAGCTCTCAATTGTTGTAAGCAACAACTTGGCAGAATGACAACTTAGAGAACGAGATTATGCAACATGCATGTCTATTGCTAAATGATGTGATATAATTAAACTAAGATATGAAACTATGATAAATGAATCTAAAACAACTTGTGCAAGACTATTCTATTATGATTATTATGCTAAATGATGAAGTTGAAATACTATGCTAAAATTCAGAAAGAAAGATGGCTAAATGCTATACAGAATGCAACTATAGTAATCACATTAAATTCACCAAATCCAGGATCGTTTCAACTCACAAACTGGTTGTATTTATAGGGTTTTGGAGGCAATAATCTAGTTGGAAAAGATCGACGATTGAAATCAAACTTGTCAAGATGAATGGTGAGAGATTCTGGAAGTTGAGAAAAAGATGGAAGGTTGAGAGAATAAAGAAAGATGTTTCCTCCTACACAATCTTTTCCGTTCAAAATTGAAGGAAAGTTGCCATTTGAGGAGTTAGTTGATAGTTGAAGATAAATCCCATAATTAAATAATTGAGTTATTTAATTATATGTGACAAGGATTTTAGAAGTTTCCATAATTAAATAATTAATATTTAATTATGTGTGAGAAGATGATAGAAAAGCGTTTAATTAAATATGAAGTGAAGAAAGTTTCTAATTAAATATTTTAGAATATTTAATTATATGAAGAGAAGAAATTTTCTAATTAAATATTTAGAATATTTAATTATATGTAGGGTGAAGAATTAGAAAGCGTTTAATTGGGTTGGGGCCCTAGCTCGGTTGGCTAAATCTTTCCTGTTGCAGGAGGTTGGTCATGAGGTCTAGTCTCCCCCACCCCCGTGGTACCGAAGGGCGTGTCGCGCCAGCGCTGCCGATCACTTTAAAAAGTTTACCAGGCGCACTGGAGTTTATAGGGGGTCGTGCTACCCGATTCCTACAGTCTAAAAAAAAAGTGTTTAATTAAATATTCAGAATATTTAATTAAATGTGGAAAAGGAATTTAGAGGAATATCATTTGAATTTAAAATTCAAACTTATGATAATTAATATAAATAAACTATAAAATCTATTTAATTAATTAAGAGGAATATGGAAGATGGTAATAATTAAATAAAATTATTTATTTAATTAAATTAGAACAATTAGAAAGTGAGTGATATAAATAAATAATTAAATTTATTTATATGTAGATGACTTTAGAAGATTAATTAAATAATTCATATTTAATTAATTAACAAGCTTGATTAACTATGACCATTTTTAGATGTATACATTTTGCCCCTCTTTGAAGTGATGTGTTTTACGCATTGCTTCAAAGAAAAATTCAGATAACGAAAAATTTTCCCCTGACTTTGAAAATTTGACTGATGATGCTTAAATGTGCCCCCTCGAGTGATGAATCAGATAAAATTTTGAATTTTTTGGATTTTTATTTTTTGGAAATTTTTTTGATGATTTTTGAAAATTTACATTGATTTAATGTTTGATTCATCGGCCAATAAAGATGATTTAATAAAAACCGCTATTGAAAGATTGATATGAAATGATGATGATGATTATTTTGATAATTGATCTCATGATAGGTGAGAGTCAATGATAGGATGATGATGATTGACCTCATGATAGGTGAGGATCAATGATAGGTTGATAGATGATGGATCGATTAGATGAAAGGCGAGATGAGGAAGATGATGCAAAATGATGGACAAGAGAGAATGATAAGCGATAGGAGATTGGGAAGATAAAATAAGAAGAAAGAAAGTACAAATGGATTCAAAAATAAATATGATGTTTCCCCAGTCAAACTACAAGCCAAGATGGATTGATGATGATGATGATAGTGTTGTTGATGAGGGAAGGATACATCCCAATGATGATGATCATGAGATTGTTGTTGATAAGGGAAGGATACATCTCAAAACAACACAAGGATAGGGAAGGATACATCCTGATGATGATGATAATGATCAAGGCTTGTAGTAAGGCTAGGAACAAGATCAAAGGTATGATTAAATGATTTGTGGTAGATTGAATGGATTGATTAGATGAGATTGGAAGAAAGGATTGGATGAATTGATTGAGATGAGATTGGAAGAAATGATTGGATGGATTGATTGAGATAATACAAATGAGAGTTGATGGATATGATAATGCTCATGCACAAACTAATATGGATGTCATCTATATTAACCATGCAAATTTTAACTATGCAAAATGAACTACACACCGTTGTCATTCTGTGAGCCAACTTTATGCTTATTTATCATCATTGAGCCTTTTGATATGTTGAAAGTTAGTACAAGCATTGATGGTATAATGTAGACCATGATGACCTGAGTACAACTTCCATACAACTTCCATTGAGATTTGATAGTGCAAGATAGCACAAGCATCTAAGTATAATGAGACTGAGATGCCCTGAGCATCTCTTGCATAAACAAGCAAGAATTAATCATTTTCCTATGCAAATTCGAAATGTCATCAATAATACTTTGTAGAGCATGTCTCGTGACAATTTTCACAGTAATACTGATTAACTCATAGAGAGCAGACAAAGAAAATATCATTCTCCTTCCTAGCCCCTCTAGTTCCAGACATCATCGAGGTACTCCAGAGAAATGATAACAACCATCAAGATAAAACAATTGAACATAAGTGTTAAAGTGATCAAACCATGATTCAAAAGAGATCATCCAATGAGAGTTGATTTTTTTTGTTTTCGATGTTGATTTGGATGGTTGGTTGTTTGATTGATTGCAATTGATGTTCAACTTGATGTTTAGGATGATTGATGTTTTCACTAGGTTGTCTTGTTGCTTGTCCATTGATTTAAGCTCAAAACAAGTTGCCCCCAGTGAGTTCAGGATTTTGCCCCTAGTCTAGGATGAGACATGACCATTTTATTGATGAAAGCATATGATTTATTGATTTTTTTTTTGGATTTTGGAAGTATTTTGATTTTTTTTTGGATTTTGATGTTTTCTAATTTTTTTGGATTTTGATGTTTGCTGATTTTTTTTTGGATTTTGATGTTGTTTTGATTTTTTTGGATTTTTCAAGGACATTTAAGATGGAATGAGATGACTAATTGAAGAAACAAGATGCCCCACAATATAAGAGAATATGCATGACAAAGGATATGGTATGGAAGATTTGGATGAAGTGAATAGGATAAGATGCATGATTTTCAAGAAGATCCTTAACCTTGTCAAGATCAAAGGTGAAAATGAGGATAATGACCATGAATGATAAGAGGAAAATGGAAGATAGTATATGGATAGGGAGATGGATATGAAAGGTAATATTTGCATGATAGGGGGATGGAGGAAGGGTTTAAGCATCAAGTTTCATGACTAATATCCCTCGAATATGTGCTCTAATAGACCATGGGAATGGGAATTAGACTTATAAATGTTGGCATGATAGTAGAAGCTAAGGCCTTATTCAAAGCTTTGAATTAAAGGAGGAGAATGGGGATTGGATGTTGGATAATGGATAGGAGGTTGGAAGGCTTGGTGATGGATAGATGGAAAGGATGGAAAGTTTAACATTGGCACACAACTTAAAGGGTGATGGAGTGATGGAGGAAAAATGGATTTGGAAGGTGATATGTTTTTAGATGGGAGATGAGGAGAAGCTTTTGGATTAGCCAATTTTTATTTTATTGCTTCTATGAGACTTTTAGGAATCCACATGACTTTTGATTTTGATATTTGCTTTATGGGCCTTTGTGGCCTTTGAGATTTTTCTCTTTGATTTATGGACCTTTGCGGTCTTCGAAATTTTTCTTTTGAATTGATGGGCCTTTGTGGCCTTTTGAATTTTTCTTTTGCTTTGATGGGCCTTTGTGGCCTTTTGAATTTTTCTTTTGATTTTTGGATCAAATTTTCTTTTATTTTTGCATGACTCTTCGAGGAGACATGTTGATCCTTTGATACATGTGGATTTTTATATTGAAGCTTTTGACATTTGGCACCCAAATTGCTTCCAAAAGCAATGGGAGGAGTGTATTGAGATGACCGATATGGAGGTATGATGGATGAGTTAATGTAGGAAGAATTTTGAAAGTGGATCAAGGATGTGTGCCTTTGTTGTTCTTGAAGAATAGGAGATGGAGAAATGTGGGACCCTAATATGGATGAAAGGGTTGATGAGCTAGGGTTGGGATGATAAGGACCAAGGATAGATGGAAGGTTTGATGAACTAGGATATGGACCTAGAATAGATGGAGTGTTTGATGAACTAGGATAAGGACCTAGGATGGATGGAGAGTTTGATGGACTAGGATAAGGACCTAGGATGGATGGAGAGTTTGATGGACTAGGATACCTAGGTTGAGCATGAGGATATGGATGTGTGTGGACAGAAAGGGGTTCTAGGATACCTTTCTCATGAATTCCTAAGCCTTTTCCTTTGTAATTCATAATTTCACACATTCGTTTACCCATGGGATATGCATTGTTTGTGAAACAAGATGCGAGTCCATTTTGAGGAGGATATGATATGGATGAAAGGATAAGTGTTGGAAGTAAACTGGAGTGGATAAAGGTGGAGGATCCCAATTTATAGGTGTGAGGTTCATGGATAGCTTGAAGAGGTGTGAGAGGCTCTTGACTATAGGATGATGGGATACTTTGATCTTGACTAGGAAAAGAACTGTTAGATGAAGGAGATGGAGTAGATTGATCGTTAGATGGAAGGGAATATTTGGATAGGATGGAATAATTTTTCTTCTCCTGGGATGCGATGGAATCATAAGAGAGTATGGATTCATTGAATGGGGTGGATGGAGAACTTGGAAGAATATTTTGTTCTTGAGATGGAAGAGGATTATCATGGGTGAATAATGAAAGGAGGGGATCATCATATGGTTCTTGAGAGATTGGATCTTGATCAAAGATAGGAAGGGTTTGTAGAATTTTGGTATCATGGGATGGAGTGGAAAGAATGTTTTGATCGAGATGTGTAGATTGAAATGAATCATTGGATGTAGAGGATATGATAGAACAAGGTGACTGAATGGAATCGTTGTCTTGGGTGAAAGAATCGTGAGGTTCATTTTGAATTATGGGGGATGAAGATAAATGCATGACATGACAGGATTGGTCAATTTTATTTGATGGCTTAGATTTGGGCTTCTCATTTAACCTTTGCAAAGATTCAAAAACTTTGAATTTGGATGATGTTGTTTTTGGAGGAGAAGAGGTTACATTCATATTTCTGTCAAAGGACTTCTTAGTTGTGCCCCCTTGCATTTCCTTGATTTTCCTTTGGAGTGCTCTTATTTGTTGGGTAAGAGTACTAAGATCATTTAAGGCAGTTTTAGTATTTTTAGGATCTTCCTGAATTTTCTCCATATCGTAGACAGAGGGCAATTTGGCACCTTGGTTTTCCAATAAAAGAAAGTATCCTTCTTTATTTCACTCTAAGATCTTGTCCAAAATTATGTGAAACTGTGGATTCTATTCAGCTTCTTGAATAATTTCATTGGTTATTTCATCATTTGAACTATTCCTAGTACGAAACCTATGAAAAGGATTTTCTTCCCTATCACCCATGTTGTAAAGTGGATCTCTTCTTTTGTCTTCTTCTTTGTGTTTTTGGGACCTTGTGACAACAGGCATATGCTTATACCAAAATTTTACTAACTTTGATCACAAATGGGAGAATGCAATTTGTTGGATACCTTAATCAGAATAGAATGATGGATTCTATTGATATGACTAAGGAATTTCTAATTTTTAGTTTGTGATTCCCTAGATTGAAGGATGATGATCCTTTTATGGGAATTAAACTAGAAATTAGAAATGGATGTGATGATGCACTTTGCGATGTTTTGATCCTAGTTTGAGAAAATAAGGAATTTGCAAAAGCCTAATGTTTCCAAGTTTTGCTCTATTGTTGATTTCCAATCCCTTAACATAAATGTCACGGTTTGATTTGTCAACTTCTTGTGTTTTCTGGATTATCTTATCTGAATTAATGTTTTAAAAAAAAAGCATGCAATAGGAAGACAATTGTTCTTCTAGAATCCAAACAATGAGTGTATGTTCTAAATGTTTTCAAAAAAAATGTTTTCACAAGTTTAGCACAAAATATACAATTCAGGTAGACTCACTCTTAGTGCTCAAGTAGGTCATCATAATAATCAACAACCCACATCTTAGAACTGCGTCGACTCACACAGTTGTGTCACCCCTGAAGGGGCACCTGTGTTTTTGTCTTTTCTAGGTGCGTACTCAGAGTGACGAAAGTGGATACCGAATCTCCTGAGTAAACAGTCCTTGGCAGTTATATGGCGAGTGTCTTGGGGGAAAATTATTCCCTCCCCTTGCACTGTGATTATTAGGATGTTCAGAAACTAACACGATTGGCTACTACACTAGGTTCGTAGTAAGGGTTTCCGTTCGGTGCAGCAATAATAAACTCCCTCAGGAGACCTCCCAACCTTTAGAACAAAGGCTTTGGGGATGGTTATCTTGCACACTACCATCGAGTTGGACTTTCATCAACAACTCACTTTTGTTTAGAGTGGGTTGGAAACCTTGGCTTTAGGTGTTCTCACTTAGGTCGTTCCTCTTGGGTGAGTACTTTTTCCCACAAGAGCAGGCCTTCTAAAGGATGTAATAAAACATAAAATGCATAAAATGAAAAGGTAAGTCTGGTGTTTTGGTCACCAAATTAAGGGGAGAGCATAAGCCTATTACCCGACAATCACAACAAACAATTTGTTCCATTTTAAATCCCAAATGACAATTTTCTACACTAAGTGAAGATATTGCTTCACAACAAGCATGGGATTCATTTTATCCAAGATATATCAATTATTTGGTGACTACCCTAGGATTGGTTTATTTTAAATTTGAATGACTACCATAGGATTGGTTCATTTTAATCCAAAAGTAGCAATAAAACCACTGGTTGTGGTTGCGTTAGATCCAAAGAGTAAATAATACAAATTAAAAATGCACTAGAACAAAAGTCATATGCACTGAAGAATGTGTGATAATTTGAAAATTTTAACTTTGTCAAAGTTGATAAACATCTACACCATTGGATAGCTTGTGAAATTCTACCCCATTTCAAAAACAAAGCTCTGAAAAAGACCAAAATATGACCAAGATATGGCCATTTTAAGATTGACTATATAAGCGCTAAAACATAGGTCATATGTGCTAACATAGTCCTCGTATGCGCTAAATTGCACGATTTTCTAGAAAACCAAACTCCAGAATGTGAAAACCTATCAGAAAACTTGCAAGTAGATGTTAAAAATGGGGTAATGCCCCATGGTGGGCGCCAAAAATGTGTGGTCAATTTTATAAGTGCATGAAATGTAAATTAAAAATTATAATAAATCAACCACACCAATAAGACATTATATCAAAACAGAAAATGGAATAAAAGAAATGCAAACTAAATATTCTGCTCTCGACATCATCCTATCATCCTCTATCTCCAATTTTTTTGTCGATTCCAGCTTGCTCTTAGATTGTATGCTAGGCTCAACAAAGGGTCTTCCTAGATAACAAGATTTGAAGATGAATGCATGCTTAAACTAGACATAATTGATAGAATAAAAGATTATGAAATTATGAAAGCTAAAGATGATAATGACAATGCTAAGATGCTAGAATGCTAGAATGCAAGTAATCTCTAATTGAACCAATGCTTGGATTCATAGGGATATTTATAGAGTTTTCAAAAGATTTTGATTGGTTGATGTGATCAATGACTGTGATAATTTTGGAAGATCAAATGGTTGAAGATGGAGAAGACTGGAGAGAAAAATACAACTTAACTGACTTCCCATCTCTAGAATGAAAAATCTGTTATATGTTAAGTAGATTCACTGAAATATCAGGAACAAGAAGAACATCCATAATGCACCCATCTATCATCTGAATGAAGCATGTCCCCAAAATTGGAATATGTAAAGAGTTCCCAACTGTAATTCATGAACTAGAAGTATGAACAATAGAATCAAGAAGATCATGTGAATTGGTCATGTGATGTGAAGCACCTGAATCTAGAATCCAACTATCTAAAGATGAATGAATGGCCCATGCTGAAAGAGCTTGCCCTTTGCCCATGGAAGAAGATGTAGGCACTAAAATGTTATTCTTCTTCATAGCTTCCTCCAAGGCTTCTGTTCTCTGAAAATGATGAGCCACATCATGCCTAGTTTTGCCACAAAATGAACAAGGATATGGGTAAGTGCATGGATCTGTGACACAATTTTGATGCCAAATTGAAAAAAATGCAAAAAATGCCAAAATAGAGCATTTGGCACATGCCAAATTTGGTGAGCTCCAAATTTGGCGTAGACCAAATGAGAAGTCATTTGGCATAGACCAAATGAGAATTCATTTGGCGCATGCCAAATTGAAAAGTTGTATTAAAACAAAAAAAATGCATTTGTAACTTCATTTTCTGTTCTCCCGTGACTTAGCTTGGAGGTTTCAACTTTGCAACTCGTGCTTGCCAAATCTCTTCCATTTTTTGCACTCTTAGCCTACAATTCTTCATGAGGATGTCGCCAACATGTCGAAGAGGTCAAAGATTGCGAAGAGGTATGCATTTTTATTGTTTTATTGTTTTATTTTATTTAGAATGTAGATTGAAATAGGTTTTTTTAATAAAACTTTGTTCTAATTCTTAGGGAATGAATCTCCATCTCAAAACATTGAGAATTCACAATCACCCCCTCACAAAGAGCCTCCTATACAAGAAAAACCTGAAACCCCTAAATCAATTCATAGGAATCCTCAAGGAACACAAGAAAATATCCTAAATCAAATTGAAAACAAAAAAAGAGACATTGAACAATTAATTGGAAGATTAACCGAGCATGTCAAAACCCACCCTTATAGGAGAGAGATTTCCAAATCGTTGAAGTCAATTCCATCTCATGTAGGAGAAATGAGCGAGAAAATAAAATTTTGGTCAAATAAGAGGTATGAGATGAGACAATTTTACGCTAGTGGTTTGTCATATGCTGATGTGAAAAAACAAAAAAAATAGCAAAGCTGACTTGTGTGCCTTATTTATAGACCGAGAATCAACACACCTTTGTCTTATGCATGCAAGAGGTTCCCCATCCATTGGTGCCACCATGAATTAATTAAAAATAAATTTTGGGAGTGTTGGCGGATGGTATTTGACCAACCTCCATGCAATTACCATGAGGTACCACAATACTTTTTGAGGAACTCTATTGTGAGTTTGTCCTCAATAAGATGCCAAATTATTTTGACATCTTAGACTTTCAGGGTAGAGGTGGGGGCTCCACACATGATAGACTTGTTGCATAACATAATCTGTAGTTGGCACTGAGACCCTTGGCAAAACCCATGGTGGAGCATGTCGTCATTCCTTCCATTGTTAAGGACAGTGTAGAGGTGGACACGCTGGAGTCGATTAGCTCACTCACCCAGACCATTATACAGTGTGTGAGGCCTCTAGTAGAGCCTGATGTGGAGGAGATGTGTAGGCCCCGAGCTCCACCCCACCATTGTGGCACTTGTGGTGTTGTTTGCACGTACGATTATCAGAGTGCTCGGGATGCAGCTAAACAACCTACATCAGTTGCAGAGGAAATGGCTATAATAGATTGAATAATACATACGACATTGATACTCAGGTAAAATTCAACAAGTTCATTTAATTTTGTTTATTAAATTATATTTTGAAATTTAAGAATAACTAAATTAGTAGAATCAATATGATGAAATTTTAGGGTTAGAGTGTTCATGAGACATGCTCCATTCCTATAGACCCTTATTCGTTCTCGACGTTGAGTCCACAGGTATGAAACTAATATTAAAGATATTATTATTGCATTTGAAAAGTTGAATGTTATATTTGAATGTTTGTCTCATAACATGCTTTGGATGTCAAATAGTTTCCTGATGGACCTTCGACCTCCACACCTCATAATTCATGTCCTCAAACAAATTTCACTCAGGTAACCTTTATTCATTAATGGTGTTGTAAAACAATGTTAGCTAGTTTTCGTAATTTTGCGTATACAAATCTAAAAAAATGATGAGAAACATAAACATTGGTTGGTCTTGTGAGATCCTAATTATATTTACCATTCAACATCCATCTCATTCTTCCATTCCTTTCATTACATATAATTTAACCATTTTATATCACATATCCCAATCTTTAACACCTTATATATTATACCACCTTCCTCCATATTTCATCTTATACACATATCATTATAAGAAACCTTTCTTTCTTCTCATTATTGATCAAATATCTTATACATTATTACTACACACCTCAAGTTTCTACTTCTTGTCCTATATTCAAACCTTAGACACCGCCTAATTCACTTTATGGTCTAATATTCCCTCCTAATTGCTTCCCATTAAC
The DNA here is from genome assembly GCA_007258455.2 of Sequoia sempervirens. Lineage (NCBI taxonomy): Eukaryota > Viridiplantae > Streptophyta > Pinopsida > Cupressales > Cupressaceae > Sequoia > Sequoia sempervirens. Next base: position 28,902,882 of record VDFB02353493.1, on the reverse strand, counting down.
CTCTAGTATAGTTCACCTTAAAAATGCTTTATTATCCCATCCTAGCTCATCCAATTAATCTCTACTAGTCCATTCTATGTTCCATCATCCCCTCTTGATCATGTCACATTATCTTCTCCTAATTCACTTTTTGCTCCTTTATTCCTTCCTAATCCCATCCCATTAACATTTAATAGTTCACCCTATTTTCCATGATCCCCTCCTAGCCCATCCCACTAATGTCTACTAGTACATCCTATGTTTCATTATGCCCTTCTACTCCCATCTTATTGTACCCTTTATTATTTCACCCTATGTTCCATCATCCCCTATGTTCCACCCTATGTTCCTTTACCCATTCTATGCTATACTATCTTTATCCACGTTTCATCCTATAACTCTTATGTATTATTACTACACACAGGTCAAGTTCCCACTTCACAGTACTATAGTCAAACCCTAGACACCTCCTAATTCACCCCATGTTCCATTATTCCCTACTAATCCCATCCCATTAACCTCTAATTGTTCACCCTATATTTTGTTATCCCATCCTAGCTCATCCCATCAATCTATACTAGTCCATCCTATGTTCCATTAACCCCTTCTATTCCATCCCATTACCCTCTCTTATTTCATCATATGTTCCATTATCCCCTCTTGATCTTGTCCCATTATCTTCCCCTAATTCACCCTATTTTCCTTTATTCCCTCCTAATCCCATCCCATTAACCTCTAATAGTCCACGCTATATTTTGTTATCCCATCCTAGCCCATCCCAATAATCTATTCTAGTGCATCCTATGTTCCCTTAACCCCTTCTATTCCCATCCCATTACCCTCTCTTATTTCACCATATGTTCCATCATCCCTTGTTGGTCTTGTTCCATTATCTTCCCTTGATTCACCCTATGTTCCTTTATTCCCTACCAATTGATGTAGAGGAAGGACAAGATTCAACAAAACTTGACTGTCCTAATTCACTCCCTTTAAGGTTTTCATTGAAACCAAGGCTTAAGACCTCTTCACATCCTTTATCCCTATTGAACATTTGAGCTATTGGATCAACAATGATGGAAAGAAAATTTTGAATGGTTGGAACAACATACAATGATGGGACAACAAGATTTCAATCACTTTTGACACACTAATTGACTTCATGCAATTTGTCACATTGACAATGCCCTAACAATGACTTATACTTTACCAAAAGTAATGACCAACACTTTGACAAGAAAGAAATAATGGAAACCTCGAGGCAAGCTTGTTAGGGTTAGAAGACATATATCTAATAGTTAAATGAAAATTTGATCAATAAAACAAAGAAATAAAACACACAAAAAATTATAGCAGAAACAAGACAACACAAAGAATTTAACATGGTTCACCCAATCTGGGCTACATCCACAAAACTGTAGCCATCCAATGATTTTATTATCTAGTGTAAAACATATTACAATCTCACTAATAATGCCATACTACAACCCCCCATCCAAACCGCTTATAACAAGTTTTTTTAGAAGCTTCCAGAATTAGGGTTTTACAAAGTCAGTTTTTTCTTTTTTCGGTGACGAAGCGAAAAATGGGAAAAAAAAATTCTCGAGGGTTGTCGCCCCGCTTGGGGCCTAGCCCGGCCTCAGACCCCAGTGAGGATACATGAAGAGTGTATAGAATAGCATGATCAGTTGCCACATGCGAAGAATCTCCCACTTGGAGACTGGTTAGGATCCACACCAAACAATCTCCCACTTGGAGACTGATCCTGGACAACACCGTTGCACTCACAACTCCCACTGGAAATAAGCACCTTGGACCCTAATTCTTTGTTATAATTGAATTCAACCTTGAAGGCCAACCGAAGTTGAAGAGGAACTCAACTTCTCCCTTGTCACTGCCTTCATAAACATATCTACTGGATTGACATATGTATGTATCTTTTCTAGCTTTACCTGTCCATCCTCCAACATTGACCGAATGAAATGATATATCAAATTTATGTGTTTGGTTTTAGAGTGCAAGGTAGAATTCTTTGCAAGATGTATAACACTCTAGCTATTTGTAAAGAAGTAATTTTCAGCCTGTTGTTTTCCCAACTCTTCCATGAAAAGTTGCAGCCATATCATCTCCTTTGCCGCCTCTATTGCATCAACATACTCTACCTCTGTGGTGGATAAAGCAACCACCTTTTGCAATTGAGAAATCTAACTCACTACTGTCCTACCAACTGTAAAGACATAACATGTGGTACTCTGCTTGGTATCTATATCCTCTGCTAAATTTGAGTCAACATAGCCTTTTAAATTAGTATTAGAGCCCCCAAAACATAAACATTTATTGGATGTGCCTCTCAAATACCTAAGAATCTATTTTACCACATTCCAATGCTCAACTCTGGGATGACTCATATACCTGCTAACAACTCCTACAACATATACAATATTCAGTCTTATGCATACCATGACATACATTAAACTGCCTACAACTGAAGCATATGGTACCTTGGACATTTTTTCTTCCTCCTCTTGTGTCTTTGGACACATATCCTTAGTCAATTTAACATGATTGGGCAAAGGTGTGCTGACAACTTTTTCATTCTCCATATGAAATCTTTGCAACACCTTTTTAACATAATCAACCTAAGATAAAAACAATTTTCTGTTTTTCCTATCTCGTGTAATCTTCATACCAAGGATTTGCTTTGCTGCCCCCAAATCCTTCATAGCAAATGAATTTGCTAACTGTTGTTTTAACTCCTTTATGTGATCCATGTTAGACCCCGCTACAAGCATATCATCAACATATAAACATAAAATAATGTAGCTATCATCATCCAACCTCTTAAAATAAACACAATAATCTAAATTACATCAACTGTAGCCATGCTCAACCATACATCTATCAAATTTAAAATACTATTGTCGAGGTGCTTGCTTCAAGCCATATAAACTTTTCTTCAATCTGCACACCAATTTCTCCCAACCTTTGATCTCAAATACTTGTGGTTGTTCCATGTATATTTCCTCTTCCAAATCACCATGGAGAAAGGTTGTTGTAACATCAAGCTGTTCTAAATGGAAATCTTCAACAACCACAATACTTAAAACAATACAAATAGAAGCCATTTTAACAATTGGAGAAAATATTTCATCAAAATTAATACCCTTTTTCTGTGCAAATCCCTTTACAACTAATCTGGCTTTAAATCTTTTCTTACCTCCATCTTCCTCTTTCAGCCTATAAACCCATTTGTTTGGTAAAGTCTTTTTACTTGCAGGCAACTTGCATAATTCCCAAGTCTGATTTTTAAGCAAGGAGTCCATTTCTTCTTCCATTCCATGCTCCCATTGATCCTTGGTATCCACCCACATAGCTTCATCATAACATTCTGGTTCACCAGCATTAGTTAATAAAATAGAGTACAAAGAGGGAGAAAATCTTTCTGGAGGTCTAATTATCCTTGTAGATCATCTAACATTCACTGGAGTTTGTGGTATTTGTTGTTGTTGTTGCGAAGCATGGGGAACCACTGGAACATCATTGTTTGGTGTATCATCCAATACTACATAATCATTTTCTTTCTTCTCATGCTGTTGCAATTGATCTTAGTACAACACTTTCTCATTGAATATGACATCCCCGCTTCTCACAATTTTTTGATTTTCAAAATCCCAAAGACTATAACCAAATTCATCAATTCCATATCCAACAAATATACATTTCTTTGATTTTGCATCAAGCTTGGTTCTATTTTCAGAATCTACATGTGCAAATGCTTCATAACCGAAGGTCTTGAGAAAAGAATAACACACCTTCTTACCTGTCCATGCTTCCTTTGGAATACTACAACCAAAAGGATTAGAGGGACCTCTATTGATTAAATAAACAATAGTGTTTACAACCTCTACCCACATGTTTAAAGGTAGCCCAACATGCAATCTTATAGTCTATGCACGCTCCATTATTATTTTGTTTATGCGCTCAACCACTCCATTTTCTTGTGGAGTCATTAGAACTATTTTCTACCTACAAATACCATTAGAGGAACAATAATATTGAAACTCTTTGCTGTAATACTCACAACCATTATCAGATTTGAGACATTTTAACTTTTTTCCTGTCTCATTCTCAACCAAGCTTCTCCATTTCTTAAAAGTTTCAAATACATCAGATTTCTACCTAAGGAAATAAATCCATACCTTCCTTGTTGCATCATCAATAAAAATGGCATAATACCGAGAGCCACCGAGAGAAGATACTTGAGATGGTCCCCATACATCCGTATGCACAAGCTCCAATTTCTCATCTTTCTTTTGCTTCCCCTCCTTGAGAAAACTAACTCTCTTTTGTTTTCCATACACACAAATTTCACATAAATCCATATTAACACATTTCAGACCTGGTAAAACATTCTTTGAATGAAGTACTTTCATACCTTTTGCACTTATATTCCCAAGTCTATTATGCCACAATGATGATTCAGAATCCATAATAACTATTTGATTTTCTGCCTATTGAACTATAGCAACTATTCCTAAACATTGATTTTTATCTGCAATAGCTAAAGTAGAAGGAATAGTATGACCTGTACAAAGATATAAGGTGTCTGCTTTCACACCTTTTGTAACCTTCCAATTTTTATCACTAAATGTAACAACACAACCTTCATCATCTAGTTGCCCTGTTGAAATTAAATTTCCAAGTTTAACTTTGGAACATGCCTTACCTCATGTAGTAGCCAATGATTCCCATTTTGCAACTTAATCTTGATTCTTCCCTTTCCAACAATCTGATAGGGTTCGTTATCTCCCAAATTAACCAACCCAAAATCCCCTTGGAAATAATCAAGAAAATAACTTCTATGAGGCGTAACAGGAAATGAAGCCCCTAAATCTAACACTCAAGAATCATCAACATTATCAAGGGAAAGAATCAAAGCATCCTCATCAGATTTGTTACTTACCACATTTTCCTCTTTATTTCCTTCTTTTTTGTCTCCTTTATTTTTTCGAGACCAATAGTCTTTCTTTAAGTGACCTGGCTTACCACAGTACCAACAATCCCTCTTGTCTCTAGATTGGGACCTTTTGTCCTTTGATTTTCCTCATGAATTCCCACGACTTCTAGAATTGTTTCCTCTCTCCTTTGGTTTGCCCCTACTTTCTACATTCAAAACATTATCTGATGTGGATGTTCCATGTGAGCTTTTCCTATGAAGTTCTTTGCTCAAAATAACACCAATAACATCATCAAATTTCAATGTATTCGAACCAAAAATAGAATTTCTAACAACCATTACCAAGCTATTCCAACTTTCAAGCAAAAAATACATAATCAAAAGAGCCCTAACTTCTTCATCAAAGTTTACATTTACAGAAGTTAATTGACTGGTAACCATATTAAACTCATTTAAATGATCAACAATTGGCCCACCTTCTATCATTTTCATATTAAATAAATGCTTCATAAGAAATACCTTATTCCAAGCAGAAGGATTTTCATATAACTTCGCTAGGGTTTCCATCAACTCTTGAGTTGTCTTTGCTATTGTAATATTGAATTCCACCGATTGTGCTAGGCATAAATGAATGGCTCCCAGTGCCTTTATGTCCAGAAGATTCCAATCCTCATCACTCATTATTGTCAGTTTCTTGGCTATTCCTTCCAACGACCTCCATAAATCCTTTTGATAGAGATAATCCTCCATTTGCATCTTCCATAATTGATAGTTCTACCCATTGAATTTATCTACCTTCAATTTACCCTCATCCTCCATTGCTCCCACTTAACTGTGAGACTCCCACTCAACCATGAGACTTTCCTGTAGATGATAAATGAACACAACCCACTCTGATACCACTTGTTAGGGTTAGAAGGAAAATATCTAATAGTTAAATGCAGATTTGACCAATAAAACACACAAAAATTTATATCAGAAACAAGAAAACACAGAGAATTTAACGTGGTTCACCCAATCCGAGCTACATCCACAAAACTACAACCATCCAATGATTTTATTATCTAGTGTAAAACATATTACAATTTTGCTAATAATGCCATACTACAACCCCCCATCCAAACTGCTTATAACAAGCTTTTTTAGAAGCTTCCAGAATTAGGGTTTTACAAACTTAGTTTTTTCTTTTCTCGAGGGCTGCCGCCCTCGAACCCCTACTCGAGGCCCAGCCCGGCCTCGGACCCCGACGAGGATACATGAAGAGTGTACAGTATAACACGATCAGTCTCCACATACCAATAAAGCTTGATTTGAAATAAAAATGATCATGGAACACTCCAAAGTAATGTCCAACAACGTGACCATTCATTGCTTGCAACATTTAACTTTAAGCTGCATAATTTTCCCTCTTGGGACAATCACAAAAATTTGCATCAAACTAACAAATATGAGCAAAAAATTTGGACCATAGGTCTAAGGGACCTTTCTCAACAATCCTACATCACTATTTGGGTGATTTCAATCATACTTTTACATCATTCATGACTCTTTCTATGCCTTTTGTCAACTTTTCTATTTGATACATCCACAATTTCAGACTACTGGTGAAGTATTGCACATGTAAACTTTATCTCTAGCCCCTGCAACTTAGGAATAAGATAAAACACATAAAAACAAGCCTCTTGACTAGCTTCCTTCAAAAGTTGTTGCACTCATGATGCATGAATTTTTTGCATTTTTATCTATGAAGTTATTGCACTTTTACATTTTTAATTCATGCTCATT
>VDFB02353493.1:28844856-28896064 GCA_007258455.2 Sequoia sempervirens | reverse complement strand
TTCTTTACACATGTATTCTAAACCTAGGCTTTATGCCTTATAATTATTTCCTGACTTTGAAGAAGGTCACAATGCTAGGTATTCTAGGAGTTTTTATGATTTTATTAGAAAATCAAATATGCCTTGAGTGTTTATGATTTTTTTAAAAAGAAAATCACTATATCCAAATGCCCTTAAAGGAATTTAGGATTTCATAAAAAGTCAAATATCATTGATAGTCCAAGTGTGGAACTTTGATTTTTTGCAAAATATCAAGATTTTACTATAAAAATTAGAGTAATCAAGATCAAGTTGTAAAAATCAAGGCTTAGATTAGGAAGGTTTTTACTTTGTAAAAAAAATCTAATCAAATGTAAGTTAAACATTCTATTTTTAAATTGTGAAACTGCAAGATTGTAAAACATTAATTAAGCAGTATTTCTATAAATTGCTTAATTAATTGTTATTTAAATGTAGTTTATTGGTGCACTTAAGTTTTGAAACCTACCATTTCTTAGCTAGGAGTTCTTGGTGAATTTGAAGAAAGAGAGGCAGTTTGATCTTTCTATTTTTAGTTCTAGACAGTTGGAAACTAATTTTTTGGGGCATTTTTGGATCAACCCTTGGGAGATGACAACTTTCAATATTTTTGGTGCTTTTTGGAGCAATTTAGGAGGTTGATTTCTAGGCTTTTCTGGGGAGCTCGAAAATGAGGAGTTGCTTTTTGATGCTGCAGTGGAGTTGATTTTTCTATTTTGGTACTATGAAGGTCACTTGATGCCTATAAGTTGGAGAAATTTCATATTTATCAGGGGTTCAAAATTTTCTAGTTTCTTGCTCTCTTGGTCACTTTGAGAGTTTTGTAAGCTTGTTTTGAATCATATTTTGATGTCTTACTCTTTCACTTGCAATAAAGAAGCAGAGTTTTCCTTTTCTACATTCTTGTCATGAGCTCATAGTGATAGTTGGATTTTGTTGTGATTCAGATTAGTGGATCCTTCTTTGTCTTGTTGTTGTGGGTTATTTTCAAGATTTGTAAATAGGTTTAGGTTGCATATTGTATTTAGCTTTCAAAGAGTATTTAAACAAAGCACTAATGAGCTAGAAATGCATTAAGGTGAATTGTTAGAGTTGATTGTTTTGAAAGAGGTGTTGTGAGTTAAGTTTTATCAGAATCTCATTTTCTAGTTGGTCATCATAAGTTGTAGGTGTTAAATTTTAGTTTTCTCCATACTCCCCTTTCCCCTAAAAGTCATAGATTAGGTGATTAGCTAGAGGGAACCAGCTCACTCTAGAGATCCACTCTCTCCAATTGGTTTACTGACAAACCAAAGAGTGTTTCCATGTTGTGACAGGATAGACGAGTGCAACTTGCCTAAGGGTGCAATCCTGATTGCCAATAGTTTTTGGCACACCCGATGGGACTCTGGAAGTTTTTTTTAGAGTTAAATTTCAAGATCACCAAACACCATGGCGACTCTGAGAAGCATTTTTCTAATTTTTGAATGATCAGGTGCTAGTATATTTATTTTTAAAGATTTTAATTTTTTCTTGCTTTTCAACCTTTGAATGATTAGGAACATCTATGCTTCATGATAACATGTCATATCATCCACTATATCATGAAAATTCTACCTATTCACCTCATCATCAGTCATATCAATCCAACCATGCTATTGGTTTCAATTCTATGGCCCTTCAAAACTAGCATACACAATATAATTATTTTGGAATCAAGGAACACTGAGAGGGGGGGTGAATCAGTGTTCTACAAAATTTAACTTTATTAATCTGATCCTTAAACCACTTATAGCATTGAAGCAAAATAAGGATGCAAGAACACAAAGAAATCAACCACAACACCATAACACAAAGATTTTTTTTACATGGAAACCCTATTAGGGGAAAAACCACGGTGGAGGTCAATCCACAATATGAGTATACTCAATATAAGTGTTTACAAATGGAATGCACATTCATTCATACACACTTCCTAGAGCTCATTGCTCAAAAGAAGACTCATTGTCTTACAAAACATTTGGATTACATCTAAAAGATTTGAACTGAGAAAATAGCATCTGTAATGCGTGATTACAGTTCTGGTTAAGCACTTTTGCAACATTCTTCACACTCTTTCTGATTCTGCTCTTCTGCTCCTGAAACTTTGTCTACTTTAATTTGAATCACAAATCTTTTTTCTGCTCAAGTGAAACTGCACACAGTCAATCAATAATTCTTTTGACTTTCGCATCACATCGCAACATCTATCAAAATGATATAAACAATCGCTTATATATATCCTCAACAAGAGATTTCAACAACTACATGTCAGCTTCAACAAAATATAAAAAATGTACAAATTGTTAGCTCAATCCATAAATAATTATCAATGCACACCAACCAAAGTCAGCCAAAACATAGTGAGGACCCAAAACACCATGTTTGAACATGAAACACCTTAAACGATTTTGCCTCGAACATCCACAACATGCTACATTCATCAAGTCGGCCTTTTCACATTATTAAACAAAAAAAACAACAAACTGGATCTTCTAACTTGCACACTGTATACACCTAAAAATGGTCACATTATAATAAGTCTGGTAATTAATTAAATACAAGTTATTTAATTAAATCTCTAATTCAATCTACATATAAATAAATTTAATTATTTATTTATATTGTTCATTTTCTAATTCTTCTATCTTAATTAAACAAGTTTAATTACTTATTTAATTTAATCACTTTTCTAATTCTTCTTAGTTAAATTAAGTAAGTTTCACAATTTATTTAATTTAATTATCACATTGCTTTATTTTGAATAAAGTAAATATTCTTCTTTTTTCCAAAATCATAAAATCATCTTTAAAATCTTCTAAAAAGCCATCTCACATTTAATTAAAGATTTTTAAATATTTAATTAGAATCTTTTTATCCACATTTCACATAGAATTGAATATTTTTCAATATTTAATTAGAAGTTTACAAAAACCACATGTCACATGAAATTAAATAATTTTTATTATTTAATTGATGAATTATCTTCAACCACCAAAACCAACTCATAACTAAAGATGACAAATGGAAAGTTGCCTTCATTTTTGAGTGAAGGGTTTTGTGGGAAGGAAACATCTTCTTTCTTTTTTCTAGCTTCCATTTGTCTCTCCAACTTCTCCATCTCTCACCGTTCATCTTACCGGATTGAATCTCAGTGGTGATCTTTTCTAACTAGGATTTTTTCCTTCAAAAACCTATAAATACAACCTCTTGTAGAGTTGAAAAGAGATGCTAGAATTTAGTAGATTTGAATTGCTATTACTATAGTTTGCATTCTAATCAGCATTTAGCAATCTTTTTTAGGAATTTTTATTTCAAGTTCACTTAGCATCTTAGTTTTCCACATCCCTTGGCTTAAAATCATTTTATGGAATGGGCAGTACATTTGCGTGGACTCATTCTTTAGAAGTTTTCCCATTTTCTAACAAATTGTTGCTTACACTAACTGAGGACCCCTAGTACTTACAACCAATCCTTGGAATGGGAGCACAATAAGACACTTTCAAGGTACATTTATTTAGATTCCTTTATCTATTGTTGCTACTTATGATTTTGGGAATTGAGCAAATGGATGTGAAAATTTATTTTTGCATGGAATCTTGATAGGGAGATTTATATGAAGAAACCTGAAGGTTTTGTTGTAAAAGGAAAGTAAGAATTGGTTTGCAGGTTAAGGAGATCTTTATATGGATTGAAATAGTCACCCAGAATGTGGTACTAGAAGTTTGATTCTTTTGCATTAAAAATTGGTTATGTTAGGAGTGAGGGAGATCATTGTGTTTACATAAGAAATTATTGAGTGATCAACTTTTAATTTATTATCTTGTATATTTATTGGCATATTTAATACTTAAGTGTATTCGAGGAGAATTAAGCCTTACAACTCACAGGCACATTTGAGATGAAGATCTAGGGGCTGCAAAGTATATCCTCTGTATGGAATCAACTGAGAGAAAGAGAGGTAACATAAAAGCTTTGGTTAAAGTCAGAGTAATTATATTTGATACTATTTTTGAAAAGATTTAACTTATCGAGGGATAGTAGACCAGTTAATATTCTTTACGGTTAGCAGAAGTTAGAAGTTTAGATGCATAAGAGTCCTAAATACTGATTTTTATTTTGAAATGTTTGGAAGTTAGTATACTAATTACAATTGAAATTGCGTTTAATGTATCTGATGGTTTGTATAAAGGACAGATATAGCACAAATAGCACTTGGGAGTTCTGAAGTAGAGTTTATGTCTAATACAGTAAAGAACATTGAAGACTTATGTTAAAGAGGAATTGTTTAGATGTTACTTAAGGGGACTACATTGTGTTTTAGTTTTATCAGGTTCTAATAATGTGATACTATGAATGAATCATTAGCATATAGGGGTTTGTTGATTAAGATTGGGCAGGAGATCTGGACAGTCAGAGGTCAACAAGTGGTTATGTGTACACTTTGTTTAGAGCTGCAGTTAGTTGGATGAGTAAGAGGCAGCCCACGGTTGCTTTGTCTACCACAAAAGTAGAGTACATGGCTGCCACACATGCCTCTAAAGAGGCAGTTTGATTACAGAGACTTGGGTCAGGTATTGGTTTTAATTGCAAGCAAGTTAGGCTTGAATGTGATAGTCAGAGTGCTATTTGTTTGGACAAAAATCCTATGTATCATGCTCATACTAAACATGTAGATGTTCAGTATCACTTTGTGCAAGAAATGGTTGAGAGTGGGAAAGTATTAATTGAAAATTTTGACACTTTGATTAATGTTGCAGATTATCTTATGAAGCTAGTTCCTACAGATAAGTTCTCATGGTGCAGGAAGGCCATTGGCCTTGAGTCCTGTACTTGATTTAAATTTATTATTCCTTGTTTAGAATAATTGCAATGTATAATGTCAAGTGGGAGAATGTTGGAAATAGGATGCCATTTAATTGCAAATCCTAAACATTAATTATTTCATGTATCTCCTAGATTCTTGGAATGTGTTTCCAACAATAACACATAGATTAGGATGAATTAATATTTGATACGAAATAATCACTTGATTATTAGGCATTTGTAATTAATTCTAAATGCCAGAAGGGGAGCATGTGAGAAGTCCATAGTGAGTTCCTAAATAATAGGGCATGGGACACCCACATGGTAAAATTAACTCACCTTGTGTTGATTAACTATCTGAGATGTGATTAACACTTATAGATGCATGTAAAGATCCTAGAGTTAGGATTTGATGTTGCATGCTTGAAGTTCAGTTCAGTTTAGTTCAAAATTAATTTTAGTTTAGTTTAGTTTAGTTCAGTTCAGTTATGGTTCAATTGTCTTCAATTAGTTTTAGTTGTATGTTAGTTAACTTCAGTTAACTTGGAATGCATGGCTAATAACATTGAGTTGTATGAAAGATAACAAGGAATACCTCCAGTTAACAAGGGATGACCATTCTTGCATGAATGGTGTTGAGTAAATGTTTCAGTTAACTAGAAATCACTTGGAGCTAACTTGGGCACCCAATATGGTTTCTTGGATTTACCTCTCTTGCATGATAAGATATTTCTGAAGGCTCAGTTAAGTAGGATTACTTATGGGTGCCAACTTTGAGGAAGAGCTTTGGAATTATCACCAAAGTGAAGGATAAGTTGTACCTTTAGTTTGGGACACCCAAATGCATGAAGCACATGTTGTAAGCTTTAGTCTTCACATAGTAACTCAAATTGAAGCAATATGGAATACCTTTTCAAGGGCTTGAGCTTGTGCATTGTAATTATCACCATTTGGAGATTACAAGGTTGCATACTGTCTCTATATCTCATTCAAGTTGAAGAGAGTTTTCATAATTGTTATTTGCAGGTGTGAAGAAGATTAGTAAAGATAGAAGAAGCATTCTCAAGCAAGAATTGGAGCTATTGTATTTTAGAGATTGAATAATAGAATAATTCTTGGTGGAGTTTTTTACCGAAAGGGTTTCTCCACGTTATATCTTGTGTAATCTTTCTAATATCTTGTCTAGTTCTTCTATCAATTTCTCTCTACATTCTACAATAGTAAAATGGATTAATCAAGATAATCACCTACAAAGAATATATGTAACAAAGAAAAAAGCTTACTTAGATCAGCATTATTAAAGTTTTATAGAGTATTAAGCTAAGAAAACACCTTATTTTTCAACATGTTGGTTTATATCTCTTTAGTTAGATCACATATTCACACACACATTTTTGGCACCCACCGCGGGGAATTTGCCCCATTTTTAACATCTACTTGTAGTTTTTTTTATAGAGTTTCGTGTTCTAGAGTTCAGCTTTTCAGAAAAACTCACAGTTTAGCGCATACGAGGACTATTTTAGCTCATCTGACACTTTTTTTTAGGGCTTATGGCACTTCTTTTAGTGCATTTGACACTTCTTTTAGTGCATACAAGGACTATTTTAGTGCATATGACCTATGTTTTAGCGCTTTTATAGTCAATATTAAAATGGCCATATCTTGGTCATATTTTGGTCTTTTTTAGAGCTTTTGTTTTTGAAATTGGGTAGAATTTCATAAGCTATCAAATGGTGTAGGCTTCATCAACTTTGATAGAGTTAAAATTTTCAAATTCTCACATATTCTTCAACTCATATAACTTTTTTTCTAGCACATTTGTAATTTGTATAATTTACTCTTTGGATTTGACGTGACCACGACCAGTGGTTTTATTACTGCTTTTGGATTAAAATGAACCAATCCTAGGGTAGTGATTCAAATTTAAAATAAACCAATCCTATTGTAGTCACCAAAAAATTGATATATCTTTGATAAAATGAATCCCATCCTTGTTGTGAAGCAATATCTTCACTTAGTGTAGAAAATTGTCATTTGGGATTTAAAATTGAACAAATTGTTTGTTGTGATTTTAGGGTAATAGGCTTATGCTCGCCCCTTAACTGGGTGACCAAAACACCAAACTTACCTTTTCATTTTATGCATTTTATGTTTTATTACATCCTTTACAAGGCCTGCTCTTATGGGAAAAAGGTACTTACCCAAGAGGAATGACCTAAGTGGGAACAACTAAAGCCAAGTTTTCCAACCCACTATAATCAAAAGAAAATTCGGGGAAAGTCCCCAATTTGATGGTAGTGTGCAAGATAACCATCCCCAAAGCCTTTTTTATAAAGGTTGGGAGGTCTCCTAAGGGAGTTTATCATTTTCCGCATCAAATGAAAACCCTTACTAAGAACTTAGTGTAGAAGCCAGTCGAGTTAGTTTCTGAACATCCTAATAATCACAGTGCAAGGGGAGGGAAGAATCTACCCCCAAGATACTCACCATATAACTGCCAAGGACCGTTTGCTCAGGGGATCCAATATCCACTTTCGTCACTCTAAGTACGCGCCTAGAAAAGACAAAAACACAGGAGCCCTTCAGGGGTGACACGACTATGTGAGTTGATGATGTTCTAAGATGTGGGTTGTTGATTATTATGATGACCTACTTGAGCACTAAGAGTGAGTCTTCCTGAATTGTATGTTATGTGTTGAACCTGTGAAAACATTTTTTTGGAAAATATTTTGAACATACACTCATTGTTTAGATTCTAGAACTTATAGAACAATTGTCTTCCTATTGCATGCTTTGTTTTCAAAACATTAATTTAGATAAGATCATCCAAGAAGTTGAAAAATCAAACCATGACATTTATTATGTTAAGGGATTGGAAATCAACAATAGAGCAAAACTTGGAAACATTAGGCTTTTGCAAATTCCTTATTTTCTCAAACTAAGATCAAAACATTACAAAGTGCATAATCACATCCATTTCTAATTTCTAGTTTAGTTCCCATAACAGGATCATCATCCTTCAATCTAGGGAATCACAAACTAAAAATTAGAAATTCCTTAGTCATATCAATAGAATCCATCAATCTATTATGATTAAGGTATCCAACAAATTGCACTCTCCCATTTGTGATCAAAGTTAGTAAAAATTTGGAACAAGCATATGCCTGTTGTCACAAGGTCTCAAAAACACAAAGAAGAAGATGAAAGAAGAGATCCACTTTAGAACATGGGTGATAGGGAAGAAAATCCTTTTCATAGGTTTTGTACTCAGAATAGTTCAAATGATGAAATAACCGATGAAATGATTCAAGAAGCTGAACAGGATCCACAGTTTCACATAATTTTGGACAAGATCTTAGAGCAAAATAAACAAGGATACTTTCTTTTATTGGCAAACCAAGGTGCCAAATTGCCCTCTGACTACAATATGGAGAAAATTAAGGAAGATCCTGAAAAGACTAAAACTCCCTTAAATGATCTTAGTACTCTTACCCAACAAATAAGAGCACTCCAAAGGAAAATCAAGGAAATACAAGGGGGCACAACTAAGAATTCCTTTGACGGAAATATGAATGTAACCTCTTCTCCTCCAAAAACAACATCATCCAAATTCAATGTTTTTTGAATTTTTTTAAAGGTTAAATGAGAAGCCTAAATCTAAACCATCAAATAAAATTGACCAATCCTATCATGTCATGCATTTATCTTCATCCCCCATAATTCAAAATGAACCTCACAATTCTTTCACCCAAGATAACGATTCCATTCAATCACCTTCTTCTATCATATCCTCTACATCCAATGATTCATTTCAATCTACACATCTCGATCAAAACATTCTTTCCATTCCATCCCATGATACCAAAATTCTACAAACCCTTCCTATCTTTGATCAAGATCCCATCTCTCAAGAACCATATGATGATCCCCTCCTTTCATTATTCACTCATGATAATCTCCTTCCATCTCAAGAACAAAATGTTCTTCCAAGTTCTTCGTCCACCCATTCAATGAATCCATACTCTCTTATGATTCCATCACATCCCAGGAGAAAAATAATTTTTCCATCCTATCCAAAGATTCCCTTCCATCTGATGATCAAGCTACTCCATCTCTTTCACCTAACGATTCTTTTCCTACTCAAGATCAAAGTATCCCATCATCCTCATTTCAAGAGCCTCTCACACCTCTTCAAGCTATCCATGAACCCCACACCTATAAATTGGGATCCTCCACCTTTATCCACTCCAATTTACTTCCAACACCTATCCTTTCATCCATATCATATCCTCCTCAAAATGGACTCGCATCTTGTTTCACAAACAATGCATATCCCATGGGTAAACGAATGTGAAAAATTATGAATTACAAAGGAAAAGGCTTAGGCCTTCATGAGAAAGGTATCCTAGAACCCCTTTCTGTCCAAGCACATCCATATTCTCATGGCCTTGGTTATACACCTCATACTCAACCTTGGCATCCTAGTCCATCAAACTCTCCATCCATACTAGGTCCTTATCCTAGTCCATCAAACACTCCATCTATCCTAGGTCCTTATCCTAGTTCATCAAACCTTTCATCTACCCTTGGTCCTTATCATCCCAACCCTAGCTCATCAAACCTTCCATCCATATTAGGGTCCCACATTTCTCCATCTCCTATTCTTCAAGAAAACCAAAGGCACACATCCTTGATCCACTTTCAAAATTCTTCCTACATTAACTCATCCATCATACCTCCATATCGGTCATCTCAATACACTCCTCCCATTTCTTTTGGAAGCAATTTGGGTGCCAATGTCAAAAGCTTCAATAAAAATCCACATGTATCAAAAGATCAACATCTCTCCTCGAAGAGTCAAGCAAAAATAAATAAATAAATTCAAAAGGCCACAAAGGTGCATCAAAGGAAAATAAAAATTCAAAAGGCCACAAAGGCCCATCAATTCAAAAGAAAACTTTCAAAGACTGCAAAGTTCCATAAATCAGAGAGAAAAATCTCAAAGGCCAGAAAGGCCCATAAAGCAAATATCAAAATAAAAAGTCATGTGGATTCCTAAAAGTCTCATAGAAGCAATAAAATCAAAATTGGCATCCAAATTTGCTAATTTGAAAGCTTCTCCTCATCTCCCATCTAAAAACATATCACCTTCCAAATCCACTTTTCCTCCATCACTCCATCACCCGTCAAGGTGTGTGCCAATGTTAATCTTGTCATTGTTTCCATCTATCCATCACCAAGCCTTCCAACCTCCTATCCATTATCCAACATCCCATCCCCATTCTCCTCGTTTAATTCAAAGCTTTGAATAAGGCCTTAGCTTCTACTATCATGCCAACATTATAATCCTAATTCCCATTCCCATGGTCTATTAGAGCACATATTCGAGGGATATTAGTCATGAAACTTGATGCTTAAACCCTTCCTCCATCCCCCTATCATGCAAATATTATCTTTCATAGCCATCTCCCTATCCATATACTATCTTCCATTTTCCTCTTATCATTCATGGTCATTATCCTCATTTTCACCTTTGATCTTGACAAGGTTAAGGATCTTCTTGAAAATCATGCATCTTATCCTATTCACTTCATCCAAATCTTCCATACCATATCCTTCATCATGCATCTTCTCTTATATTGTGGGGCATCTTGTTTCTTCAATTGGTCATCCCATTCCATCTTAAATGTCTTTGAAAATTCCAAAAAAATCAAAACAACATCAAAATCCAAAAAAAAAATCAAACCAACATCAAAATCCAAAAAAAAAAACCATCAAAATAAAAATCAAAACATCAAAATCCAAAAAAAAACATCAAAATCCAAAAACAAATTCAATAAATCGTATGCTTTCATCAATAAAATGGTCATGTCTCATCCTAGACTGGGGGAAAAATCCTGAACTCACTGGGGACAATTTGTTTTGAGCTTAAATCAACGGACAAGCAACAACAAGACAACCTAGTGAAAACATCAATCATCCTAAACATCAAGTTGAACATCAATCGCAATCAATCAAACAACTGACCATCCAAATCAACATCAACAACAAAACAAATCAACTCTTATTGGATGATCTCTTTTGAATCATGGTTTGATCACTTTAGCACTTATGTTCAATTGTTTTATCTTGATTGTTGTTATCATTTCTCTGGAGTACCTTGATGATGTCTGGAACTAGAGGGGCTAGGAAGGAGAATGATATTTTCTTTGTCTGCTCTCTATGAGTTAATCAATATTACTGTACAAATTGTCACGGGACATTCTCTACAAAGTATTATTGATGACATTTCGAATTTGCATAGGAAAATGATTAATTCTTGCTTGTTTACGCAAGTGATGCTCAGGTCATCTCGGTCTCCTTATACCTAGATGCTTGTGTTATCTTGCACTATTAAATCTCAACGAAAGTTGTATGGAAGTTGTACTCAGGTCATCATGGTCTACATTGTACCATCGATGCTTGTATTAAATTTCAAAATATCAAAAGGCTCAATGATGATACATAAGCATAAAGTTGTCTCATAAAATGACAACGATTTGTAGTTCATTTTGCATAGTTAAAATCTGCATGGTTAATATAGATGGCATCCATATTAGTTTGTGCATGAGAATTATCATATTCATCACATCTCATCTGCATTATTTCAATCAATCCATCCCATCATTTCTTCCAATCTCATCTCAATCAATTCATCCAATCCTTTCTTCCAATCTCATCTAATCAATCCATTCAATCTAGCACAAATCATTTAATCATACCTTTGATCTTGTTCCTAGCTTTACTACAAGCCTTGATCATTATCATCATCATCGAGATGTATCCTTCCCTATCCTTGTGTTGTTTCAGGATGTATCCTTCCCTCATCAACAACACTCATAATCGTCATCATCATCAGGATGTATCCTTCCCTATCCTTGTGTTGTTTCGGGATGTATCCTTCCCTTATCAACAACACTCTCATCATCATCATCAATTCATCTTGGCTTGTAGTTTGACTGGGGCAACATCATATTTATTTTTGAATCCATTTGTGCTTTCTTTCTTCTCATTTTATCTTCCCAATCTCCTATCACTTATCATCCTCTCTTGTCCTTCATTTTGCATCATCTTCCTCATCTTGCCTTTCATCTAATCAATCCATCATCTATCAACCTATCATTGATCCTCACCTATCATGTGGTCAATCATCATCATCCTATCATTGATCCTCACCTATCATGAGATCAATTATCAAAATCATCATCATCATCATCATTTCATATTAATCTTTCAATAGCGGTTTTTATCAAATCATCTTTATCGGCCGATGAATCGGACATCAAATTAGTGTAAATTTTAAAAAATCATAAAAAATACAAAATTCCAAAAAAAAATCCGAAAAATTCAAAATTTTATCCAATTCATCACTTGAGGGGGCATATAGCATCATCAGTCAATTTTTCAAAGATAGGGGCAAACTTTTTAATTCTTTGAAGCAATGTGTAAAACACATCACTTCAAAGAGGGGAAAAATGTATACATCTAAAAATGGTCACAATTAATCAAGCCTGTTAATTAATTAAATATGAATTATTTAATAATCTTCTAAAGTCATCTACATATAAATAAATTAATTTATTTATATCGTTCACTTTCTACTTCTTCTAATTTAATTAAATAAATAAGTTTATTATAATTATTATTGTTAAAATAAATATTCGAACAGCTCCCTTTGGGTTTCTTTTTGTATTGTGTGTGCGTCGGCCTGTGCTCACCAAATTTATTCGACTTTCCATCAAGTTTTAATCTACCACTTTGCGCATCTCCTTTTTGCAACTTCGGGCAATGACTTCCCTTTCGGGTCCTGAGGAGCTGCACTAGGCATCCACATGTCGCACTTGTAGAGGTTTTATTTCTTATTTTCTTAAAGTATGTTCGGGTTGCGAAAGGCTTCTGCGGGGCCATCATTTCTAAAGGGTGTTGGAGGGCCCCACCTTCTGTTAGGTGTCAACCGTTTGCAGATCTTTCAACGCAATAAGTGAACATCTGCGGGCAGTGAAACGCTGCCACACGTCTTTCGCACCTGATTGATGCAGCTTTCTTTCCACTGCGATAAGGACCTCGGCCCATTGAACACGTGTTGCATATTCGCAATCTCTTGGCAGCAATGAGGGAAGTCTTCATACGGGCAGCGTGTGGCTGCCACGTGCCTTACAACTAATCTGTAGAGTGGGCGATAGGCGAGACGAGGGAGATAATGCTATTGGGTGTTGCTCGTCATAAGTCATTTGCAGCGGTGGATGACACTTGTCGCCTCGAGCCTGGTTGGGACCACTGCCATCATTACGAAGGATGCACTTGCACCTGGATGACCAGATGTTGTGTTCTAGCTCGATGCCGTTATAATGGCCTTGGGAATCTTCTAATTCAGGCATCATTGCAAAGGATTGTGGGATATTTTCTGTTGTAGTTCTCCAAAGCAGTGGGAGGTTTCTTTTCCTGCTATATATACTCTCTGTCACAGAGAGAAAGGGTCCAAGATTTTGAAGAGAAACACGCTGGTTTTAACAAAAGATACTAGGCCTCTTTTACTATTTTATTTGCAAGAAATTGTCAGACTGTGCCAATTGTTAGGCCTTTCTATTTTTCATGTTTTGATCAAACTGTAAACTGTGCTCTATACTGTCTTAAGCATTTCATTTCAAAGACTTCTATATATGTTGAATACAAGCTTGCTTACCTAGATCATGTCTAATGACTCTTCTTAGTAGCGAGGATGTATGCAATATTATTTTATGTCAATAAATGAATTGTCTATGCTATAGTTTTAAATCTCTGACATTTTGGAACGCAACGACACCATTCAGGCCCTTAAATCTATGATTTATTGTGCCCATCAGTAATTTTGGCGCATCGCCTTAGATTAGACTTTGCTTCATTATATTTGCTTCCCTTTTCCCTTTCCAAAACCCATTATAGAAGAAGTCGGCTTCTTTAAAATCCGGAGGTCACTCAGTTTGGCGCAAAAGGGTCCCCCTTGAACTAAGTTTCCCATAAGACACTGTTACCTCGTCAATTTTTGGCGTCAGTAGTTTGTTCTTTTTCTGGCACGCCCGATGGGACCCGAACTAATGAAATTGCCTTGTAGAGGGGTGTATGAGCCATCGGCCTATAACTAGATCCCAGACCGCAAGTAACCCAAGTTTACTAGTACCTTCGCTAGGGATAGTCCAGGCCGCAAATCAGCTATGTTGCCGACCGCGAATAGAAGCTATGTAGCATGGGATGCTGGAAGTCCTTTGGTAGCCTCGGTAGCGCCAGCTGTTTGGGACACTATCCTAGTTTCGGCCCTAAAAGTTATTCCCAAATTTGTCGGAGACAACACAAAAATTCCAGTAGAACATTTGCAGGATGTAGCGGATGTTTGTCTGGTACACGGTATTACAGCGCAGAATGTAGCCCTAAGGCTCCTCACCCCGTCCTTCAAAGGCAAGGCTCTGGATTGGTACCGAACACTGACTCCTAATTCAATTCACACTTGGGATGAGCTCGGAGATCTATTTTATGAAAGGTTCTCAAATGATGAAGATCGTTCTTCATTATATTATCAGCTATCCATCACAAGATGAGCGCCCCAGGAGGCTCTGACGGATTTCAATGCCCGATTTCACTTAAATTGGCAGAGGATTCCTGTGACTATCCGCCCAACTCTAGAATTAGCATTCATATTTTATTTGAAGTCCATTAATCCTGACATTTATGTGATGATTAAGTCTTTGGGAGGAGCCACTCTACCAAATGCTTATGCTACCGCTATCAAAGTTGAGAATCATTTGATAGATTACGAAAAATTGCCTCCTCGACCTATTATGCCGATATTTCTTGAAATATCAACCTCTGCACAAGAAGTCGCATTGACTAGTGCATCAGCAACTGCCCAGTCAATGTACTCATATGCGGTCGCTCCTGAAAACTTGGCTTCCACATCGGGTTCTTCCAAAGATGAAATATGCGACCTCAAGGAGATGTTGCAAACTATGGCAAATGACATAACAACTCTCAAACAGAACCAAGCAACGCCCCCGCGACCCGCATATCAAAACTATCAAGGTGGGCGGTCTACTTATCAGCAAAATCAATATCAGAGTGCGCCTCGCACTAATCCACTAGTGTCGACTACAAACCAAATGGTCCTGATGCCTACTCCGCTGACAAGTGCGTCGCCAAGCTCGAGTAGGGAGTTAACCGTAGGACAAAACAATCTTATTGATGATATCAATCCATGGTGTTTCCCCTGCAACGATGCACATATGCCCTAAATTGTCTGCATGGCAACTTACAATAGAAGGTGGCAGAGCAACGTAGTCAAGGTACTACAGCAGAAAATGGAGGACACGCATATGCCTCACCAATGGAGAGTGCGGTCCTTACCGCACAAATGCAAGGAATGTCTTTAGAACAAGAGTATGATATTGCTCTCAATCATGCACTCTTCTCCTGGATGGAGGAAGAAGAACCGGTGTTTGCTAATGACGCGTTCATATCTGAAACGTTGCAAATATAGTCGGATTACAACACGCGCTCAAAGAGGAGATTCATCGGTGAGCGTGTTGTTTCACTTTCAGACAACCCGCAAAGCAAAGGCATGTCCGATCAAATTCCCGGTGCTTCAGTTGTCTCTTCACCTTCTCAACCGCGGAAGAAAATTGTTATAACAAGAACCAAGGAGCAAAAATCTCTGAGCTTGTCACTTTTTAATGTGGTGGAGCAATTAAATAAATCATCTGCTAATGTGTCTTTATGAGACATTCTGGCTATCCTGGAATAGAAGACTATACTACAGAAGGTGCTTTAGCAAGAGATCAACTCAGCACCAACAAAGCCGCCTGCCAGTACAAAGGTGGTTTATCAAATGCCACTAGCTAAGGTTCTTACAAACAAAGCAAATGAATCCCATGCAGAAGGCAGAAGTAGGTTGAAACCTCAACCCTTCTTCTTGACTCTCATTGTAAGGGAAAAGCTATTACACAAAGCTATGATTGATTTTGGTGCTAGTACAACAGTTATGCCAAAACTGATAGTCGAAGCTTTGGGACTCAGCTACAAACCTATGAAGAAGGGGGTGATGCAGCTCAATGGAAATAAAGTTGATACTGTGGGTGTCATCAAAGCGCTCCCTTTAACTCTATTTGCCTATCCTAGTATCACGGTCCCGCAAGATACAGTGATCATAGATGTTCCTCCTATGTTTGGTCTTTGTCTATCTTGAGAATTTACTTCAAAGGTGGGTGGATATTTGTCTTTAGATTGGTCACATCTGATACTTAGGACCAAGCATGGCGCAAAAATGAAGATAGAATCGGAGGCTCTACATTTCGAACATGTCGCGGATGAGGCCCTGATCAATTTTGAAGCCGCACATACCTTTATCACCAAGTAGGAAATGTATAGTGTCGAACTGCTAGAGGAAGAGAAGGTGAGTGGAGACCAAAATGATAAGGAAGATGCTCTGTTGAGCGAACACATAAACAATGATCCTTTTGGGAATTATCATGCTACAGGATTGGGCACATATGTGATTTATGATGAAGACTGGTCAGGTTCTTCCGAAGGTCACCAAAGAATCTGACGGTAACCAAGCAAATGAGCTATGGACATTGTATTTTGATAGAGCAAGAAGCAAAGTAGGAGCTGGAGCAGGGGTATGTCTAATATCCCCGCAGAATGAAAAGTTGTTGAGGTCTTTCCGTTTTCAATTCGCCTATTCAAACAATGAGGCTGAATATGAAGGGTTAGTCCAAGGCCTAAGCCTAGAGGAACAAATGGGTATTAAGCAATTGATTGTGTTCAGAGATTCTGAACTAGTAGTTTATCAGGTCCGGGGAATTTCTGCAGTGAAAAATGTCTACATGAGATCCTATCGGCATTGAATCTGGGACCTGATTGAGGGTTTTGAAGCTTTCAACATCCTGACTGTTCCCCGAACGCGGAATAGCGATGCAAATCGCATGGCGGTGATCGGTGCTCAGTTTGATCCTATCTCTGACTTGCTTTGGAATGAATATTCAGTGCAAGTGCTTGTCTGACCAGTGATCCCAAACAATGATCAAATTTGGCAAGTCTTTGAGAGTGATGAACACATCGCTTCGTTTATCCAGCACTCAAGGGAATTTGTTGATTAGCTTCAACCAAAGATCGCCGAGGCCTATGAAGGACAAATTATGCAGCTCAAGTCAAATAAACTTCTGAAAGGGTTAGTTAATCTCGATAACTTTTTTGATTGTAATGACGCCCAAAAGGATAAGCGGAAATTCATGGCAGACAAAAGTGATTATGAGGACCTTTGGGTCTCCGATGGTAGGAATCTTCGAGTCAGAAAAAGATGTCCCGCATCGAGATAAAGAAAGGCTTATCAGTTTCTGTGAAAAATATGTAGTGGCCTGGTCCTATGATGATCTGGAGGGTTACGATCCTGGCATCATTCAGCACACTATTGAGCTAACAGAAGGTGCGAAACTAGTCCAACAGAAATAGAGACCAGTCAACCCTAAAGTTCAGGCCCTAATGGCACAAGAGCTAACCAAGCTCATTGATTCATGTATTGTCTTCCCAATCAAACATAGTACTTGGGTATCAAATCTGGTACCAGTCAGAAAGAAGAATGGTGATATCCGCTTATATGTGGACTTCCAAGACCTGAACAGAGTATCTCTGAAGGATCACTATTTGTTGCCTTCTATGGAGTCAATCCTACAAACTGTCGCAGGATCAGAGATGTTCTCTCTGCTGGATGGCTTCTATGGCTATAACTAGATTCGAGTTAAAGAAGAAGATCAGCACAAGACTACATTCACCACCAAGTGGGGAACATTTGCATATGCTAAAATTCCTTTTGGTTTATCCAATGCAAGGGCAACTTTCCAACGAGCTATGGACATCACATTCAACGAACTGATCAATAAGTATATTCTAATCTATTTGGATGACCTTACTGTGTTCTCTAAATCTAAAGATGATCATTTTGATTATTTGAAATTAGTTTTTCAAAAGTGTCAGGAGTTCGGGGTTTCCCTGAATCCAAAGAAATGTGTATTCAGAGTGCCGCAGGGTAAGTTGTTAGGACATGTTGTGTCTAAAGAAGGTATTTCAATTGACCCCAAATGAGTAAAGGCTATCAAAGAGCTTCCCCTTCTAGTAAATAAGAAAGGTGTCTAGTCTTTTCTGGGCAAAGTAAATTTCATTAGCAAATTTATTTCCGATTTCATGGGAATGATTAGGCCGATCACCCTAATGCTAAAAAAGGATCAAGCTTTCAAATGGACAACGGAAGCTTGGGAGGCTTTTGAAAAGGTCAAGGAAGCGATTTTTGCAACCCCGATGCTGGTTAATCCGGATCAATCCAAAGATTTTATAATGTATGCTTTTAGTAGCAAGTCTAGTATTGCTACTGTTCTAACCCAAAAGGGTAACGCAGAAGAAGGGGAACACCCAGTGGCGTTCTATTCCCGAACCCTAAAAGAATATGAGGCGAATTATAACTTTGTCGAAAGACAGGCCTTTGCAATAGTAAAGGGACTTAAAAAATTTTGCCATCTAATTTCCTGCAACAAAGTTCTGGTATATGTCGCACATTCTAGTGTGCGTGAATACATCATGGAAGGAGAGATCACAGAAAAAAAGGCTAATTGGATCACCAAGATTCTTGAATATGACATCGAAGTCAGGCCTACTAAGACTATTAAAGGCAGAGGACTATGTGAGTATATGGCATAGAACAAGGAGGTACCTGCCAAGGAGGAACAACCAGAGCTCGTCTTGATAAATGGATCGGGATTGGAAGACGATTGGCTGACTGATAGAATGAACTTCATGCAAATCGGAAGGTATCCGCCAGGCCTCTCATCCCAAAAAAGAAAGTATTATCGGCTTCAGAATCATGAGTATACGTTGATAGAAGGAGTCATTTTCAAAAAAAAATTCAATGGTGTGCTCCTACGATGCGTTACTTCAAGGGAGGCGCAGAGGATCCTTGATGCATTCCACAATAGCGACAAAGGTTGACATTTCTTCGCCAAAACTACCGCCATCAAGATCATGCGAGCTGGCTATTACTGGCCTACACTTTTCAGTGACTCCCACTCTTTGGTAAGGGCTTGTAAAAAATGCCAGTTCTTCTCTGACAGAAGGAAGAATTCAACAATGCCCCTCAGACCTATAGTGGCGGACGAACCGTTTGTGCAATGGGGCCTGAACTTCATCGGAATGATCAACCCGGCTTCTAGTGTCAGACATAAGTGGATTCTAACCACTATAGACTACTTCACAAGGTGGATGGAAGCTGTTCCCTTTAAGGGTGCAACAGAAATAGAGATTGTAGATTTCCTCGAAGCACTGGTGACAAGGTTCGGCCCTTCGAAAACGATCATTTCGGACAACGCCAGAGCATTTCTAGGTACAAAGGTATGTCACTTTGCATTAAAGAATGGCATATTCCTTAAAACCTCATCAAACTATTATCCACAGGGAAATGGTCTAGTCGAGTCAACAAACAAAAGCTTAGTCTGATTGCTTAAAAAGGTTGGCTCAGAGCACCAGAGGGAATGGCATAAAAATCTCTGAAAAGCATTGTGGGCAAACCGCATAACTCCTAAGCAAGTCCTTAAGACCTCGCCTTATGAACTGGTATATGGGAAAGAGGCATTGTTACCTATCTCCATGGAGATCCCAGCAATACAGTTATTGAAATCCCTTGAGATAGAACAAAATGAAGCCATGGAGGTTCGGCTCGCCGAGCTGTTGGAAGTATAAGAAAAAAGGGAGAATTCCCTAATGGCAATGACAAATCGTCAACAGGTGGTCAAACGATGGTTTGACAAGAAGGCTTCCTACCAAGGTCTAAAAAATGGAGACTTAGTGCTAAGGTATGACAGCAAGGCTGTAAAGCCAGGTCAGCACGGTAAGTTTGATAGCCTATGGGAGGGACCCTTTAAGATCATTCGGTGCAAACAACACAACGTTTTTGAGCTGGAGAATATAGAATAGGAACCGTTAGGAATCCCGATCAATGGGATTCATCTTAAGTTGTTCCATTAGGCATTAAAATCTACTTTGTACATATGTAAATAGTGCTTTTATTTTCTTTCCCGTTGTTTGGCCGGTTCTTTTTTCTAAAATCAGTTGTCGTTCTGCGAAATTAACTCATTATCATTGGCGGGTGAAACACCAGGGTCGCTTTACACAAAATGCATTCATGTATGGAGAAATAGCATATAAAACTTGCAAGCCCAGAAAAATTTAAACACAGAAGCAAGAAAGAGCATGGATTTTCCTTAAAACGAGAGATATATATTTATATATATGTTCTTTGGTTACAAAATGGCTGGGGGGCCGTATCCCAAAATATACAAGCATATTGAGGTATGTTATAGATGATGGCCTTTTATCAGGCTTATATACAGCAAAGAGAGTCACATTTTGAACAGCAGGCAAAGGGGTTGTTTATCCAAAGGCATGACTGGCAGCAATTGACGCATTCACTGCAGCGTCCACTTCTTCCTCGTCCACAGGCTCCTCGGCGACACTATCAACATCATTTGGCACAACCACCATTGACGGTGGAAACACCAGGTTCTTGAAGTTAGTATACCAGTCTATGCTGTAGAAAGGTATCACATTGTAGCTCTGAAACAGGAAGTGTAGGGCCTGAGTAACCCTCTGCTAGTGCTGGTCACGGGTCTGGAGGTGGAATCCGCTGAGGAATGGTAGCCAAACGATGACAACTTCTTCAATAAAGCGACACAGGTCACTGGCTGTTGGTAGACCTATCCCATAGGCAACATGCGCAACGACCTCACCAAGCCCATTCAGGTATTTCTTCGAGAAGATTTCTTTCACCAACTTCAAGATTAGCGGCCGGGGAACGCAAATGTCCAACATGGAAGCTACAAAGTGGGAGCATACGTCGGTATTTACCCTATACTTATCCTCATATTCTATGTAATCATTGCCTAAGACCCACTTAATGGCCACCAAAACTAGCGAATGCTTGTTATTTATCATCCTTTTCAGTCTCCTAGTTGAAATCTCACCTAGGAACACCGTCTATGACTTATACGAGGTTAGACGAATTGGGGTATCCATCGTTCTGACACTATTCCTAGGCTTCTGAACTAATGCTGAATTTGTTTACCACCTAACCTATGAAAAGACTTGTTCAACGCTTTGCTACTAACCTATCACTTCTCAAATGCTAAGTATATTTTTCTCACTATCTATTGGCCTATTTATAGAAAAATTGACAAGGCACATGCCAATCTGCCTCTAAAAAATGTGATGTTATGCTAGCTGCTATCTCGAAAGCCGAGTCTATGTTTGCTCACATTTTCGGGCCAGTACATCCATGATAGCACGGCTCGATACGTGCTTAATTAAATGAGGCTGATTAATTAGTTTTAAAAAGGTGGCGCTTGTTGGTGAAAAGACGTATGGCCGTAGGCTATTGTGTCATCTCTCAAGCGCGTCCAAGAGCCCAAAGCGATACTCATATCTTTTCAAGCGGTGATCGTTTGCTTGGCATAATCATTTTGGCTGGGATATTAATTGCCAACGCATGCTAACGCAGGGTTGGAAGGCCAGTTGTAGGCTCAAGTTCCAAGGAGATCAGGGCGTATCACACAATCGCGCAAATACAATAATGAAATCCGGCCACCTCAGAATAGCAATCAGTTCATCTTGCACGAGTTGCAAGATTAACGGTACATGTCGAATTAATTGCAAAAAGCTTGTTTTCACCTACCACCTTGGGAAAGGTTGCTATTGTTGCATGAAAAGGCTTAATATTTCAAAGTATTTTACAAACACAAGGAGAAGTGTAGAGTTGTTTTCTGTCTGTCTATCTAGAGCAAGCATAGTCACAGGCCAGGAGCTTACAAAATCTTCAACGAAGGAAAAATGTCAGAATCTTCAGCTCAGCCAATGCAAGAGATTAGCCAGGAACTATTCACAGCTATTCGTTCTTCAGTTGAGGTATATGTTTATGAGGATGTAGCATATGACACACCTGGTATACCCATCAAAACGAGAAGAGCCCACACGAAGGAGCTGGATAGACCCAAGAAATGGAGTAACCAAAAAAAGGTTGGAGAGAAGTGGGACAATATCCATGACCCAATGCTCGCAAAAAACCCTAAGTCCCTCAAAAAGGTAGCTTGTGCAAGATTATCGGCACCAAAGGCGGACCAATCCACAGCTAGTAGAGTCTGGTATAGTGGTCTCCCACAATACATGGTCCCATTGGTGCACTATTGCTTAGAAGTGGTTGATGCTGCTATTCAGCGCTATAATCCAAATACCCATTACATTGAGGGCTACACCTTAAGGGTGCATATCAGCCCAGAGGCCATCTAGCACATGTTATGTATCCCAGATCCGAGTAAAAGGAAGGAGACTATCGAGCCCTTTCGCCCAAGCAAGGGAGAGAAAATATGGAGGAAGATGAAAACCAGTTCAAAGTTCTTATTAGAAGAGACTGGTAAGAAAGGTATCGCGGTCGCTAAAGTGCCAAGTATCCCATTATCGCATGGTGCATTCCGCGATGATCTCCAAGATGCCATGTCCATGCTGGCATTTGTTTACGGCCGAGACTCCAATGAGAAGATAGAAAGCTTTCAACTGGGACCGGCAATGCAATTTCGTAAGCAACATGAACTCTTCTGGTATGATTTTGCTGAGTTCATGGTTGAAGAAATGAAATAGCAAATTGAGAATTATCAGGCGGAGAAGAAGTTTAGGTTTCTTTCCTACCTGGTCCACATGTTTCTGCATCAGAATCTGGATTTCTTCGCCCGATTTCTTCCGCTATCAATTTTTGATGAGCAGAATAAAAGAAAGTCGGTGTCTACATGGACACCTTTCCTTTCCGCATCATATGACTATTATACGTTTGCGGACTATTTCATAGCCCCGGTTTTGAATGATTTAATCGGAGAAGGTGATATTGTCTGGCTCGAAAGGAGCAGATCAAATTTATGCAGAGCTACACCCCTGCTTGTGACTAGTTTTTAGGCAGGGATTTTACAATCCTTCGAATGCGGGGTTTTACTGACAAACCTTTCCTACTCCCAGCTTGCGGCATAGATAGAGTGTTCGCACTGAAAATTTTCTGGTAGGTGTGTGTCATTGATTTCACTTTTTGTAGCAACAGAAAGCTCAAGAAGAAGGGATTCTTCACTTGTCCGAAGAATTTCAAGTCGGTAACTCTGATTAAAAAATAATCACACAAGTTGTTAGAGGACAAGCTGGCACATCTAGGGTTGGTACTAGTAAACGATAAATGGGAATACAACCCTTTCAATGACTTGCCGGAGCCATCTATGAAAGTTACCCATGTTTCCCGACCATATTGGGAGAAGCGGCGTAGTCCATGAACCGATAGAAATGAGGATTTTGTTGAATTAGCGCAAATCCCTACGCCGAACACTAGAGGCCCTTGGCACAAGTTCTACTTTTCGGTGGCTGTGGCCAAGGATAATGTTCTCATAGAGCGCAACATGTACAACAAGTTGAAGAAGAATGAGGAATGGAGTGATGAAAAAATAAAAGTTTTTTGGAAATATCATCAGGAAAGTAGCACAGTTGGATGCTCCTTACAATCAGCTAAAGGATGACCAGGAATTTGATAGATGGTGGAAGGAAGGCCACCCCAGCCTGAGCTCTAGTGTTGATAGGAGCAAAGAGGGAGAGGAATCTGAGGAGCATGAAGAAGAAGTGGCGGCATCATCCTCCTCAACGCAAAGGGGCAAGGTCTCTAGGCATGCTACCTATGTGGCCACGAACGTATGTTTTAATATATCAAGAGGTTTGCATACACTCACTTGGGTTGCTAAACCAGCCAGGCTAACGCCTCAGCAGATGTATTCAGCTGCTGAAGTTAGTGAGTGTCCACCTGCAAAAAGGCAATGCACGAGAAACATTATTGGAGGACTTTTGCAAGAACCCGCTGGAGGAGAAACACCCACTGCTAACCAGATACCGAAGTTTGCGGGGGAGTTACGAATGATCCTAGAGCCACCGCCGACCAATCAACAGGTATATTTCACTCCTTCTTCTCTTGCATCTCATTCCTTCATATCCACCCCTGCTTCACTAACAACTCCTGCCATAAGTCTGAAACCTCTACCTTTTGCTTTTGTCCAACTTATTCGGTTGGATTCGCCCAGTTTTCGCAGGCCCACCCGTTTGTAATTACTCCTCCGAGTATGCTCACGCCTACTGCTGCCGCTCAGACTTTCCTTGCCTTGCTTTCAAAAAATGTCCCCCCTGTCGGTGCCCATTCTTTTTCTGCTATGCTTACTGATCCTCTTCCATTGCAACAAGCTGACACCCTATTAGCAACTCCCCTTTCCCGGCCAATGAGCCTTATGGCTGAATCCCTGATTTAGCCGCCACAAATGCCTAGCCCTACTGATAGTTCTCAGACCAAACTATGGAATGTGCCTCACTTTTCTCCACAAACAGTCACTCTCCAGAAGAAGCAAATGCCTGTGCCTATGAAGGTTACCTATCCCTATGCCCTGCCCTCTGGTGCTCCTTTTGCAGGTAGGTTAGTTTCATCACCAGCCGAATTCATAGTATAGATAGATTGTAGAAAATAGGCACACGCTAATAAAATGAGGAAACGCAAGGCAAAGGATGATAGTGCTCCCGCCGAGCCGAAAGTACAAGCTCTGTATGATGAGGCCCGACAAGAATTAAAATTCGCAACCATGTACCTAAGGGTAAGCAAGCCTCAGGGAGAAATGCAACCCGAAGACTATGAGATATATGCTGTCGAACTTGACATGAAGGTAGCCCAGCCACAAGATAAAGTCAAAATCATGGAGAAAACGCAATGGGTGGTCACTTTCGACTTCCTCAAAATTGGTCGCTAGTTAAAGAAGAAGGATGAGCAGTTCAGGGCAGCCAGGGAAAGGGTGAGTTTTTTGGAAACAAAGGAGAAATCCTTAGAGGTGGATATCGCCCGAATGATTGAAAGGACACTGACAGCAGAGAATGAGAAGAACAAGCTTTAGGGAAAAATTGTGAAAACCCAGGTTACTGACCCAAGCTTAATAAAAGAATTGCAAAACAAGAACCAATAAGCGTGACAGAGCCTACAGTTAAAAGAGGAAGAGCTTGAATGCGTCTGCCTTGAGCATAGTCAGGGGATGGCACAAAAGGGTGAGGAGTTGGAGTGCCTACAAGAGCAGTATGAGCAAAGAGTATAGGAGAAAGAGGCCGAATTTAAAGGCCTGAAGGCTAAACTAGAGGAGGAACTCTGAGAGACAAAGGCTTCTCTGGAGGAGCAATCACCGAACCACTCTCGAGTTGAGTAGAATTGGAATAAAAAAATAAACAACTATGCAGAGCAGCTAGCATCCGAGAAAAGGAAAAAGGCAGAATTAGCCGAGGCCCTTATTTCAAGAGACGCGAAGATTTCTTTGCTTAAAGCCTCTCTGTTGCCTTCCCTTGCTCAACCTGATGTCATTTCGCTGGTTAGGCAATTATATATTTCTCACTGGGAGAAAGTCAAGACCTTTTGCCTAACACTGCAGCCTACCTTCCGATTTATCGACAAGGCATTAAGGCTCAATCAAGAGGCCCACGACGCAATTGAGTAGTTCCCACATTTCATCCTGGAGAAGGTTCCTGAGGCGAGGGACTTGCTCAACAAGTTATACTCCGTCTCAGATGAAATCCTTGCCAAAGCAGGGATTGAAGATCATGACGCTACTGCCCAAATGACAAATAAATTCATTCATTGTAACTCTGCTTTCTAGCGTACTAAGGAAGCCGCAGATTTTCTAAGCAAGGCACTAGATGGCATACAGGTAAGTTTCACTGAATTAGGCAAGATGGGGTTGTCGTCCCTATTCCTCGAGGATGGCTCTATTGCCACAACTACATAGATTATTGAGGTTATTGAGAAGAAGGAAAATGACCAGGAGGCTTTCAGGGAGTTCAGTAGCTCCCCAACAGCAGCCGGCATTGAGTCAATCATTCATCCACTCTCACAGCTACTTTTCCATATACAAGCAGGCGTCGATCTACCTGATGTGCTGCCTCACAAGGAAGTTATTGATCTACACAAAGCACAAGAAAATTTGCGTAACATAGCAAAGCCGTCTGAAAATGAATGGTCACCCTTGCAGGCAGCTCTTTCCAAACTATGACTCTATTAGCCCTATGCATAAAGCTCTGGTCTGCAGCACCAGAGAGATTTTTGGGTTCTCCGTTCCTTATTCGAAACACCCTTGATAGTCGCCAAAAGTTGTTAAAATAAATATTCAAATAGCTCTCTTCAGGTTTATTTTTGTATTGTGTGTGCGTCGGCATATGCTCGCCGAATTTATTCGGCTTTCCATCAAGTTTTGATCTACCACTTTGCGCATCTCCTTTTCACAACTTCGGGCAACGACTTCCCTTTCGGGTCCTGAGGAGCTGCGCTGGACGTCCACGTGTCGCACTTGCGAAGGTTTTATTTCTTATTTCCTTAAAGTCTGTTTGGGTTGCAAAAGGCTTCTGTGGGGCCATCATTTCTAAAGGGTGTTGGAGGGCCCCACCTTCTACTAGGTGTCAACCGTTTGCAAATCTTTCAATGCAATAAGGAAGTGAACAGTCACGGGCAGCGAAATGCTGCCACGCATCTTTCGCACCCGATTGATGCAGCTTTCTCTCCACTGCGATAAGGACCTCGGCCCATTGAACACGTGTTGCATCTTCGCAATCTTTCGGCAGCAATGAGGGAAGTCTTCATACGGGCAGCGTGTGGCTGCCACGTACCTTACAACTAATCTGTAGAGCGGGCAATAGGTGGGCTGAGGGAGATAATGCTATTGGGTGCCCCTCGTCATAAGTCATTTGCAGCGGTGGATGACACTTGTTGCCTCGAGCCTGGCTGGGACCACTCCCATCATTACGAAGGATGCACCTGCACCTAGATGACCGGATGTTGTGTTCTAGCTCGATGCCATTATAACGGCCTTGGGAATCTTCTGATTCAGGCATCATTGCAAAGGATTGCAGGATCTTTTCTGTTGCAGTTCTCCAAAGCGGTGGGAGGTTTCTTTTCCTGCTATATATACTCTCTCTATCGCAGAGAGAAAGGGTCCAAGATTTTGAAGAGAAACATGCTGGTTTTAGCAAAAGATACTAGGCCTCTTTTACTGTTTTATTTGCAAGAAACTGTCAGACTGTGCCAATTGTTAGGCCTTTCTATTTTTCATGCTTTGATCAAACTATAAATTGTGCTCTATACTGTCTTAAGCATTTCATTTCAAAGACTTCTATATATGTTGAATACAAGTTTGCTTACCTAGATCATGTCTAATGACTCTTCTTAGTAGCGAGGATGTATGTAATATTATTTTATGTCAATAAATGAATTGTCTATGCTATAGTTTTAAATCTCTGACATTTTGGAATGCAACGACACCATTCAAGCCCTTAAATCTATGATTTATCATGCCCATCAATAATTTTGGCGCATCGCCTTATATTAGACTTTGCTTCATTATATCTGCTTCCCTTTTCCCTTTCCAAAACCCATTATAGAAGAAGCCGGCTTCTTTAAAATTTGAAGGTCACTCAGTTTGGTGCAAAGGGGCCCCCCTTGAACTGAGTTTCCCATAAGACACTGTTACCTCGTCAATTTTTGGCGTCAACAATTACCATCTTTCGTATTCCTCTTAATTAATTAAAAAAATTCTACAATTTATTTATATTAATTATCATAAGTTTGAATTTTAAATTCAAATGATATTCCTCTAAATTCCTTTTTCACATTTAATTAAATATTCTAAATATTTAATTAGAAACTTTCCTCACTCTACATTTAATTAAATATTCTAAAATATTTAATTAGAAACTTTCTTCACTTCATATTTAATTAAGTATTTTATATATTTAATTAAACACTTTTCTATCATCTTCTCACACGTAATTAAATATTAAATATTTAATTATGGAAACTTCTAAATTCATTATCACATGTAATTAAATATTTATTTAATTATGAGATTTATCTTCAACTATCAACTAACTCCTCAAATGGCAAATTTCCTTCAATGTTGAGTGGAAAAGATTGTGTAGGAGGAAACATCTTCCATTATTCTCTCAACCTTCCATCTTTTTCTCAACTTTCAGAATCTCTCACCATTCATCTTGACAGGCTTATTTTTTACCGTTGATCTTTGCCAACTAGATTCTTGCCTCCAAAAACCTATAAATACAACCTCTTTGTGAGTTGAAAAGAACCCTAGAATTTGTGAATTTAGTGCTATTATTATAGTTGCATTCTAATCAGCATTTAGCAATCTTTTCAGAGATTTTTATTTCAAGTTTATAGAATTTTAGTTTTCACATCATAGCTTAAATCATTTAGCAAATAGACATGCATTTTGTATAAGCTCATTCTTCGAAGTTGTCATTCGAACAAGTTGTTGCTTACACCAACTGAGGGCCAGTACTTGCAATGAATCCTTGGAGATAGAGCACAATAAGACACTTTTGAAGGAGCTGTTGTTTTAAGAGTTTGATTTACTTTTTAATTAGTTTCCTTTGATTTAATGTCTTATTGGTGTGTTGGTTTATATCTCTTTAGTTAGATCACATAATTGATCAACAGGATCTTGAGAAGGTTGTTGCTATAGGGATAGTTGATCATGATAACCATTTATATTGGTTTGATGGCTTTGATTCTTCATCGGGTTCATGTTTTTTTGTTGCCGATTCAATGAGCAAGCTTTGGCATGAAATATTTGGCCACTTGAACTATAGATATCTAAATGCATGCACATAACTTAGTGGTTGGTCTTCCAAAGATCGCTTGCACGAATGGTGTTTGTCAAGGTTGTGTTCTTGGCAAGCAACATCAAGATCCTTTTCCTAAGGATCAAGCTACTCGTGCAACAACTCCCCTTGAGTTGGTCCATAGTGATCTCATGTCATTCCCAACTCTTTTTTTAGGGGCTAACTATGTGCTTATTTTCATTGATGATTTTTCCCGATGTGCATGGGTCTACTTTCTAAAGCTCAATAGTGAGGTTCTCACTATCTTCAAGACCTTCAAAATATTTGTGGAGAAGCAATTAGGTTTATCTCTTTGACAGATACTCACAGATAATGGGGGGGAATATGTCAATTAGGCATTTCAGGATTTTTGCAGTGAGCATGGTATTCTTCATCAGCACACGGTTCCTTACACTCCTCAATAGAATGGTGTGGCAGAGAGAAAGAACAAGACTCTCAAGGAGATGGCCAATTGTATGATTCAGTCGAGGTCCACAACTCCAGCCTTTTGGACTGAAGTTGTCAATTGTGCCAATTATATTCAGAACCATATGCCTCACAAGGTAGTACAAAATATGACTCCTGAGGAGGCTTGGTCTCATCACAAACGTAATGTATCCTTCTTCAGAGTATTCGGTAGTGAGGTTTGGGAATTCATTATGGATGGTCGACATAAATCAATGGAGAAGAAGAGTCAATAGTGCATCCTTGTTGGCTATTGTGAGGATGTGAAGGCATACAAATTGTTTGATCCTGACACACGAGAGGTTCATTTATGACGTGATGTTTAGTTTGTTGAGTCCTTCACACAGACATATCCTCCTTCGACTTCTTCTTCATCACAACCTACTCAATCTTCTTTAGTTGATGATTTTTTGCTACTTGAGGAAGATTTTGATGATGGTCTTGATCCACCTCCTCCTCATTCACCCACTAGGCCACAATGGGCTCGAGTTACTCTTGAGGAGGCTGGTCCTCTTGTTGGTGATCCTACAAAAACTCACCGCACTCATTCTTAGACTTCAATAATTAGTCTTTTGAGTCATGTTGTTTCAAATAATCCTCAAAAAATTTCATATGCTTTAGGTATTCTAGAGTGGGATAGTGCTATGGCTGATGAGTATTCTTATTTGATGAAGAATCATACTTGGGATCTTGTACCTCTTCCTAAGGGAAGAAAGTTGGTTTGATGCAAGTGGGTGTATCATACCAAGTATGCAATAGATGGTTCCATTGACAAGTACAAGGCTCGTCTTGTTGCAAAGGGGTTCTCTCAGGTTGAAGGAATTGACTATTATGAGACCTTTGCTCTTGTTGCCAAGATGGATTCTATTTTCCTTGTTCTTGCTATAGCTACCTCACAAGGATGGTCAATGTATGGATGTGAAGAGTGCTTTCTTGTATGGGGATCTTCATGAGGAGATCTATATGGAGTAGCCACCAAGTTTCATGCGGGACTCTTCACTTGTTTGTAGGCTTTAACGTTCATTATATGGTATCAAACAAGCCCCTCAGGCTTGGTATGAGAAGATGGATAGTTTCTTGCTTGCCTCTGGCTACACTCATTGCCATTCTAATCCCACAGTTTATACTCAAAGACATGGAGAGGATCTACTCATACTTGTGCTCTACATGGATGATTTGATTCTCACAGGGAGTTCTACTTCCATGATTTAGAGTACACAACAAGCATTGGGGTATGTGCAGGATCATGATTGGCCAAAAAGTGGCAATATGATGGGTATGTGGCTAACAACTTTTTTAACCAAAATTGATGAAACAAAAAGGGTTTTTAAAGGATATTCTCATCTTTCCACCAATATAAATTATGCTTTACTTTGCATTTAACAAATTATTATTATTCATTTTCTATTTGAATTACGACTAAAGTCCTAATTGATAGGTTGATTGAAAAACATCTATAGCTTTCAAACGGTATCACATTTTTTGAATCTGAAACATGCATCACATTCTATGCTTTGCATACTATAGGATTAAAAAAAGAATTGAATTTCATGAAGTTTTGACCAAGTTAAGGTGGTTAGACATACAAGTTTTTATATTTTTAAAAGTTGTAATAAAAAATCATAATTAATTATTTACTTGGAAAAAAATTACAAAAAAATATGTATCACATCGGGACATGAGTCCTCTACTTATATCTAAAATATTATAAAAAAAATATTATCATTTTATTGTGGTTAGGGTGGTCAGACAGACACCTACTTCTTATTTTTCCCTGAAATTTAAGCACTGCTACATTGAAATTTCAAATTTTTACCAAATAGATTTAAAAAATAAATAAACCTAGTAGTTTAGAAACTGCATTCAATTTGCTACATATTCTATTCGTACATATTTTTGAAATAATATATATAACTTATTCAAATTTTTACATGAAGTTGCCTAACTCTGATTTTTCTGAATTTTTTGCCACTTAAGGGCCTATTTTTTCCATGATGATCCTGCACATACCCATTGATGAAGTGATTTGATATGATCGACCTTGGTTTTTTTCATTACTTCCTTGGTCTTCAAGTTCATTAGATTTCTAAGGGGGTCTTCATTTTCCAACAAAAGTATGTTCTTGATTTGCTTGAGATTTGTCATAGCTAATTGTAAGCCTGCCCCCACTCCATTTCAGTCAGGTGTTGTATTTTCTATCAATTGCACTACTCCTATAGTTGATCCTACCTTGTATCGGTAGTTGGTTAGCAATATTTTGTACTTGACACATAGTCATCCTGATATTTCCTTTGTGGTTGGACTTGTCTCTTGCTTCTCATAGGAGCCTCATGAGAGTCATTGGAAGGCCGCCAAATGTATCTTAAGATACATTCAGGGCACTACTCATTTTGGAATTCACTATACCTCAGGCACATCTTAGATTGTGGGCTTCACTGACTCAGATTGGGCTAGTGATGCCAATGATCAGAAGTCTACTTCTGGCTTTTTCTTTTGCCTTAGTTCTGGTTTGATTGCATGGTCATGCAAGAATCAGATTGTTATTGCATTATCATCGACAGAGGTTGAGTATTGAGGTGCAGTTTTAGCTAGTCAAGAGGTTTTTTGGCTTCATTAGTTAATGATTGAGTTTGGATTTCCTTCTACTCAGCCCACTACTCTTTGGTGTGACAACCAAAGTGCCATTTATATCTCTCATAACCTAGTAGAGCATCAAAATACTAAGTATATTGAGATCCACATGCACTTCATCAAGCAACTCAGCTAGGATAGTGTTTTCAACTTAGAGTATTTTCCTACAGATCAGTAGGTTGCAGACATCTTCACTAAACCTTTGGCATCGCCTCGCTATCTTCAGTTGCGATGGATGCTTAGCGTGAAGGAAGTTGTCCTTGGGGGGTCTTGAGGAGTCCTCCTTCCTTCTTTAGTTTTATTTTCAGTTTTTTCTCTCTTTGGAGAGGAGTTTTCTCCCATAGGGTTGTTCTCTTTTTCTTCATTTATGAGAGTTTTTTGTTTTGTACATGGGTACCTCATCAGGCCTTGTTGTTAGGACCCATCTTTTGCATATTTTCATTGGTTTGTTCCTCCCTAAGTTGTACTTAAGGGGGTGTGTTGGTGTGAATAAATTCTTGTACCTAGTTAATTCTTCACTAGGGACTTAGGGGACTTAGTTCACATGTTAAGTTTACTTAGGATAATAGATTCTTTCTAAAAGTCTTAGTTGTCTTATCTAGACTTCACATTATCCTAGGTAGTTATGAGTTAGTTGTCTCATGTGATAAGATTAAGACACTTGTCATGTTCTTGTCTAATCCTATCTCTCATCCTTGCCTTTATAAGCAAGGCATCTCTAGCATATTTTGCATTATATTGTAGTATTATTGCATATTGTATCGTACTACAATTCTTGTTTGGTGGAATAGTATCTTCCATTTTTGCTTATCTCTATCTTTTGTGGAGGTTATTTGGTGTTGCAGATTGAAGATCTTGGTTGCTCACTTCAACAAAATCTACTTCAAATTTATAGTTCAGGTGTCTCTATGTCTACATTTTACTTTTCCAAAACCCAAATTTGTTTGTCAATTTTCAATTTCCCATAATTCATGATAAAACACTACATTTTCATTGTTAGAAAGTCATATCATTGCATCTCATCAAAAATCAATTTTCCAATGCATTAAAGGATTATATCCGAGGTTGATTGACTCACCTTCAAGGTTGGAAGTCAATATAATATCGTTGTCAATTTTCATCCTAATGTTCTTTGAAAAAGGATTGATATTAGTGATTATGCATTAGACCTAGGATCCCTTTTTCAATTAAACAATTGTATGTAGATTAAATCCTATGATTTGACAATTTGTAGCAAATTAGGGGTGAAATTTTGGGTTTCATATTTCACCCAAATATAAAGATGGATCCATTCTCTAATGTTTGTAAGAGTGAGATCACGACCTTTCAAAAAGTCTTTGTCTTCTTTTTGCTTATGGGTGACCTCTTGGGTTATTGTTGTCATTCAATCTTCTATCATTAGATCTAAGGAGTTAAATATATGGTGAAAATAACTCGCCATCTCCTAATGGATGCCTTGAAGGTCAAAGAAAATAAGAAACAAAAAGAAGTATGTTAGGTTGGGCTTCACAAAAAGCTTGAAAAATGTTGTAAAAGTGTTCTTGAATTTGACAGTTTCGAGCTCATAAGGGTTGAACAAGCTTCTACTAAAGACCATTTTGGAAATGAGGCTAAAATTGACATGCTCCATGTTCATGATGTTTCCTTTTTCCTTGTAAAATTTTCTAATCATTTTAGGGAAATGCTCTCTTTAGAGATATGACAAATCTTAGAGTGTTTTAGTAGTGAAGAGTTGTATAGTGGTAATGTTCTTGAGCTTCAATGAGTAAGGTTTGCAATGAACCCAAGCTATGGATGACTTTTGGTGAGAAAGAACCTTGCATATTGCCATGATTTTCCACCCAAGAAAGTTTTGTTCATGGGTTTTAAGGATATCTTTTTCCATTTTGCAAGAGGAAACCAACATTGTGGTTTCATACCTAAAGAGAGGGTAATGAGAGGCTCATATTGATGAGACAAGGCCCATAGAGTCTCATTTGGCTTTCCCCTTTCTAAAATAGTATACCCATAATAGGCCACCCAAGAGGTCTAAGGGGAAGATAATGATTGCTTTTTCTCTTTGTTTCCATATTAATAATACATCTAACAAGACATACATTAATACACTACACATTATGGTAGAAAAATAGGCCCTTGATTAATTATCCATCACAAATAGTATTTCTTAACAGACATTGACACGTATGCCTCTAGGACATAGATCATCGAATAGTTTATTTTTGTTTATTATTGTCTTCACTATTATTTGAAATCTTTATAGGCTAGAGTTGAGCTTTGACAAAAAAAACTGGCCTTCTTGAAGTGTAGTATTAGTCTTAGCCAAGGTGTAGGAAATCTTCTTCAAAATTAAATAATTGATATAGGTCTCATACAAACTCGAGTTTGATATGCATTGATAAGCACTCATCTTATATCATTGCACCCATAATGATATGCCCAATTTGTGTTAGAAATTTTGTGTCATTATTGTGACGTATATCTTGGTTCAATGTAAATTTATAGTAAAACCAAAGCCTAAAATTGATGGTTGACCCCACTTGTCAAGCAAATATTTTGTGATAATTATCTTTATAATTTCCTTTTAAATACTAGCATGTTTTATTTGAAATAAATCCATACACATACAATTATAAGCTTTAAAATTTTTGACAGTATGAGAAAAAAATCCCCTTTCATGCAATATTTTCTTAATTTTTTTGTTCTTTTAACAACAAAGAAACATAAATTTAACTATGCAACCATCAAATTTTGACCTTATCACCTAACCTTTTGACATTCTTTGTCATGGAAAAACTTAGGATACTCTTAAATGTTTCTATGTGTACTAAGTACGATATCCTCCATCCCTTGAGACACATCTCCTACAAAAGAGACTTTGAGAAGACTCCCCACATCCTTATTTGAATGAAGGCTTATACCTATATCAAAAGACACTGAGCTCTCTTACAAGAAAGGAGCCAATATCTAATATTATTGTCACACTTCTCTCACAACAAGGAGGAGTAATTATTATTGGTAGTAATAATACTCATGGGGATGTAAATTATTGAAATTTTTTGTCATTGATGATGAAAAATACCATCACTGATGTCAAATAAGAAATCAATTTACTACTATCAAAGAAACGGTATGCCTTGATATATGTCGATTATGAAGGTTTTATGAACAATATTTATCATATCTTAATGCTGGCCAACTTGCAAATTTGTGGTGCCTACATTGGGAGTTAAAAAAAATATTCTTTTTATAAGGTCAACTCTTATGGAGCAACCAACCCCTCTTTATGTGGTCACCCCTTTTGGGAAAATTAATTTAAAATAAATTAAATAAATAAAAAATGGGTTGACCCATACCTTAATCGATGCCACCTTTGTTGAACATAGGTTGTCATTGATGTCAAAGGTTGTCAACAATATCAGTAATATTAGAAGTTCAATACATGTTTTGTGTTGGTAGGATGCAAAATCAATAAATATCGATTATTAGTTGTTGAGTAGTGTTAATGTGAATGTTGTATGCTTGCAATATCATGCTTACATCTATTCACTATGACAGTGGTGGTTTGGAAAGTATGTATTAGTGTGTTTCAGTTCTGTATTCAGGGTAGAGAGATTTCTCTGGCAATACAACTATGGCCAACATTTATTTCAGAAATGTAGTTTCACTCTGCAATCTGGAAGGAGAGTATGCCTACACTAGTTCTATCAAATTATTAAGTTTTTGGAGGATATGTTCAACATACAAAAAGATTGAAGTGATAGAAGGTTCTATGTGTCTGTTTGTCAACCAGTTGGAGTTCAAGGCATGTGCGATAATGACTAGTAGCATGTGGAATCCAAATATTGCATGTGGTGTTAAGATAGGACCTACTTAAGATCCATGTGGTAGTGCACAACATTAAGATATTTTGGCAGAAATATAAAATTTTTTTGGACCAATGTGTTACATGTTTCATGTAATTTGAATTTAGGTCCACCTTATGTCATCCTGGCTATTTGCAGATCCTTGGCCAACATCGAATCTAGTGTTAATGTAATGCCATGTATATATTTTAAATATTTAGATGCATTGTATGTATGTAGAAATTGACCGAGTGAATTAGAATTATATCTGTGTGAAGAAGAGTTGGTTGTTGATGTAAATTAAAGAGAAGGTGGTGAAGATAAAATGGAGATTTGTGTTCCAGTGTGTGTGCCTATATCAGAAGATCATTTGTAGTGAGGAAGAGTGTCAATTGTGACTCTAACATGTGTATGTATTACATTGAAGATCTGCAAGCTTTATCATTGTAATCCGGTAGGACTGGTGTTCTACCTGTTGTACTATTTCAGTTGGGGATTGGTGTCTCTAGTAGGTTGGTGCCTACAATTACTTTAGTGGATTGGTGTCTTCGGTAGGTTAGTGCCTACTTTAGTGTATAAAATTCACTTGTATATTTCTACATTATGAGGTTGGATTTGGATAGTAGATCCAAGCAACCATTCTCATCATGGTTTTTTCCATCTTGGGTTTTCCATGTATATCTAGTGTTCTCTTGTGTGCTTTGTGCTTTTATGCTTTGTTTGTTTATATGAAGTTTTCTATGAAGAATCAATACACTGATAGCCATAGCAAAAGGTTAGGAATTTTGAATTGTTTAGATCTACTAATTCACCCCCCTTCTCAGTAGATTGTGTGCCCTTCAACCTTAGGAGAATTAAATAAATTAAAATTTCTTTTATATGAGTTGATCCCCTTGTGAAGGATCACCTCTCTTGGTGAAGAGGCATATGAGATAATATATAATGAAGGTGAGATGGGAGTTATTTGGCAAGTAGAAAACATGATAAATCAGTCCAATTAAGAGTAGATTTCTAAGTATAGCAGCAAATATATGGTTATAATCATTATTTGAAAGGGGAGTTTAGGAAAATTTGAAAGGGGAGTATATGCAATTTTGAAAAGGAATATATGTAGATTTGAGAAGGAAAGTATATGAAAATGATTGCATCAAATTTGTGAAGAGAATATCATCAACAAGAAGATCTTAATGAAGGAAAATCAATTGATCATCATTCATTGGAGAAGTTCATTTGGAGGTTGGTGCTTCCTAAGAGGAGAGATTGGTGTCTCTTGCTAAGTTGGTGCTTAACATTGGGGATTAGTGTCTCCAGTAGGTTGGTGCCCACAAACTATTTAGCAATGAGGATTGGTATCTCCAAGGGGTTGGTGCTTACAAAAATATTGTGAGAAGATTTTATTTTTCGTGACTGGATTTGGACAATAGATCCAAATAATCTTATCATCGTGGTTTTCTCTCGAAAGGGTTTCCACATAAATATTGTGTTGCATAATTGTTAGACCTTTGTGATTGATATTATTGTGGTTGTTAAGTTTTAATTAAGTGCAAGATTATCTTATACCGATTCACCCCCCTCTCAATATAAGTGTGTGTTCATCATAAACAAGATGAGATACCATCTTGCATAAATTTGAGGCCTATTTGTGGTATAATGTCATAATAATTGATTATAGGTGATAATGGAGGTGAAGCCATAATTAAGTGCTTTTAGGAAATGATGAGATCTTAGTTCCTCTCCCAATTTGTAATAAGTTTTCACCTATATTACTATTGGTGCACAATTTTCACTTGAAAGTGCTATTTGAGATGTTGGTTAGCATGGGTAAATATGGACCACACTTACTAATTTTTGGTACAACTTGAACTTGTCATTCAATGTACCATGATCTCTATTTTGGTAGTTGATGGTTGATACTACTAATATTAGTGGTGTAGGTTTAAAACCTTTATTTCAAATATTATTTAATGAATTGGTGAATAATTTGATAAAATAAATGCAACATTTCTACACTTTCATGTTTACTAGAGCTATTATTGTACTTTTGAAAAACACTTAAAGAAATATATAGATTGATGATGGAGATTAAAAGAACTACCACTAAAAAGATCTTCTCCATTGAATTTTCAATTAATACATTTTGAAATTGTCAAATTTTCTTTCCATTCATTGAATGTTTGAGTCATAGAAATTATGGAGTTGTTTTCATTGACTAAATTTTTCATCCAATACAATTGTTAAATATTTATATTATTCATTATGCACCAGTGCAATTATCTACAATTTCCTTTCCTATAGACAACATGGAAAGAAGAACAAAGAAATGCAAATAGATAGAAACATTTGTG
Source organism: Sequoia sempervirens (assembly GCA_007258455.2). Classification (NCBI taxonomy): domain Eukaryota; kingdom Viridiplantae; phylum Streptophyta; class Pinopsida; order Cupressales; family Cupressaceae; genus Sequoia; species Sequoia sempervirens. The sequence continues at coordinate 28,858,131 of VDFB02353493.1, read as the reverse complement.
TACCATATTGGAATGTTGACAAATGTAAATTTGTTGTGAAAAGATACAAATAGTATACACTATGCTATATTATGCAATCTTGTCATTCATGTGTAAGTAATTAGATCTTTTAAGTATTATTTTGATTGTATTCAAAAATTCAAATATAATAATAGATATCTATGATAAAGTCAAAAAAAAATCTTTAAAGTGATGGAATTCCAAAAATACCATAAATTAATAGATCAAATAATTATAAATTAATAAATAAAATAAAAAATATATAAAAAATTCTACAATTTGTTCTAAAACTATCAACTTGTCCATTGAATTTAGAAATCCATTTATTTATGTCGAAGGCGTATCCAATATGAACATGTCCAACCTAAAATATGCAATCAACGACTCATTGCTTTCTGGAGACGATCAAAGTGATCATGGCCATTAATTTTTTACTTCGCTCTTTTATCATCTATGTTGTATCTACACAACTTGCATTCTACCCCGACCCTGACAGTAGCTATGACATTAATAAAGTACGTTGATGTTACAGATCTCTTCATATTCCCTAGTGTGCCTTTAATACTATCTGCAAGTGGGTATCCAAAGTGAGGCTTGTCGTTTCGTTGATTCTTGTGGATGCAATGGTCTTTTTGTTCTCTACTATGTGGACTACATTTATTGTAGGGTATGCGTGGAATAGGCAGGCCGAGGAGGAAGATGAGCTATTTAAACGGATGTAATTCTTAGGTTTCAGGACAAACTTGCAAACTTATGCGAGCGTTCTTCCGGCATGCACCAAATTGGCACATCTAGAGGCTGGTATGGCAATCCATGGAGAAATAATTAAGAGTGGATTGCAGTCACATCTTTTCATCGGGAGTAACCTTGTAAATATGTATGCAAAATGTGGTGATTTAAAGATAACACATGATGTGTTTGACAAGATGCTTCAACGAGATAACATATCCTAGACTGTAATGATCGCTGGCTATGTGTTTGACAAGATGCTTCAACGAGATAACGTATCCTAGATTGTAATGATCACTGGCTATGCACAAAATGGTTGGGATGATGAGGTCCTATAGAATTTTCAAGAAATGCAAGAGGCCGATGTGAAAGAAAACTCAAGGACCTTCAACACTGTTCTCTCTATTTGTGCCAAGTTGGTAGCTCTTGAAGAGGGAATACAAATCCCTAAAGAAATGAGGATTTCAGTATGAGGTCCCTGTGGTGAATTGTCTAATAAATATGTATGCTAAATGTGGGAGTTTGGACAAGACACACAAAGTATTAGATAAGATGGATCAGCCAGATGTTTTGTCTTGGACAACGATGGTTTCAGGATATGCACAAAATGGGAGGGGAAAGGAGGCGCTGGAGCTTTTCCAACAAATGCAACAAGCAAGTGTGAAGCTCACCTCAAAAACTTTTTCTTGTGCTCTTTTTGCATATGCCAGCTTAGCAGCTCTAGAATAGGGAATGGAAATCCATGAGCAGATAATTATGAGAGATCTTGAGTCTGATGTCATTGCGGGGAGTGCCTTGATGGACATGTACATACAATGTGGAAATATAGAGAGGGTACACAAATTATTTAACAACAAGACATGGTGTCATGGACACTAATTATTGCAGGTTATGCACAGAATGGTTGGGGAAAGGAGTCTTTAAGGATTTTTTAGCAAATGTTACTTGCAGGTATTATTCCAATCTCGAAACCTTTGCTCGTGTTCTTCCAGCATGTGCTGACTTGGTAACTTTGGAATAAGGTATGGAGATCCATGAACAGGTAATCAGAGGTGCTTTCATGCGCTATGTTTGGGAAAATGTAAAATTGTAGCAAAGGGCATGTGAAAAAAGGGCATGTGAAAAAATTGACGTTTCCAAAGTAATTTGGTGTAGTCACCACTTGCCAAGCCCATAGAGGAAGTACATGATTTCTTTGACATGTGTTCATGAAACTCTACGAGAAGTGCCAAAGTTCATGATTGTGATTTTTTAAAAATGTTTTACCTATTTGTTTTTTCCATTGCCTTGCATTCACTTTGGAATGGAGGAAAATACATATAATCCAAAGTGGAGAAAAATACATATAATCTTCATTAGGTATGAGATTCGACATTAGGTTGTATTTCTAGGTTCTCCCTTTTCCTTTTATGTCTTTCAAGTGAGAAGTGATAGCATATTAAAATATTATAAGGAGTCATTTTTTTCAATTCTAGAGATCAAACTATTGATCACATCCTACATCAATAAGTCTTTCCAAGCATTGGCGATCATGTGCAAAAGAAGACCTTTAGACCTCTCATCAAAACACTAAATTATCTTAAACATATTTGAAGAGAGAAATATTGAAATCATGAGACTTTGAAGGTTCCCTAGGGAAATTAGGGAAATATAAAACAAGTGAATAGGGACTTCTCAGGTATAGTTTGATCTATAATGGATTTGGTTTCCTATTTGGATTAAATGGATAAATATGATTAAGAAAGGATTTTCATTGAGAGTGATTAAAAGGAATTTATTTTACGTAGTACGAAGATGGATATCTTTTTTTATAGATATCATTTGTTTAATTTTTTGTATTTAGCAAGGTCATGCTATATTGTGTTTTAACTCGTTAAAATCTTGGAATATACCCTCACATTAAAACAAATGTTTATGACAAATGAATTTGCACTTAGGGAAAGGACAATTGCTTTTCACATTATCCTTTTAGATTATATTTGACATAATATAAATTATTATATTTTATACTCTCTATTGCTTTACAAAATACTTTTTAAATACTTATATTCAGATGATATTTTATTTTTAATTTTAGATTATAAAATATATTTTTCTAAAATATTATTAATTGAACATTATGAAATAAAATTACAATTTATATATTTAAATATTTTTAGCATAACATTCTAATATTTAGATATTATACATTTAATATTTTATAAATTATACATTATCAAATATAAATATAATATAGATTTTACATATAATATTGATTAAATTTTTAAATATATTATATGTTTAATAATTATCTATATTTGTTATTTAAATATATATTAAATTTATTAAAAAATATATAAAAATATATATTTATTATTTACATATTATATGAAATCTTTAATGCACATACCTATCTATATATCCCTCTCTCCTCTCTCTTTATCTCTCTTTCCCTCTATATCCCTCTCCTCCATCTCCATCTATATCTTCCTCTCTATCTAGTTACCTCCTCCCCTCCCCCCGTCTCTCTCTAGCTCTCCTTCCCTCTATCTCTACCTCTTTTTATCTCAATCTCTCCCTCTCTCCCCCTCTCTCCTTCTAAGTGGATGCATAGTTGATTTGAAGCTATCACTTCTCCATTGAGAGTTTTGTTGCACAAACATTATTTGTTAAATGACCTACTAATTGACATCATGTATTTCACAAACGTATGAAAACAAAAAAAACCAACTTTTTTTCTTAATTAACCTTCCAAACCTCTTCGACATACCCATTGCACACCAAGATGCGATTGCTAGTTAATATTAAAAATATGATCAGAACTTAAAAATATAATAAAATTATAAAACTGCACTTTTGATTTAAACTGAGTAGTGACAAATCACTACCCAATTCAAACCATAACTACACAATTTAAACCAAAAGAATGTATCACTCCTCGATCTAAACCAAAAGCACACTCTGACAGTACTATAAACCCTAATATTAGACCGTTATTGACTTACTAGTCCCCCATCAAGCCCCTCTTTGCTGTCAGTGGTCATTTCCGTGGATTCGTGGCCTCGCTGCAAACTTTGTAAGGGCCGGCGACCCTGCATTTGAGAAAATGAGCTGCAGGAAAAATGCGAACATTAACGGCCAAGATATGCTGTTTGTTCCATTACCTTTTCAAAGGTAGGCTTCTCCTATATCTCTCCTCTTTCCACTATTTTAAGTTTGAAACCCTAGGTATCGATTTCGATGTTTTTGAATTTTCTTACCCTTGTTTTTGTGACACGCTGATCGTTATGGTGTGAAAATCTCTGTGGTTATTATTTTGACTGTGGAATAAGTTATATGGGTTTGGTAACAGTGAATAAGAGGACTATGAGCTATAGTCTTACTGAATTTAGTTGATTTAATTGAAGATAATAGAGCTTCTGTTTATTCGACCACGAGCCAGATTCAAATTTCTCTCTCTGTATAAGAAGGCAGCCCATGGCTCCAGCTGGTGTGTGTCCAAGGTGTGATTTAACCATAACGGGGTAAATTTAAGGGCGATTCACGTTTATAAAATCTTTGGTATGTAGCTCAATACGGCCCGTAGCTTAACCTGTGATTTAAGCGCAAAAACTCGTGTTTACACAGGGTTTCGAAATCCTTTACTTTCTCTTTGTGACATGGAAGTTTGGGCCTTATTTCAAATTTCACATTTTAGCTCCTAGTTATCTCTTACCTTCATACTTGAAGGCCTAGTTCTGCAATTTCTCAATTTCATTTGGTGAAACGCTTAACTCAAAATTTTGAATATAATGTTTCGAAATATTTATTCCTCTGAAAATGTTAAGACTTCAAATCTTCAAACTCACGATTCAAGCTCTCAAGGGTTATGGTGTGTCATGTAACGGTAAAGGATACAAGTGAGTAAGTGCAAAGTGTTGTCGTAAAATGGTAAGGTGGTGCATTCCGACCAGCACCACTATAAGTCGGCACCATGAACTGGACTTGGAGACTTGTCATTTCATGTAAGTTGTGTTTTGTGAAATATGGTTAGGTGAGGTTGTGATTAGGAAGTTGTGATCCAGGTTCAACTTCACGCTGCATTAAGGATGTCTACGATCTCTTTGACACACTGCAATTAGGCAGCTCAGGGTCACGACTCCACAAGTACAAGACCCCAAGTGTAAAAAAACTAAAAATGATAAGCTCTCGGGATTGAATTCGTAGACTTTGACTGTTCAATTATAATAACCTTAAATCATGAGTTGTATGTTAAAGAATGCCATAATGTCTAAAGTTAGCATTGGACTGCTACATCACTTTGTCTGCATTCTTTCTTATAACTCATTCATATTTCGTACTTGTTTGATTTTATTGATATTGTATGTGGGGGAATAAGACGCAAGCAAGAGAAGAGTGGAACTTCATGAGACTGCAGCATATCTTGGTTCAATATTCTCTGTGTGCTAATTTTTCTGATTGCTATATTGTGAAACTTATCTTAAACTTGAAAAATAAAATAAAATTTGAAAACTATTTACTTTGAACTCGAAGGAACAGTTCTTTTTTAAAAACTAACAACTTTGAATAATTTGATGCAATCTTTGAGTTGGTTTAATGACATACAGAAATTGAGAAAATGACTATAATCAAGTTCAGAAAAAGAGTATTAGCAGTCCACAAACCCATAAATGTAAATTGACGGTAGCATTTCCTACTTTGATATACCATGACCAAAAACATAAAAAATAAGCAGAGAAGAAACTAGTGAACAATCTGTTCTAGTTTGTTTTGAACAGCAATTGCACTATCTTCACAATGCAATTATTTCCGCACTTTCACCATTGCCCCCTGATCCTTGGTGTAGTTTACAGGCACCGGTTCTTAAACAGTGGCTGTGGGTCTAACTCCTAGCTTAAAATTTTTATCTTATGTTCTTGAAGAAAAAAGGAAATGAAAATGTGAAAAAGGATTTATATTGCATGATTTATCTATATTATGATTTCTGGAAATTGAAAGGTTCATATTATAGATTTTGGTCTGGCCTCCCTTGTCTGAGTCTCACCCTCCTCAAATTAAAAAAAGAAGGAAAAAAATCTGTACACATAGTTATATTCTTTTCTCTCAGAATATGAAGTACTCTGTTTCATTCCTGAAAAAGAAAGGTTTTTCTAACTGATCTGTTTTGATAATTTGCGTGATGTGACTCAAATTTCATGCAAGTTTTGAAATCTGAAAATTTCCATCTGGTAAAGCTGAATTATCAGACTCTCACAATGATTGTGTTTGAATATAATACAAAGGATTCTTGCAAATTGGAGAATCACGTGGGTTTCTGGGCAGGTAGATATACGCCTCCTATAGAATGAGAGTACAACACAGAAGATCCCTGCATAGTAGAGAATCCAGGTGGATGTTTGAGCAGCTATTTACACAGTCCTTGTGAACTTGTCATTTAGAGATTTATGTTATCTGGACTTGTGTCAAGTGGTAATTATATCTCCTTCCAATATCTTGATGGTGTCATGGTTAAAATGTTATGGAGGAGGTGATCATCCTTTTCTTTCTTATAGTCTAGTATCGATGATTAAAAAATTTGATTGGCCTATAGTGAGCATTGAGCATGTTCTCATATATTAGAGGGTTCATTTTGGAAGCATCAGTGTGCAATTGCTCAGGGATTCATAAAAATAGTAGCCTATTGATTTAAATTTTAGATGCTTCCTCATGTCTTTATGTAAAGGCAGCCACATTTTATCACTGTCTTGGAAACAGTGATTTGACGAGGACCATGCACTGCATTTTAAAAATTGCATTAATATGTGGAAGATTCTAATCATAGGACTTAAGAGCTCTTGGTTATAAGTTATCGGCAATTGGATTTTAGTATCCACTGATCCAGTGATTCCTACAAAGCTATTCAAAAAATGGCATAGTGATTTGCTATTTCATTGGACATAATTGAAAACGGTTAACGAAATTCCCCATGAACTTTTGTAAAGGATGACTGGGCTAAATACTATGCTTTTACAGGGTATTGTGTCCTGAAAGTTGCCTTTGTGCGAAATCCATTGGGAATCAAGATGTAATCATTTTATGGTGGTGACTGGCAATCGCCTAAGAAACTCAGTGATAGGGTTTCTCATGGCCTTGTTGATATGTAAAGGCTGCCACAAGCCCAAATTTCATACTTCAGAAAGACAGTACATCACTTCCTCCAATCTACGATGTATCAACACATCATCTTGGTTGCAAGAAATGCGATGGGAGGGGCCTGTATTGCATTTATTGGGCCTGTTAGTGCCAGCAAAGGAAACAGCTGTTGTCAACAGGATTTTGTCTTTTATTTACCGCACCACAAATTTACTTGTGACTACAACCACAAAGGTCATCTTTCGGGACGAGTCATGGGTTGTTTCCTAAGGTTGCAACCATGTTGCAGTGGGCAGGATGTTGGAGAGTTGAATTATTTAAGACTGTGTTGGATGCAAGGTAAAAAGTTTTGGCAGACAATGGGTAATTCTTAAGGGTGCAAATGTTTAATAGACAAATGTCCTAAAAAATTTACTTACAAGCAGGGTCAATTCTCAAATTTAGTCCCTGCCTGCACAGTGCACACCATTCATGGGGTATGTTGGAACCCACCAACTTAGGATTTCTTTACCCCGTTTCCATTTTCTCATCTTTGTATGCATTGTAGTATTAGTACCATCTGAAATATACTCGTGTTTGTTTCAATAAAAAGATGGGAATCATATTGCATATATGATGTCCAATTAGAAGTTATTTATTGCCTTTCCCTTTTTATAAAAATGTTTGACTGGATTGGGTATGACATGTGTAAAGGTTTAATTGAATAAATGATGCCATTTTAAAGCCATTAGTGCCTTTCCCATCTTTTGTTGGATGTTCAACTAGATTTGGGATGATATGAGCAAAGGGTGTCTTCAATTGATAGAATGCTTTATTATTATTGTTTTTGATTATGACTCAGACTAAACTTGTACAAGAATTCAAATTCTAAATTATTGGATTCTTCCAAAGAGACTCGTTATTTGCATAATGAAAAGGATGCTGTGTAAGAAGGGCAATAGTGCTGTGATGAAAAGGTAACTGCAAAGGCTTCTGAATTTGCAACTAGAAGATGATAGAGAATATAAGAGAATTCCTTTGAATTTAAATTTTGGTATGCAAAATTCACATGCACATTATACTTGGCTAGAGCTTCATGATTAATTTTAAAAGCTACATGCAATTATAATCCACCTGATATTGCTAAAAGTCAGAAAATGTGTTTTTTCACTTTTTCTATTAAAATGATACATTTGTTTGTATTGCTGTTGCCATCATCCTATTAAAAGCATGTAGTTTTCACAGTCCATGATAATGAGTGTTTAGATTTCTGGTTTGTAACTCTGTGTAATTTTTTAACATCTAAACACACAGTTACAAACCGGAAATCTAAACACTCATCATGTATCCTGTTTTTTGTTTCTGATAATGTAGCATGTCATCTTGAGTCAATAAAAATGCCATTTTGGTTTTACTATTGCCTTTGAAGTCTCACGGTGTCCAACAGCTATACAGCGATGAGTTTCCCTAAACAATTGCTGTCTATGCTCTCCTTGATGTCCAAGGCACAATAATTACCAGAGTTCTACCAAGCACCCTCTGATGATTTCAATAGAAACCTTGTTAGGGTTTCAAAACATGTAGGTATGTAGCAACAGAAATGTGATTCTGACCCCAATGATGATGATTTTAGTAATCAGAATCTTGCTGTCGGTGCTCCTTTTGTGCTAATAGCATGTGGAAGTTGAAGCGCTGCACTCTTTGCAAGCAAGGTAGAAAACAGGCGTACTGAGGGGTATTATGTTTTAATAAAAAAATTATTCTTTTTTTAATATTTGAAACTGTCATCAGCGCTCCTGGTTTGAATGCTGAAATTTCTTAATGTTTTCAAACTTGGAAGGATTTTGTTAGTTCTTGATCATATTGTCTTTTGAAAGCTTATGACACAGGCCATAGTATTTACAGTGCAAGCTATCCCATTTGAATTATTTATGCCTAGGTAGTTATTTTGTTTCACTTTTAGGTAGCCTCTTTATCATCAACTTCAAAGATGTTATTGCCCATTTATATACTGTTCTTTTTTTTATAACAATACTAAGAACCTCAATTGTCCCCATTGTGCACTGCGTGATAGAAGTTAAGGATTTTAAAAATTGTCCATCGTGTTAAGACAGTCTATCGGTAGTGGTGGTTTCAACTTTCAAGTCAGAAGGTGAGGAATTATATTTAATCTTATAAAACCGTGGCCGATGGTATCCATAAAAACTATCTAGGTTTTAGTAACATGTAATTCTTTAGCAGTGATGTGATTTTAACACCAATGGTTGATCTGTAAAGGATCTGTCTTTTTGTGCTTCATGGCATGTTTTTGGAACAAGGACAGTCTTTTACATCAAAATGCAGGCTTTGGCAGGAGAAATCATCAAAAGCTGAGTAGTTTGCCACTTTGGCAAAATTGCCAGTTGTAGCAGGCCGCAAAAATGTAAATGCTGTGGTGAATTTATCTCTACTCGAGTATAAATAAAAATGCCTCTTTCAGTAGCTGTGAAATCTTGACAACAAATCATGGCATCCAATGATGTTTCAGTTCCCAATTTTAAATTTCTTGGTGGAATTTCTCAAACTCTATGGCTCCCAGATGCATTGTAATATTATTTAATAGTATCTGTGGGATGTGTGTATTTGTTCTTACTTGCTTATATGCATCCTTGAGGGCTCTAGTAGAAGATTTACGTTGTAGTTTCTCTAAGTTTGGGATTGTGTTCAAGAGCAGAGACAGGGGAAGTGAACTGAGAGTGTCCGTGAGGTTGCTTTGGGCTGGTTTTAGTAGGATAGAGTTCTGCTTTGCAGGTCTAAGGGCTGCTATCTCTTGTATTGCCAATTTTGAAATACATAATAGTAGAAGATTTACATTATAGTTTCTCTAAGTTTGGGATTGTGTTCAAGAGCAGAGACAGGGGACGTGAACTGAGAGTGTCTGTGAGGCTGTTTTGAGCTTGTTTTAGTAGGATAGAGTTCTGCTTTGCAGGACTAATGGCTGCTATCTCTTGTATTGCCAATTTTGAAATACATAATATTAGTGAGGAACCGGTCATTTTTTACCTAGAGTGTATTTCTCTAGGGGGGTATATTTGTTTTCTTTCACGGTATATTGCTCTTGTTATGTTTTATTTCCTTGCACATTAGATGCTTAACAATTTCAGTCATGTGTAGTATCTAAAACCTATGTCACAAGATTCGCCGAATATCATCCATGAAGTTCGAAAACCGGCAAATTTATTAAAAACCTAAAAAAATCATTTCTGTTCGCCCTCCTAATATTCGTATGGAAAGGTGGGTTAGATTTTTTTAATCAAAATGTATTTTAAAAAACGTTTTCAGCTAGATTTTTTCTTAGTAAAATCGAATCACGAGCTCCATTTTGGGCTTCATGTTTATTTTGTGAATCTGCCCTGAGGGATGCAGATGTCTGTTGCGCTGCTGACAAACATAAGAGGTAATGTCTATTTCCCCGTTGATGTTTATTCTACGAATTGCTCCTATTTTCGCCCATAGATCAGAGGTATCAGGGTACGAAGGGCAAAGCACATAACTATTTTCCCCGACTCTGTATCTGTTGCTTCTTCTTTGCATTTTATGTTTTTTATATTCTTTTTACTTCATTTTTGTTTTAGGTTTTGTTTTTTTTCCTAAAACTTTACATATTAAAAATTATTAAGTTCAACATTCTTGTAATTTTTACTATGTTAAACTTTAATATTTTAAAATATTTAATTTAGTTTGTTAATTAATAATATATTCATATGTTAAATTGAATATATTTAGTATATGCAATATTTAAATCAATTTTATCAAGTTCAACATTGTTTTAATTTTTAGTAGGTTAAAATCTAATATTTTAAAATATTTAATTTAAATTATTAATTTATTAAATTTAATATGTTTAGTATTTATAATATTTAAATCAAAAAAATTTAATGTATTTATATTTTAATATTTTTAATTTATATAAGGTGATTTTTTTATAGAATTTTTTTCTCTTTGTTGAATTTCATCCAAATTTTATGGTTGTCGAATTTGATCACAAATTTGAACCTTGTGACATAGTCTAAAACTATATCTAAATCTATAAGTTAACTACATGTGGAATATTCACCTTGGTTTACAGATCAATGATCATTGACAATGATTCCAGTAATCAGAATCTTGCATGTGCTCCTTCTGTGCTAATGTCTCATGGAAGTTTGAAGCACTACACACTTTGCAAGCAAGGTAGAAAACAAGTGTCCTTGGGTGTTTTTTTATTTCTTTTGTTTTCTTTTCATAACGGTTACTATTAGACCTTGTTTTGAAGCTGATTTTTTTTTTCACGTCTTTTATAGTTGGGAGGATGTTGTCAGTTCTTGTTCATGTTCTCTTTTGAAAACTTATAGTATTCAGTTTTAGTTTTTACATCGCAAGCCATGTTGTCAAAGTTTACATTCACAATGACTGTCTTCAACATCTTAAGAGCATAATGCATTACGTATGCCTAGAGGGCTGCTTGGTTCGACTCTTGGTTAATTTTATAATTATCAAATTTAATGATATAATTTCACTTATAATTTGTTCATTTTTTGTGGTAAGAATATTGTGATGTCTATTACTCCCTTTTGGTTTTTTCATTTCGATAAATATTGTTTGATTTGAGTGTTTTGAAAGTCCAATTTTCCTTTGTGACACATATCCTATTCTCTAGGGGTGTCCCACATGGAGGGGACCTTCGCAATGTGTTCCCATTTCTTTTTGCATTTTTCCCTCCTATTTTGGAGATGTTTCATTTTTTTTGTTGTCCTTGACTCTAGTTTATTGTTTTAGGGATGATCTTGCGAACTTCCCCACATGGAGGGGACCTCCCCAATGTGTTCCTAATAGGACATTTTTAGGGATGATCTTGTTGACTTTCTAATGTTCCCAATTTGCTAAAAATGCTCTAAGAACAATGATACATCCTCCACACCAACAATTACAGGAAACATGAAAACATACTTGGAAAATAAAAAAAATATAGGGGCATTTTGAAACAATTATTTTCATGATCATGGATAACATAACCATTTGCAACAATCATATTCATGATCATGGATAATATAACAATCTTATATTCGTGTTGATATTCATATCGCATTTGTGTTTTAGTCACTCAATTTTGAGTTCAATATTCAGTAGTCAATGTTGAATTTTTATTGTTTAATGTTCGGTTTTTTAGATATAAAGTTAAATGTCACTTGAATTCCAGCTCTTAAGAATGTGTAATGTCATTTAACCATATGAATATATAATTGCAAGGCAATAAAATATATTTTTAACTTTGTTATATATTTTGTCATGCCCTAGCCATCACTCGACCATCCCCAAAATCTAGGAAATATTTTTGCCCCAAAAGTACATCCCAATGTCTTATTGTCCCACTATTCCAAAAACTTGGAGAAATTATATGGTTAAAAGTTGAAACTAGATATTTTTTCTTGGAAACCTATTTTGTTGGTGAATGTGTTGAAACTAGTTATATGAGATTCTTTTTGGTATTTAAATCAACATTTAATGTGGTATTATTATCTTTGGGTTCTTAGTGAGAATTATGATTTTCCAAAAGATGGTGTTTTGATGGTTGTAATGGTCCTCCCTGAACCCCAAGCTCCTAGTACCAGTTCAACCTTGGTTCTTTTCCAAGCAAAAATCCTTGTGTTTATGATGAATCTAAGGGGGGTTTGTTTGGTACCATTATTTGATATCCCGATCTAAATGGTAAAAGGCCTGGATTGGATGTTGTGTTAAGATAGGACATTAGCTTCAATGCTACTATCACAAATTACCTTGCATGTATATGTCGAACAAGACAATTGAGGGAGGGAGAGGGGTGAGGGGGCGAGGGCGTAAGGGGCGGTGAATCAGTTGTAGCAAATTTAATCTTTAAAACATTTATCAGAACTTAGATCAAACACAATTCTTAACTCATGATTAAACATTAAGTGCAAGTGCAGAAACTGAAAACCATCACACACACACAACACCAAATTTACGCGGAAAACCAAATGAGGGAAAAACCATAGTGAGGATTAACTCACACTATAGAGAATGTCAAAACCAATTACAAAAGGTTCACTGTTTGAGAAAAATGCTCTCTGCCAAAATAAGGACTCACTATCCAACAGGGTTAACCACTTTGAGGGCTCACTGCCACAAAGATACAAAGAAAAAAGAAATTTGTTACAGGGAGAAGACAATTTCAATGCAACAGAGGAATCCATCACAATTTACTCAACCACTTGCAGACATGTATGAATGATAGAGTCCACCGTCAGCTCACAACATCTAGAAACTTAGCATTTAGGCTTCACATTGATCTACCATACTCATATTACATACACCCACTTATTCGCATCTACTTTGCATCTATTTGCACTAAGTTTTTGCTCTTATTTTTTTGTTCTGCTTTCACCACACTTTCATTCTGTATTTATACCATCTTCAAGG
>VDFB02353493.1:28776160-28844756 GCA_007258455.2 Sequoia sempervirens | reverse complement strand
AGATGTGTAACGATTAAATACTAACGTTAATAACAACACAATGGTGAGGTGTAAATAAGTGTTGTGAAAGTTGGACGAGTGCTCTTAAAATTAGATTTAATTACAAGTGCTTTTAAAATTTAGATTAATTATTGATATAGTTAATAATGTATTATTAAAACAGGTTACTTGATTTATTGATTTAAGGTGAATAGTACGTGAATTGGTTTTAGGATGGTGAAGGAATTTTGTTAAGAAGAAAGATAGAATGTTTTAATAGAGAATTGCAAATAGAAGATATATGTTAGGATAAGCAGCTTTTGACTTAAAATTTTTAAGGTTCGTATATTTATCTAAGTGGTTCGACTTGTTTTCATGTTGGGATATTCAAGTGTCTTCAATTGTTAAATTTATTCGTATCAATACATGAGTTGTGAAGGTTTTTCCATAGTTATGGTGTACTGTTTGGATAAATAAGGAATTTTAGTAAATATGAAAATAATGTCACAGTTGGATGTATTATTTGTTGATGCTTATTGGTTTTGTTTAAGTGGTTAATTAGTCATATTATTAGCTTGTTAGGGCATTGTGTGTGGAGAAAATTGAGGTCTCCCTTGGATGTCCTATCAGATGAATTTCTTATGGTTGATTTTGTATTGAATTGATTATGTAAGATTTGCTTGAACTGAAAACCTTGTTGTTGATTGGGCATCGTTTCAATGTTTAGAAATTTATGTTGGATTTTAGTTATTATGGTGGATCTTGATTTATATTTGATTATGATTATTTCCTTTTATGGAAGGGGCCCATTTGTGCCCAAAAGGTTATTGAGAAGATTTTGATCTTTGCGATTAATTTTGTAATGAGTTGATTTTGTTAGCTTTGAGTGAGCTTGAAGATCTCATCATGTTGTTGCCACACTTACTCTACTCTCGTCATTGTATGATTGTGTGATTGTGGATTTCATATAGTAATTTTGTGGGCCCTAATGTGAGTCTTTTTCTTGTGCTAATTTTGGAAATAAGAAGACTTTATATGATGACTTTTGGTAGTCATATTTTGAGATGGTTGGGAACCCAAGAGTTTGAATTACCCTTTTGTGGAAGTTTGTGGATTCTTCGATATTTTAAGTCTTCCAGAGGCAATGGAGAAACTTTATTTATGTTGATTTTTCCATGGTCGGACCCTTTGTGATTCATTGATCTTATTTTTGATTTTGAACTTTGTGGGTGGTACCTCCTTTGTTCTTCTTTCAGTGATATGGAATGGGTTTGTTAGATGGTTCTTGCCTCGCATGTTGTGAGTTATGCACACTTTAATTTTTATGTGAGCTGAGGTACACCCCTTGCTTGTAATTATTTTTGGGTCGTAGGGAGAGTGGCTCTTCATGGGGGTCGGCGGACAAAGGGGCTGTTTGGGTAACCCATGGAAGATTTTCTTAATCAAGTGATAATGTAATTAATTAACTAGTAGGTTGGATAGATAAACACTAAACAAGATTAATTATGAGCCTCACCCATACCGTTAGTGCTTTCACAGACTAAGGATGGGATGAGAAGACCTGGTTGGTAAGATCATTTCCTTGTCCTCACGAAAGGTAAATGGTTCCGCATGAGTCACCCTATGGAGCGGTCACCTTGAGATAGGCAGCCTGGATAACCATAGATGGAGGCGGTTCCTTGTGATAGGTTGCCTAGAAAATCCATGTAAGGCATGCGATGACACTCTCCTACAGTACCTGTTTATCTTCCTTTGTTTGGTAGCCTCTGGGAGTGTTGTTTGAATTGTTGATGTTGTTGAGGCAATTGGTTCTTGGTGATTGTTGTTGAAGCCTCCAAGTTCTATCTTTTAGTGTTGCATACATGCCTCATGGAAACTTGATTAATGTTAATGAAAGGTGCCCTTGATATTTATTGTTGGTTGATATTGCAATTTAATTTGAAGGCTTGGATCCTATTGTTGTTGGCACCTCTTATGGTTATTTATTGTTGAGCTATAATCTTGACATTTGGTTATGTTGGACTTTTCATTATTTTGCTTTGGCTAAGTGATGGCAATGTTGTGGTTTGTTATCTTATGTTGATGATATCCTTGTTGTGGAGTCTGGTTTGCAATTGGTTCATTTGATTGTTTTGGATTGCAGTTTGGGGATCTTTCTTGTCAACTCCTAGCACGGGGGGGTGGACTTTCGAGTCCACGTGGTCGGGTGGAACGTGCTATGCACCCCATTGGGTCCCCAACTGAGGATCGAGATATGCAGATTGTGCTGCTTGCAGCGTCTCCAAAATTGTACCCAAGTCAGAGCCAGTCTTGTTACTTTGTATTCACCTTTCTAGTTGTATCATTCTATCTTATTGTATTATTCTCATTCTTGTTGGGGAACACTTCTGTATCACTATCACTCTTTACGATGTAACTTTTATTATCATTGTAATGAATGCAATCTTTGACCTTAATTTATGATCTTTTTTGGATGCTTATCATGCTTGAAATGTATATTAATGCTTGGTACTATTATGAGATTTCATTTCACAGTGTGCAATTCTTATTGGTGTGGAAATATTTGTAATTATGTTCATAGATGCGATGGATGGTTTTATATATATTATGTTGTGGATGTTTGAGCGTCGATTAGTAACTCTATAGAATGGTTAAGTGGGATACTTTTAGTTAGTTAAATATCATCTTGTTATGGGTTTACGTTAGTAATGCTGTCACGTGTACCCCAGAGGACGAGGTTTATGATATATATGTTTATATGCAAAGTATGTGTTGGTTGTTCATGTTCATGTATGTATTGCTTTACTTTCAAAAAAAATAAATTATTGTGCTTTTACTGTAAGTTCTATAGTTGTCCTTTGGGGTTCATGCAGCGGGGCGTTACAAGTTTTGTTCCAACATGTGCAAGGCATAAGGACCTAGCCCAAAATTACTAAAGGATAAGAGAGCCCTAAAATACCCCAAATATCAATTCATGCACATGTTTATTTTTTTTCAATTAGAGCTAGTGATAAGAGTTCTACTTTAGAGGAGAAGTATCTTTGAAATCAATATTCAACATTAGATATAGAGAATGTTAGGATCAATTGTCTCCATTTTCTAGTTTTTGCACCTCTTCTCATCTATAATACCTAGTTCAAAAGTGAGGTTGTCTATACAATTTTTTTATATTACATCACTTCTAATAAACTTGTACCTATGTATCCTCTAATTCATTGTCAAGAGTACTTAATTTTTGGTACCATTTTGTATAAGTTGTTGAAGCCCTAGCTTCTCTTGGATGTATATGTAAAATACATCCAATTATGCTCATAAAATCAATCCAAAGATCATAAATTGCTACAATTCTGAACTATTACTCTTTTATGGTAGGCTAATTGTTTCAATTTTACAAGTGTTAAAATAGTTCATTTGTTGCAACATACTTTTTAGAAGGGAGTAGAACAATAAATGGGAAAATTATGCAAGACCACTTGGATGGAATGGTTAGGAATTGTAATTATAGAGATGCAATTGATTATTGCACATCAATTAAATTTTACTAAAAGCACATCTAAATACAAAGTTGTTTCTTTATACTCACCTAAAACTTAAATACTCACCTAAAACTTAAATCACCAAGAGAAAGTCTAGAGCAAGTCTAGATCACACTCATTATAATGTATATAATCATTATATTTAGTACTACTTTCCCACTCATATTTTTCTCATCTCTTCAGTCCTATTCCTCAAACTATAAACAAAAAACTTGGTATGAGCCAAGTATCCTAAAATAGAAGCTATTGACATGTACTTGTTCTATCTAGTTATTTTAGGCCTAAGATACATGTCATTGATTTCTTAGCTTGCAATGCATAGTATGATGGGTGACCCTCTTTCCAGAAGGATTCACCCCCAAAGCAATAACTTATCACATGCATGCATATTGAGATTTCTTAAATAACCAAAATGTGACCTAATATATTGATTTAATATTAGGAGGAAAGGGTATAATTTAATTAATGTGATAGGGTAGGTATACGGGTTTGGGAGGCATGTACAAAAGGGAAGTTGGGATGTTTAGATGTGGTCTCCTAAATCTTCTACATATCACTTTGCATAGTTAAACTCGAGGAATTTCCATTCACTAAGTTGGTCTTGTTAGGGTCATGAAGCTATTTTTTTTACACCTCATAATCCCAAGAACACTTAATCCCAACTCCAATTTAGTCAATAAAGGAAGCAATGTTCACACTAAGGTTGTACAAGTTTAGTACAACTCTATCACAATTTCCTAAAATCAATTATTGGGTACCTTTTGGTAATGCCGCAACCTTACCCTTGAAAGAATCACCAAGTATCTTTGAAACCTTTCTATTATAATTTAAATTAATATGTATATTATAATTAAAATATATGTTATCAAAAGAGTCGATAATAGAATTGGCATGTCAAGGGTTTAGGGGTTGAGATATATAAGTTCTTTTCATTTAAATTTTATTGTGTGATAATATATTTGTTGAATGGCCCACTTCAAACCATATAATGGAAAAGGTGACCTTCAAACCACATATTCTCTTTCAAGGCCATATGTATTCATCATTATTTTGATGATGGTGTGTTACCAAGGTTTTCTTTATTCCCTTAAGGAAAAACCATTAATAGTGGTTCTACTCCTTGCCTAACTATTCCCAATAATCTAGGATCCAGGGGTGACCCAAAGGGCAACATACTAAAGCAGATTCTAATCTGGTATGAGCAGAAATGATTAATGAAGAGGAATTCAATAAAAAATAAAAAATCATAGGAATATGAAAGAGAGTGAAGGGGCGGTAAAATACAATGCTAGAGCTATACTACAATATCATTATATTCAAGAATCCACAAGTTCTGTAGAATGATCTGAGAGATCAAACGTATCAACCAAAACTGAAGCATCTAGGCAACCATTTAATGAATAGCTATTATATATTAATACACAAGTCTAGAGGATTAAGAGATAATTTGGCAGTTATAAGGATCACAAACACAACTGTCACTAATTCAACTTCTCCATTCTATTGCTTTCTATGGATACTGCAAAACAAGTGAGCTGAGAGAGCTAACACTGCAAGAGTTGTGCATCATCGGGTACAATGAATTTGAATTTGAGCTTCATAATTTGACCATGTGTTTTGAAGATGAACCTTGATGATGGCTCTCCTTACCTAGGCAAAGCCCCACGGCCAACTCCACTGTTGGTACTGGAGATGAAGGAAAAGATTGTAGGCTCAACAATCTCGGTGTAGAAAGAGAAGTTTCTTAAGAAATCTAGCTACACTGAAAGAGAGCTTCGAGAACTGAACCTAATATCGTTCAGAGTTCTACCATTTCCAGCATAACCACACAAAGGCTATGAGAGTTATGAGAGAGAGCTTTGAGAACTGTACCTAATATCAGTCGAGTTCTAGCATTTCGAGCATAATCACAAAAAGATTATGGGAGTTCTGAAAGCCTTTAAGTGACCCAGTCTCGATCTACATCACTGAGTGACCTTGTGGAGTGTACGCTGACCCTCTCAGGGCCTTTGTTCCAAAGCTTTTTAGTATTCACACCGAAACAATATTTCTGCCTTACATCTCCCAGTAGATTTCTAACCCACCAACCACATATATACCATGGAACAAGGGGTTAGTGGGATCAATTCACTTTGGGATGAGAACCATTTTCTTTGGAAACAAACGGTAGTATATGCCCATATCCCTCTTCATTTTGGCATCAGCTCCTCTTCCACATCTGGTTACATAGAAAATCTACCTTTGAAACTGGATATTGCATATAACTGTAAAGTTCCTTGAGGTTTTTACGATATTTTTTTCCAATTTGACAATGCCAGCATATTGTCAAACAGTTAACATGTGCCTTGCTAGCATTTCATCAAATAGTTATCATATAATATGCTCACAAATAAATGACAATTGGCAATGCAAAATGTGAGTAATAATTGCTGCTGCTACAGGTATTTATATCAGATATGTAATAATCATAAATTACACTATTCAAATCGAACCAGGAACAATGACATGATATTTTTCTATATTTGTATGGTAGTGATAGTTTTTTCCCAGGTCTAGAACAACAATACAGATAACAATTATATTGCACTGACAATGCTTATTCAAATATGACCAGTCAATATCAGATTAAAACCTGACCTTTTTCTTCAGGATGTATACTCGGTAATCTTCTAGAATATTATCGATCCCCTTCTAAGATAGGACGGCGGCTACAACAAGGGACATTACAATAACAGTCTGTCTTTTTTGTTTTTTAGACATCATTTGGTATAACAATCCTTTGCAAAATAGTGTCTAATAGAGATATCAGTTCGCGTGTAAGCATAATCTTAAAACTCCAAACAAATTTTGTGAGCAAGCTAAATGCCTAGATACAAATCTGTAGCAGGTCCTGAAAAAAGTTTTGTAGTTGTAGAAAAGCATTATGAGATGCCCATGTTTTTATAGATTCATTGAATCACAATATTTGTAGGCATATAAATTGGAATCCTATAAAGAATATTTGAAATGTACAAATAATATAGAGTGGTTATTGTTTGGGGTTTTGTAGTATGATGATATTATATCTTCTTATTAATAAAAAACAATCTTTTTCTTATAAAAAAAGTTTAAACTAAAGGTAACATGACATGAGTTCATCTTTCATATTGTGTTAGTCATTTTTACATCAAAATAATTTCCCCATAACAAAATTGCATTCAAATTCAGAAGAATTTCTAGATAAAATATAGTAGCTTAATAAAACTAATGAGAAAAATTAGAAGAAAGAAAAAATATAAAAAATATCAATACATGACAGTATATTGAAAGGCGTACTACATGAAAACTAGCTTCACAACTCTGGAGAGTAAAAAATAAGTCAAACAAAAAGCCTTATCCTCTACTATGGTTAGGTATACCCCTAGAGTTATGTGAATCAATGAAGGATCTCCATATTCGTCCCCTATTGAACTAATTGATATGAACCCAATTACAAAATCCTTATTGTCAAAAGAAATCTTCACGATTGCATTTGTATATTCACCCCTTGCAAGAGTCCCAACAGAGCTCATTTTGCAAGTAGTAGTATACCCCTTACATGAGACAAAGCTCTTGCGAGCATTGTAGACACTTGAAAATGTCCTAAGTATATCAAACACTTTGATTTCACTTATTAACATTATTTCTCTCATAATTCATCTATTTAATTAAATAATCTCCAATTATTTACTAAAAAGAAGAGTGGAAATACATGGTCTAAATCAACAAGCTTATATTGAAATCATAGAAGTTCTATAAATAAACAATTCAGGATAATAATGGCACAGTATAATATTTTATCAAATAGCTTAAGAAAATAGAAAGGCCGAATAATGACAGTCTGAGAGTCTTGTACAATAATCTAAAAGCAATACAAAAGGCTTGGTGTCTTTCCCCCTATTTTTTTTCTATCTTCTGAATTCATTTTCAGAAGGAAGAACCAATTTATATAGATAAAAATCCCATTGCCTGGCGGACTAGTAATAGAAAAGATCCCGTATCATGAGCAATGATGCCTGTAGCAATGATTACCTTCAGAGTTGCAATAGAAAAGATCTGGGCCATGGAATTTAGTCGCTACTCGAATAGATGTATCCCCTCTGAATGATAACAATGGTCCCAAAAGACTCCCGTGCAGACATCTGTCATTCATGTTAGAACAAAATGATCTACTGAGAGGGGGGTGAATTAGTAGATATTAAAAATTTTAGTTCTTAAACCCTTTTGTAGATTCAACCTTAACTTCAAATGTGTAGATTGAAATACTAATAGATATAATAGCCACAAGCACAAGAGAGATCAACACATAACACAATATGTATGTGGAAAACCCAAGATGGGAAAAACTATGGTGAGAAATGCTGCTAGGATCTATTGTCCTAATCCAGCCTCACAAGCTTCAAAGTTCAGTTACAATGTTTAGGGCTGCAACCAAAGGAAGCAACAACTCCCTATTTAGAAGCTACAATTTCAAGGATGCTACTACACCTTAATCTGAGCTACACATCAATGCAAAATGGAGGCTACAACCTTGTACAAAGTTTTGCAATATACTATGCATAAAATGGTTCTACAAAACCTGAGATGCATCAATACAAAACATAAGCTCTTTCCCTCTTTCTCAGTTCTCCCTTACTCCACTGTACCAGCTACATGAATTTTTAGATTTTTCTTTCTATTATAGTTCATCTTCCTCTGCATTCATACACTCTCTTCATTCTTCGTGTCTCAATAATTCCCCTCATTTAATTCATATGCATTGAAATCACTATTAGGGTTTTTCCACTTACAACCTACTTCCGTAATTGTCAGAGCATCGAGCCACACACATACTATCCAACTCGTTAGATATCACCATACCTCTACATCGAGTCACACAAAATTTAATTCTAGTGCAGAGAATTTGCTAAAAATAACATTCTATCAAACCCTAGAATCTGATAAGCATTTAATGCATTCTTGCAATCATTCAATCTAATTCTAATCTTGATCACCTTTGCAATCTATTCTACTTTCTTGAAGATGAAATCTTCATTTAAATGGTCGCTGAGGTAGTTGGATAAATTAATTATTTCTCTTGTGTCGGTTACCACTTAAAACCCTCATTTACACTTGTCATAGCCATTTTGGATCTTTGCATTTGAACTCTAGCCATCGATCAACTCCTTTGTGCCTTGATCCTATGATCAAAATTCATTGCTGTGACTTTTAACTTTGACTGTTGGATAATTGGTCGCTTAAACCACCATCTTCGATCTATCATATCGTCCCGTCATTGGGACATGCTTCAAGGTCTTGCCAATACTCATCCTTCACACAGATGAATCATCTTATCACCAACATCATCCAATCAACCTTCTTCATCTTGCACTATTGATTGTTGTTTAATTTCACCATCAAATCATACACATATATAATCATTGATTTGCAACAATGATGCAAAATCAGCCACTAGACATATGCCACATGTTGGCATATCAATCACTTTCATTACTATCATGTCCCACAATTAGCATCATACTCCTATTGCCTAGTCGCCAAAAAATTGAACCTCAGAAGTTTCTCATGTCGGAGGTTATGAAGTTATGAAAACTTGTGACTCGCTGACAACTGAGATACTTATGAAACTCCTTTCAAAATGACTAAGTCACTTCAATGAAAACAACAACACCCAATACATCATTCCAATATGGGGCCCACATGCTGTTGTCACATGTCCACATCATCACCATGTCACAACTCAAACCCATCATGCCACGTGTTTGCATCATCATTAAGGCTGGGTCCCACATGGAGTGCTTCCTTACTCCTTATCGCTCCATCTCTTAGTCGCAAGTCGGGAGGTTTCAAAACTTGAGAACCCTGTGACAAGGTTAGTAAAACTTAGTAAAACTTAGAACCCCGCAATACCATTCACTTTCACCGATAACGAGGAGATCGCTAAGTCAGAAGGTTTCAAAACTTGAGAACCCCGTGACACAGGTTAGGAAAATGTTGAACTCCCTGAATCCTTACAACTTTGGCCTTAGACTTAGAGCATGAACCAATGAATGAGGAAATTTTTATTGACATCACAACTTGCACAATACTTGTTTGAAAAGATCTCGAGAAACCCAGTCATTATGCCAACAATCTCCCTTACATGATTTACACTTTTGACATAAATGAAAATAATAGTCCAACAATCTACCCCTTTGGAATTGATGGAAAAACTCTAATTGTTCGATCAGGCACCATTGAAACTTAGTGCCAAATAGATCAACACACTTTAACACTGCAACTCCCCCTATGAAATTCATCTCATGTCATCTATTTAGCATCACATTTCTCCCCCTTTGACATCAATGGAAAAGGGTACACTCCCCCTGAAGAAAGGCTTCAATTTTGAACTCTACAACCATCAAGTTGTTAGAAATGCTCCAATTTTGAACTCTACAATTTTCATGACTTGATCACATTAATCTTAACCAGGGTTGAATAACTGATCAATAAAGATCCCCTTGGATACATGCCCAATCACTAGAGTTTAGTGATATGAGGTGGGAGAAACTACTCCAAGCTTTTTCCTCAGGTATTCAAATTGCTCTGTAGGAAGGGGTTTTGTAAATATATCAACCACTTGTTCCTTGGTGGAAATATACTCCATGCTGACTTCTTTATTTGCAACCTTTTCTCTAATGAAGTGATGATTGATATATGCTTTTTTCTGGAGTGCATCACTGGATTCTTTGAGATATTAATGACACTTGAATTGTCACAAAGAATCGAAATGGGCTCATTGTACTCTACCTTGATGTCCTTTAAAGTTTGCTTCATCCATAAGACTTGAGTGCAACATGTAGCTGCTGCAACATATTCTACTTCTCCAGTAGAAAGAGTAATAGACTCTTACTTTTTGCTCATCCAAGAAATCAATTTGTTCCCCAAGAAGAATGCTCCTCCATTGGTACTCTTTCTATCATCCACACTACCTACCCAATCTACATCTGTATATGCTGTTAATGTGAAATATTTGCATTTGGAGTACCATAAACCATAGTCAACAATATTTTTGATGTATTTAAAGATTCTCTTTACTGCATTGATGTGTGATTCTTTTGGTTCTGCCTGAAACCAAGCTACCATACAAATTGCTTGCATTATATCAGGCCTTGATGTAGTAGACTTCCAATCATTGATCTATACAAAGTTTGATTTGCATTAGGTGACTCATCTGATTTACTCAACTTGCATCCAGTAATCATGGGAGTATTGACTAGTTTACAATCCTCCATGCCGAACTTTTAAAGCATTTCTTTTGCATACTTGGTTTGTGATATAAAAATACCTTTATTAGTTTGTGTAATTTTCAAACCAAGAAAAAATCTGTGTTCTCCTAACATGGACTTTTCAAACTCATCTTGCATGTTTGTGGAAAATATTTTGCACATTACATCACTGCTACCACCAAATACAATGTCATCTACATAAATTACAACAATGATCATTTGCTAACCCTCAGATTTGAGATATAGATTGCTATCATCACAACCTTTCTTGAATCCTTCTTTTTGTAGATATTAATCTGATCTTGAATACCAAGCCCTTGGTGCTTGCTTCAAACCATACAATGCTTTCCTCAAATTTTAGACATAATCATCATCCTCTGATAACTGAAAACCTTCTAGCTGCTCAATATATACTTCCTCTTCAAGGTTTCCATTTAAAAATGTAGATTTGACATCCATTTGATATACTTTAAAACCTTTATACACAGAAAATGAAAGAAACATTCTAATAGCTTCTAATCGTGCAACTAGAGCAAACATTTCTTGAAAATCAATTCCTTCTATTTGTGCATATCCTTTGCACACTAATCTTGCTTTGTTTTTGACCACAACTCCATCTTCGTTCAACTTGTTTCTGAATACCCATTTTGTGCCAATTATATTCTTGCTTGATGGCCTAGGAACCAATTCCCAATTTTTGTTCTTTTTAATCTGATTGAGTTCCTCTTCCATTGCTCTTAACCAACTTTCATCCTTACTAGCTTCATCAAAACTTTTTGGTTCAATCTGAGACAAGAGAGCAAATTTTACTTGTTCCTTGTCCTTTGCAAGTTTGCTTCTAGTCTGCACTCTTGCATTCTTGTCACCAATTATTTGATCTGCAAGATGATCTTTTTGCACATATTTTGCAGGAGCACGTTCAACCTCTTGCTCATTCTCTTCTTCTTGTTCCTCTTCTTCAACTTGTGCACCTATGTCATCTTCATCTGACTCTCTTTCAAGACTGTTTCTGCTAGGTTGACCTTGATTTGCACTTTCATCAACCCTGACATGTACACTCTCTACAATTCTATGCAATCTTTTATTGTAACACTTATAAGCTTTTCCTTGGTTGGAATACCCCAAGAATATCCCTTCATCACATCTTGAATCAAAAATTCCTAAGTCATCATCTTCTCTTTTAATATAGCACTTACTGCCAAATACCTTGAAATACTTAACTAATGCAGGCCAACCAAACCATAATTCATATGGTGTTCTACCATTGTTAGATCTTATAAGTGCTTTGTTCTAAATGTATACAACGGTTTGTACTGCTTCTTTCCAAAATGTATCTACCAAGTTTTCATCATTCAACATAGCTTTGGCCATCTCCTTCACAATTTTGTTTCTTCTCTCTACCACACCATTTTGCTGTGGCGTTCTTAGGGTTGAATACTGGCGCTTGATTCCATGATCTTCACAATATTCCATGAATTTGCTTGACATGAATTCTCCAACTCTATTTGACCTGAGACATTTGATTCTTCTCCTAGTCATATTCTCTACCAGCTTCTTATAACTTTTAAATGCTTTAAAAGCCTTAGCCTTCTCCCTCAAAAATGTGACATATGCCATTCTGGTATAGTCATCAATCAACAACATGAAATATCTTTCTCCTTGAAATGCTCTTGTTCTCATTGGACCACATAGATGAGTATGGATTATTTCCAAGGGTTTCATAGTATAGTAATCCTTTGTGGGAAATTTAGACTTTGTTTTCTTTCCTTGCTGACAGCCTTGACATATGATGTTATCAGGCTTTTCAATCTTAGGCATATTTCTAACTAGGCCTTTTGAACTTATTTTCACCATGTTGTCAAAATTTACATGTCCTAGTCTTCTATGCCACAACCAACTTTCATTTGCTTGACTAATTAGACATATTTGGCCTTCCACTTCACATAGATTGTAGAGATTACTTTGTATCCATTATCACACATCTGGCTAACACTAAGAAGATTGTGTTTTAGACCTTCCACATAGAGAACATCTTTTATTTTTCTCTTTCCATCTATGCTCATAATTCCTTTACCATAGATCCTGACAATAGTATTATCACCTAGACTTAATGAATTTATTTATATCTCCATTCATGTGCTTGGAGCAGCCACTATCAACAATCCATAGATCTAGTTCCTTTGCATGTAAAGATATTTGGGAAATCATAGACTGAGTGATGCAAGATCCATGCTCTTTCTCCTTCCATATCTTCTTGGGCTTCTTCTTAGTTTTCTTTTCTTATATCTCAAAAGTCTTATTTCCTTTCTCTTTATTAGTAGGTGAGGATTTCTTCTTCTCAAATTTCACACTTGGTCTTGTAAATCTTGCTCTACAGTTTCTAGCTATATGACCAAAGTTGTTGCAACTATAAAAAATTATATCCATATCAACCAAGGGAGAAAATGGATTCTTTCTTACAAAATTTGTATTCTTCCTTGGAATGATTCTACATTCTCTAGCCCTATGACCAAAATTGTTACAGGTTTTGCAATACCCATTGAAATACGATGAGTAACTGGTCACATAGTTTCCTTCAGCTAGATGAGGTGATCTTCTTTGTCTAGGCCTCCTTGGATAGTGTACGCTTATGAATCCATCATTATTTTCTCTTTTTACGTTCTGCATCTTCTTTTGTTGTTCAGGAAATTTTTGGTTGTCCTCCTTGACTTTGAACGATTTCTCTTCTTTATCAAAATTTTGTTCATCTTTAGGAGCTTCCTCTTTGTCAGATTTTTCTTCACTTGGAACTAATTTTTCTCCTGCTCTAAATCTTTCATAAAGTTTTGCAGAGATATCCATAAATGAATTCTTCCCTTTTTCCAAACCTAAACTAGATTTCTCTTTATTTGCAGGCTTTTGTGTACTTATGAATTCATTTAGAATATCTATACCACCTTTCAACTTTAGTCTATTTTTGATTTGCACATTGGCCTTCTCCAATTCTTTCCTTAAGGAAACTATTTCTGCTTCAAGTTTTGAGCATCTATCCATCTCAAACTACAATTTAAATTTCATGACTTCCTCAATTCTTTTAAGCTCTTCTACATGAACTTTTAGTCCTACAAAAACCTTATTGGACTCGTCAAGTTCTTGTGTTAATCTGTCAGTCTCCATTTGAGCATTCCTTTTTAGCTTCTTGTTTTCTCTCTTAAGATCATCATATTTGTCTCTTATTTCATTGAGATCTTCAAGAGCACTAATTAGTTCTCCTTCAAGATCAACAATTGCCTCCTCTTCTCCTTCATATGAGTGCTTGATTTGTGCATCTTCTTGATCCTTAGTTTCTTTATCCATGAATAAAAATTCTCTTATATTATCTCTCATTACAAGGCCATGGCCTTGATCTTCTTCTGAACAATCACTAGCATCAGATACTTCACTTTCTTCATTGATGTATAAGCTCTTCTTCTTTCCAAAGTTCTTTCTTTTAGGGTAGAATTCTTTCTTCTTTCTACTATCAAATTCTTGCTTGGAATTGTCTTCTTTACCATATAGACACTTTGAAGCAAAATGACCTATTCTACCATAGTTAAAATGCTTAAGAGGGAGCATACGGGTATGTGCAGGATCATCATGGAAAAAATAGACCCTTAAGTGGTAAAAAATTCAGAAAAATCAAATTTAGGCAACTTGACGCAAAAAATTAAATAAGTTATCTATATTATTTCAAAAATATGTAAGAATAGAATCTATAATGCAAATTGAATGTAGTTTCTAAAATACTAGGTTTATTTTAAAAAAAAATCTATTTGGTGAAAATTTGAAATTTCAATGCAACAATACTTAAATTTCAAGGAAAAAATAAGAAGTAGGTGTCTATTTGACCACCCTAACAACAATAAAATGATAATAATTTTTTATAACATTTTAGATATAAGTAGAGGACTCATGTCCCGATGTGATGCATATTTTTTTGTAATTTTTTTCCAAGTAAATAATTATTTATGAATTTTTTATTACAACTTTAAAAAAATATTAAAACTTGTATGTCTGACCACCTTAACTTGGTTAGAACTTCATGAAATTCAATTTTTCTTTTTTTAATCTTATAGTATGTGAAGCATAGAATGTGACGCATGTTTCAAATTCAAAATATGTGATACTGTTTGAAATCTATAGATGTTTTTCAATCAACCTATCAATCAAGACTTTAATCGTAATTCAAATAGAAAATGAATAATAATTATTTATTAAATTCAAAGTAAAACATAATTTATATTGGTGAAAAGCTGAGAATATCCTTTGAAAACCTTTTTCATTTCATCATTTTGGGTATAAAAAAGTCATCAGCTACATACCCTACACATACCCATCATATTGCCACTTTTTGGCCCATCATGATCCTGCACATACCCATACCTTTATACTTACCAGATCCTCTTCTTAGTCTTCTTATGAAATTTTCTTCTTCCTCATCAGTTTCTTCATAATCAAATGCAATGACAACAACTTTTTCTTTCTTATCATCTTCATCTTTTTCTTTCTTGACAACATTAAATCTAACTTCTCTCTTGGATGATTCAACACTTGGAATTCTCATCTCATATACAGTAATTATGCCATGCACCTCATCAAGAGTAAGTTTATCAATTTCTCTTCCTTCTTCAATAACATAAATCTTGGCATCATATTTAGTTTTCATGGACTTGAGAACTTTCAACACAACATCTTCTTCTTTTAGATCTACACCATATCCTTTAATGGAATTTACGACATCATCAACTCTCTAAAGATAGTCTACAATCTTCTCTTCTTCGGTCATCGTCAAGCCTTCAAATTTTTCTCTCAGCACTTGTAAATTTTCCAACTTCACTTTGGTGTCACCTTCATATATTTTCTTAAGTTTTTCCCAGACATCATAAGCAATTTTACAATGCATAACTTTTCTATGCACAGAGTCAGACAAATTCTTCATAATATAAAACCAAGCTTTAA
Organism: Sequoia sempervirens; assembly: GCA_007258455.2. NCBI lineage: Eukaryota > Viridiplantae > Streptophyta > Pinopsida > Cupressales > Cupressaceae > Sequoia > Sequoia sempervirens. The sequence goes on along the minus strand of VDFB02353493.1, from coordinate 28,828,978 downwards.
TATTGTCCTCATGAATCTTCGTTGCTATAGGATCAGTAGGAATAACAAAAGGAATAGTATATTGGGTCACAACACATTCCCAAACTTTAGTTCCAAGAGAAACTAAGTATCCTTCCATTAATGAGCTCCATTTAGCATAGTTTGTTCCATCAAACCTAGGTGGCTTGTTTGAGCCTTCCTGAAGTGCCATTGTGTTCACAAAACCAAGATCTACCTGAGCTAGTTAGACTTCTCCTAGGGAACCTAGTGCTCTGATACCAATTGTTAGAACACAATGATCTACTAAGAGGGGGGTGAATCAGTAGATATTAAAATTTTTAGTTCTTAAACCCTTTTGCAAATTCAACCTTAACCGAACAAATGTGCAGATTGAAATACTAACAAATATAATAGCCATAAGCACAAAAGAGATCAAAACATAACACAGTACGTACGTGGAAAACCCAAGATGGGAAAAACCATGGTGAGAAATGCTGCTAGGATTGATTGTCCTAATCTAGCCTCACAAGCTTCAAAGTTTAGTTACAATGTTTAGGGTTGCAACCTAAGGAAGCAATGGCTCCCTATTTAGAAACTACAACTTCAAGGATGCTACTACACCCTAATATGAGCTACAACTCAGTGCAAAATGGAGGCTACAACCTCGTACAAAGTTTTGCAATATACTATGCATAAAATGGTTCTACAAAACCTGAGATGCATCAATACAACACATAAGATCTTTCTCTCTCTATCTCTCAGTTCTCCCTTACTCCACTATAACCAACTACATGAATTTTTAGATTTTTCTTTCTATTACAATTCACCTTCCTTTGCATTCAGACACTCTCTTCATTCTTCGTATCTCAATAATTCCCCTCATTTAGTTCATATGCATTGAAATCATTGTTAGGGTTTTTCCACTTGTAACCTACTTCTATAATTGTTAGAGCATCAAGCCACACACATACTGTCCAACTCATCATATATCACCATACCTCTATATCAAGCAGCACAACCTTTTATTCTGGTGCAGAGAATTTTCCAAAAATAACATTCCATCAAACCCTAGAATTTGATATGCATTTAATGCATTCTTGCGATCATTCAATCTAATTATGATCTCGATCACCTCTACAATCTGTTCCACCACCTTGAAGATCAAATCTTCATTTAAATGGTCACTGAGGTAGTTGGATAGATTAATTCTTTCTCATGTGTCAATTGCCACTCGAAACCCTCATTTACACTTGTCATAGCCATTTCAGATCTCTATATTTGAACTCTGGCCTTTGATCAACTCCTTCACGCCTTGATCCCATGATCAACATTCACTGCTATGAATTTTAACCTTGACCATTGGATAATTGGTCACTTAAACCACCATTGATGATCTATCATATCGTCCCATCATTGGGACATGCTTCAAGGTCTTGACGATACTCATCCTTCACATGGATGAAGCATCTTATCAACAAGAACGTCTGATCAACCTTCTTCATCCTGCACCATTGATCGTCGTTGAATTTCACCATCAGATCATACACATATATAATCATTGATTTGCAACAATGATGCAAAATCAGCCACTAGACATTTGCCACATGTTGCCATATCAATCATTTTCATTACTATCGGGCCCCACAATTGGCATCATACTCCTATCGCCCAATCGCTAAAAAATTGAACCTCAAAACCTCATGTTAGAGGTTACAAAGTTATGAAAACCCATGACTCACCGACAACCGAGAGAACCTATGAAACTCCTTTCAAAATGACTAAGTCACTTTGATGAAAATAGCAACACCCAATACATCATTCTAATGTGGGACCCACATGCTGTCATCACATGTCCACATCATCGCCATGTCACAACTCAAACCCATCATGCCACGTGTCTGCATCGTCATTAAGGTTGGGTCCCACATGGAGTGCTTCCTTACTCCTTATCGCTCCATCGCTTAGTTTTGAAGTTGGGAGGTTTCAAAACTTGAGAACCCTGTGACAAGGTTAGTAAAACTTAGAACCCCACGATACCATTCACTTTTGCCAATAACGAGGAGATTGCTAAGTCAAAAGGTTTCAAAACTTAAGAACCTCGCGACACAGGTTAGGAAAACATTGAACTCCATGACTCCTTATAACTTTGGCCTTAGACTGAGAGCATGAACCAATGAATGAGGACATTTTTATTGACATCATGACTTGTACAATACTTTTCTGAAAAGCTCTTGAGAAACCTAGTCATTATGCCAACAATCTCCCTTACATGATTTGCACTTTTGACATCAATGGCAGCAATAGTCCAACAATTCACACATGAAGGAATTTTAGAATACCTGGAAATTTAGCAGGGCTCACTGCTCACTCTCACCTTCCCTTCGATGAATTCTTCGTGAAATAGACACATGGCAACAGGTCGGGGCTTGTTCATTGATTCCTCCTTGCGTTGAAAAACTACATGGTGAAGACAAATGGAGGCATTCTTTACTACTGGCGCTAACTATGGGGTCCACCCAAAAGTGACTGCGAATAGACATTATGTGGCACGCAGACAAGACCCGACTAAAAAGTGAAAGGAAGTAACCCTCAAATGCTCACAGTGACAACACGTAGAAGCATGGCAGAAGCTGGTAGGAGAGTGAAGGAAGGCTTCCCTATGGTGAGCACCTGGAAGACATGTGGCAATAATAGATGAAGCTCAAAAAGATGAGGTATGGGTAAGATCTTAGCAAAAAAAAAAAACCACTCGTAGGGAGCTTGAGGAATTTAACATTCACAGCTTTTGGCAACTACCATGGGTATTTTTCCTGCGTAATGAGGAACACAATTTTTTTTTGACTTGTAGACTAGAGCCCTATCCATTAGGTGACACAATCAAAGCTTAGAGAGAGTGACCTATAGAGGTAGCTAGTCAGCCTCGAATGGTGTCGATATCGATATGTCGTGCAAATTCTATAGCACTCCACTCAAATTCTCTTGCACTCCATTCAGATTGATCATTTCTTTGTAAGGAAGCATCACTAATATACCAGCCCCAAACTCGAGTTGGAAGAGAAGCTGGGTAATCTGATGAGTGACACCTTCAATATTCTCTGCAGTAGGGGTTGACTAAAACTATGGAAAGCAGATGTGTCTTGCTGCTTCTCTTCTATTTTTGCCGCAATTTGCTCTGCAGTCACCACTGAGTTATCAGATAGAAACAGGAAGGGTAGGCCCATCTGGGTTAGCTGGGAGAACCTAGCTTGCATGCTATTCATGGTTCAGTCCAGTTTGGCAGTGCGCTCGCTAGCATCGAGGATGGCTGCATGGCAGTGGATAAACTTATTTGCTATTTTGGCAGTGATCTTCTGATCCCCGATCTCTGCATTTGATAAGACCTCATTCGAGACCAAGTATAGCTTATCCAATAGTTTTTCCACCTTAGGAACCTTGTCCGTGATGATTTGCAGGAACCGCTCAATTGCTCCACAAACTTCCCTGCCTAAACTTGTCACCTTCGCCATAAATTGGAGTGTCAGTGGAAGGGTTAGGCAGAATGCCTTGACCTTATCCTAGTATGAAACATATAGCTGTTGGGCCACCGAAAGGAGATTTGGCTGGGTAGCTGGGGCTTGGGGAAGAATTTTCAAAAGACTGATCTTTCCATCCCTTGAGTTGACATCCTGTGTTTGTTCTGCAATCCCTTTGTTTGCGGCCACAAGTTGTTCTGATAAAGCCCTCCATTTGGTGAGCCAATTTTTTGCGGTCCGGTTTATGTTCACTGATTTTGTCTCAAGGGAAAGTTTCATCTCTTGGAGTTCCTTCTCTAATTGGGCCTTTCGGTTCTCAAACTCCCCATCCTTCTACTGCATTTTTTTCTCCAATTGAGCATGTTGACATTCAAACTCATTTTTTCATTGCATCTCTTACTCTACCCGAGCCAATTGGTCCTGATATTCTCCATTTTTCTACCGCAGTTCGACAACCAGGTTGGGGTCAAAGGATTAGAACTATGCAAGTTCCTCTTAGACCTTAGTATGCTCTGCCTATGCTTTCTCTGATAAGTGCATGAATTCTGCTTCTCTCACCTTATCTTTTTCCAACAGGACCTCAATCCTATCCTTTACAAGTTTAAACTCTTCTTCTTTCTTCTTTAGCTAGTGACTAGACTTGAGGAAGTTAGTGGTTACCACTTGCTATGTTTCTTCCATGAGCTCAACTTTTTCCTGCGACCAGGCTATGCTCAGATTGAGTCCCATGGTAAACATGTTATAATCTTCGAGCTGCATTTCCCCTGGTGGTTTGATGACGTTCAGGTACATGGTTGCGAAATGTAGTGATTTTTGAGCTTCATTGAAAACAATATACACCTTTGGATTTGATGGTTTCTTGGAATTCTTGGCCTTTTGCTTCTAGATTCTAATATCATGTGCTTCCTTTGTTTTATTGCTCTATGCCATAAATTGGGCTAATGACTGAAATAGCCTGCCTGCAAAAGGTGCGCTAGGAGGAAGAGTGAAAGGGAACATGAGGGTAGTGGTTCTGAGCATTTTATTTTTTGGAAGATCGACTATAAGTGAGGAGAATGATGGGATATGCCAAAACCCAATTTGTGAACCAGTGGGAGGACTCATCGGTTGTTGTGGTAGTAGCGGGGTCATGGAAGATTACATCTGCTGGGTGGATTGAGTTGGGCCCGATATAGTAGTAGCAGGAGGGGTATTAATGGAAACCATGGGTGCAAAGGGTGAAGAAATAGCAGATGTGGATTGGGCAACAAAAAAATGTGAAAGGTTCCGTGGAGGAGTAAAGGTGAATGGCCTCGCTTGGGAGAATTGGGAGAAACCTCCTATGACTATTGCAGTAGAAGTGGAGAGAGAATGGCCAACACTTTAAGTGATGGGTGATGTAGAGATAGCAGGGGACTCCAAATATTGTGAAGTAAGAGAAGAGGGAGAAAAAGTTACCTATTATCTGGATGATTACGATTATTGGCTCACCACGGTCTCTTGGCTTGTTGCAGGCTCCTACGAACTCTCTCTAGAAACTGCTTCTGTGAGCTGTCATTTGATGGGTGGGGAATCATCCACCTCCACTACCTCTAACTGTTGTTGTGTAGTTGTCCTAGTTCTTTTTATAGTCCAGGTGTGAGTCATCGAGGCCCTCACACATGATATGTTCACTTGCACATTTGAAGAGACCTTGATAGGCTACGTTGGAGTCATTTGTGCTTCTACTTCCTTCTCCTTCTCCTTTCCTAATATTTGTTTCAACCACCTCTGAATTGACATCTTCATCATCACTTGAATTGGAATCAGTATGTGCTTCATTCCACAATTTATCGAATCTATCATCCGTCTCCATGCTTTGATAAGGGGCATTTGATCAAGGTGTTGGATTTCTTGTCAGTAGATCCAGAAATCCTTAATTTTTTCCTCGCTCCAGTTTTCTTTTCTTGACAACTAATTGCAAAGAGTGGCCCCAATGTGAAGCTTCTCATTATACTTTGCTAAAGGGAAGTAGCACTTAAGCCATGGCAACCTACTATCCTTGGTTGGAATATGAGCTAGATCAACCAATAGCTCATCCTTGTTCTTTAGCGGGTTCCGTTGCTTCTCCCAGTAAGGCAGGGGGTTGTGCGTTACCTTGACATGTTCATTTGGTAAGTCATTTTTCGGGGTTGTAATTCCATTTATCACAAATCCAGACCATTCCCAAATGAGCCAACTTCACCTCTAGTAGCTTATGCGTCTTCTTCTTGGCCATTGCCACTGATTTAAAGCTTAGAAGGAAGACAAAAAATCCTTTTTTCTTGGCCTTTCCTCTGCAAAAAGTATAGTCAATAATTGATACCTTCCTGAACATTTCAAGGGCCAGCACCTAATTTGTGAGACATGGTAGAAGCTGGAATGGTTCCTCGATGAAGCCACACATTCGAATGAATGTGAAATCTTCTCTGAGAAACAAGTTGCATTTTGGAGTGAAATTCTACATATACTCCATCTGGGCTATGGTGAGCTGGTAAAGACTACCATCCTCACTCAAATCTCACAGAATCGAAGTCAAGAAATAATCCAAAAATGCATAATACGCATAAGTTGAGGAGAGGAGAGGAGTCCATACAAAAATTGGTCCTCTTCTTCCATTTTCATCAAATATCGCCAACTTCACATATTTTTTGAAGAAATTAGGGTTCTGATGCAAAAACATATGGGCAAGGAAGGAAACCTGAACCTATGTCGTATTTCTTAGTCCCTTATTTGCCTCAACATTTCATCAATGATGAATTGTGCGAAGTCATACTAGAAAAAGGAATGTTTCCTACGCAACTAAAACCCCAAACCCAATTGAAACCCTTGAACATAATTGTCAATGTCTAGGCCACAAATAAATGCCATGATTGAGAAGGCTTCCTGGATGTCCATGGGGAAGGCACCGTGCATTGCTAGAATCTTTGATGGCTTTTTCTAATCTTCCCTAGGCCTTTGGGTTTCTTTGTTATTAAAATCCAGAGCCAAATTTCTTGTTCTCCATATTTCCTCCCCCTTTGCTAGAGTGAACAACTCTATCATTTCCGCTCTAGAGCTTTGGTCAAGGATGCATAGCATGTTCTAGATAGCTCTAGGGTAGATGTTAACCTTCAACTCTTGACCCTCGATGGTGTTGGTGGTTGGGTTAAAAATTTTAATGGCCTCGTCAACTAGCTTCGGGCAGTAGTGTACAAATGAGACCATATACTATGGAAGCCCGTTGAACCATAGCTTCTATGCCAAAGAATTTGGGTCACTAATTCTCTTCATCCTTTTGCAGGCCTCCTCCCTAAGAGTCTTAGGTTTCCTTGTGAGGATGGGATCATGAATATTATCCCATTCCTCCTTTATCTGGCTTCGGTCTTTGTGGGTTTTTTGCTTGTCTGAGGCTCGTGTGTTTACCCACTTCGACTTCTTTGGTATCCTAGGTGAAGCGTAAGAGATGTCTTCAAAGACATAGGTGATTGGTACTACACACATGACATCAAACAAGCTTTGTGTTTCCTCTCCTTGTGTTTCTACTTCCGCCTTTGTTTGAGAACTTTTAGCCATTTTTCTTTTGCTGTAGATCTCTTATGTTCTCAAATTTTCTGCAATTTGCTTTAGCTCTTTCTGTACTCAACACTCTTGCTCTAGGTTGCATGCTCAAAAAGATTTTGCAATGTTAGCTTCCTGCATGCAATATTTAGCTATTTATTTTCTGGGGTAGCCAACAATGCTCATCTTTTCACATTAAATTTGGCATGTACCACTAGTTATTTGCTTGTGTGAAATGAATTCCTTTCCATTTTGAAATGACAAGAATTCATAATGACATTTGGTAATGATGTCCCACGGTGCAATTTTCTTGGAACTTGAGCCAAAAATTTGAAGGTAGCTTAGGTGTTCGCATGCTTTGGCAATTAATATCCCAAAAGGAATGATTAAGCCCAAATATGTAATAAGTGCTTGATAAGATATGAGTTCTACTTTGGAGTTTGAAAAATGCCTTGCAACATGACACCTCAACACTTTGTCATGCAGACTATCGCCGATGACTACCACCAACTTATTCTAATTAATTAGCTCTTATTTATCTTGAACACAACAAACCATACCTAGTAGATGCAACTGGGTGGGAAATTCGAGCAAGCTTCGATGATATTTTCAAGTTGGTACTCAATTAACATCATGCTTATGGTATGCAAATTACCACACATATCCTGGCTATTTCTATAAATAGGCGCTTAGGCAATAGAAAAATCAAACTTAGCAATTTGAGAAGAATTGGTAATAGGCAATTGGCTAGAATTTGCATAGAGCTAGACTTAGGCATTTGTAGAGAGCTAGGCAAGACAAACACTCCAATCAAGCTAGTTTGTAATAAATTCCAGATAGCATTCCTAGGAGAAATATCAAATACGTGTCTCAAAAGAATGACCAAGAATAAACATTCATTGGCCATTGTAGCAATGAAGTGGGTTCTGGGGAGGGACTATATTGAATACAAAGATAAGTACAGAGTTAATACTGATGTTTTCTCTCACTTCGTTGCATCTATACTTGACATCCAGGTTCCCAAGCTATTGATTCTTCACCTAGTGATGGAAATATTCCCAAAGAAGTACCTTGGAGGCCTTGACGAGGTGGTGGCAAATGCTGCATTTAGTCTGGGTCTTCCAACGACAAGTGACCTTCACAAATATATTGAAGAAGATGCAATGGTGCCATGGGTACCATTTTTAAGTGGGTTCCACATCCAGTCACACAAAGAGCATCATCAAAGGGTGACCCATTCCTGCCACTTCCTATTTCACTATTACAATGTGGTGCCCTTCTATGATGTTGATTGGTACGCCGACTTCAGGAGCCTAGTGTTCCCTCCACCGCTCGCCATTGCTCCTACAGATGTTGCTATTGGTCCTGCTACCATTCTTGCTGATGAAGTAATTCCAGACATTGCTGTCGATGCCTCCCTTGCCCTGTTCATGACTAATATTTTTTATGCCTTAAGAAATCATCTTTTTGTTCATACATTTTGTGTATATACGACTAAAAAGGCCTTACTGCACATATATATGAAGAAACTGCATAATATATATAAATATACTCTAAAAGCGTGGCCTTAGAGCCATTTTGACAATGTACTTATCAAAGCATATATATAATGAAAATACAACTTATATTAACATTCTGTCTCCTTTTCCTTTTGATTTTGTAATGTGGGTTCTCTTTTCTTTTTTTGCATATATGTGTTCATTTCAATTTTGCATATGGGTGTCATTTTTCTCTGCTTCATGAGTTGCAAGTTAGTTCTCTTTGCTTCCTACAATAATGGGTTCCATCTATTTCCTGCTTCCTCGCACTGTTAATTAAAAGACCGGCCGACAAAAACAAGCAAGAAAAATAATTACACTATTCACAATTTACATTGGCAGGATAATATTGAAGTTTAATTAAATAATTTTAGGTGAATTCTGTTAACTGGAATACCCAATGCTTCCTACTCCATATTTTCTAATTTGAATGCATTGTGTTTCTTGCATTGAATTATTTTGAAAGGGCCTTCCCAGAGGCTGTCAAACTTTTTGTGTTGGCCTAGCTTTGTAGCTCTTTCATTGAATTTTAACACTAAATCCCTGCACTTTAGACCTTGGTCCAAGGATTTTTTGTCAAACCATCTCTTAACCACTTGTTGTCGATTGGACATGGCTATCAGGGCCTTTTCCCTTTTTTCCTGCACCTCCAACAACTCGGCCAACTGAACCTCCATGGCATCATTTTGTTCTACCTCGAGAGATTTGAGCAATTGTAGCGCCAAAATATCCATAGAGATAGGCAATAGCGCTTCTTTCCCATACACTCACTCGTACGACGAAGTCTTGAGGACTTGCTTGGGAGTTATGTGGTCCACCCATAGTGCTGCCCGAAGGTTTTTATGCCATTCTCTTTGGTGATCTGACCTGATTCTTTTGATGAGTCAGACTAATTTTTTGTTAGTCGACTTAGCCAAGCCATTCCCCTGCGGGTAGTAGTTTGATGATGTTTTCAAGAATATGCCATGCACAAGCGTGAATTGACATACCTTAGAGCCTAGGAAAGCCTTAGTATTGTCGGAGATGATGGTTTTGGGCGAGCTGAATCTTGTCACCAATTCCTCAAGGAATTCCACAATCTTCACTTCTGTTGCATTCTTTAGGGGCATGGCTTCGGTCCACCTGGTGAAGTAGTCCATTTCCATTAGAATCCATTTGTTTCTAGCGTTGGAGGCGAGATTCATCATTCTGATGAAATCAAGGCCCCATTGTGCAAATGGCTCATCAACCACTATTAGATTGAGAGGCATTGCAAAAAAAATTCTTCTTCCTACAAAGAATTGGCATTCCTTGCAAGCTTTTACCAAGAAGTATGAGTCATTGAATAGTGTAGGAAAGAAGTACCCAACACATATGATTTTGATTCGCAAAGAAGTGTCCGCTCGTGGGACTATTGTGGAATGTGTCAAGAATTATTTTTGCTTGTTTTGTGGTGACACACCACAATATAATGCCGTTGAAGTTCCCTTTGAAAAGGATCCCTTTGAGTAGCACATATCCATTGTTCTGCAGTTGGTAGAATCTTCTCCTTTAAGAAGGAAGGCCCGACGGGTATTTTCTTGTGTGCATGAACCTTACCCTTCCAGCTAGCAGTCTTCAGACTCAGACTCATTTTTCAAAACCAACTCTAGTTGCTCTTCTTCAACTATCATTTCCTCATCGTGCAACAGATATTCACACAGTCCTCTTCCTCAAACGGTCTTTGTAGGCTTTACCTCAATGTCATATTCAAGGATCTTAGTGATCCAGTTAACCCTCTTTTTGATGATTTCTCCTTCCATGATGTATTCACGGACATTGGAATGTGTGACATAAACAATCACCTTATTGCAAGATATGAGATGTCAGAACTTCTTAAGTCCCTTTACAATAGTGAACACTTGCCTTTCGATGAAGTTATAGTTCATCTCATATTCCTTTAGGGTTCGAGAGTGAAATGCTATTGAATGTTCTCCCTTTCCTTCATTATCTTTCTAAGTTAAGACAGTAGCGATGCTTGACTTGCTACTGAATACATACATTATGAAGTCCTTCGATAGGTCTAGATTGACCAACACAAGAGTTGAAGAAATAGCATCCTTAACCTTCTTGAAGGCTTCTCTAGCTTCTTTAGTCCATTTCAATAATTGATCCTTTTTTAGCATCAGGGTGATTGGTCTGATTATCCCTACAAAATCCGAAATGAATTTTCTTACAAAATTTACCTTCCCTAAGAAAGAATGATTGGTAGGGGAAGCTCTTTGATTGCTTTCACCGACTCGGGATTAATTGCAATTCCTTCTTTGGACAGTACATGTCCCAATAGCTTTCCTTGCGTTACTCTGAAGACACATTTTTTTAGTTTCAAGGATTCCCCGAACTCCTGGAATATTTTGAAAACCATCTCAAGGTGATCAAAGTGACCATTCTTATGTTTGGAGAATACAATCAGATCATCCAAATAGATCAGGATAATCTTGTTGATCAATTCGCTGAAAGCGATATCCATTGCCCGCTGGAAAGTGGCTCCCACATTTGAGAGGTCGATAGGAATTTTAGCATATGTGAACATTCCCCACTTGGTAGTGAATGTCATTTTGTGTTGGTCCTCCTCTTTGACCTAGATTTGATTGTAACCAGAGAAGCCATCCAGCAGAGAAAACATTTTTGATCCTACCATAATTTTCAAGATTGACTCCATGGAAGGTAGCACGTAGTGATCCTTTAGGGATGCTCTGTTTAGTTCCCAAAAGTCAACACATAGGTGGATATATCCATTCTTCTTTTGGACTGGGACCAGGTTGGATAGCCACATGCTATGCTTGATCAAGAAGATGATCCGAGACTGAATGAGCTTGGTCAGCTCTTGCGCCATCAAGGCTTCAATCTTTGGATTCACTGGCCTCTATTTTTGGCAGACTATTTTTTCACCTTCTGTCAGCTCTATTGTATGTTGGATGATATTGGGATCATATCCCTTAAGGTCATCATATGACTAGGCCACCACTCCTTCATACTTCTTGCAGAAGTTGATGAGCCTCTCTTTATCATGTCATAACATCTTTCTCGACTTTGAGCTTTCTTCCATCTCTGACCTGAAGGTCTGCATAGTCACTTTTGTTCACTACAAACTTCCTTTTATCATTTCTTGCATCATCATAATCAAATAGGTTTTTGAGAGTGACCAGTCCCTTTGGAAGCTTGTTGGATCTTAGCTGAATGATTTCTCCATCATAGGCCTCGACAATCTTCAGTTGGAGTTGGTCGAAAAACTCACCCGACTATTGGATGAATGAGGCAATGTGTTCATCGTTGTCAAACACTTGCCAACTTTGATCATTATCTAGAATTTTTGATTGGACTATCACTCGTAGAGAGTGTTATGAATTAGGTCAAAGACAGGGTCAAACTGAGATCTGATTGCAGCCATGTAGTCCGCATCACTATTTTGTTCTTGGTGCACTGTTTGGATGTTGAAGGCTTCAAAACCTTCGATCAGGTCCTAGACTCTATGTCTATAGGATCACATGCGAACATTCTTTGTAGCAGAGACTCCTCAGACTTGGTTGACTACTAGTTCAGAATCTTTGAACACCATTAATTGCTTGATGCCCATCCGCTCTACCAGGCTTAGACCTTGCACTAGTCCTTCATATTTAGCTTCATTGTTCGAACAAGCAAACTAGAAGTGGAAAGAATTCAGTGTCTTTTCATTGTGTGGGGATGTCAAACATATCCTTGCTCTTGCAACAACTTTGCATCTTGCTCCATCAAAATGCAACATCCATAGCTATGAAGTTTGATCGTTCTCAGATTCCTTCATGACCTTTGAAAGCACTTGATGTTCATCATAGATGACATAGGTCCCCAAACTAGTAGTGTGATAGTTTTCGAAAGGATTAGTGTCTATGTATTCACTCAAGAGAACTTCCTTCAAATTTTTCTGGTCTCCAATCACCTTTTCATCCTCCAGTAGCTCAGTGCAATATATTTCTTCTTTGCTAAAAGAGGTATGAGCAACCTCAAAGTTGATCATGACTTCATCGACCACATGTTCTGAATGTAGAGCTTCAGACACTATTTTCATTTTAGCTCCATGCTTGGTCTTGAGGATCAAGTGTGACTAGTCTAAAGACAAATATCTGCCTATCTTTGAAGTGAATTCTTGGGATAAGTAGAGACCGAACATGGGGGGAATGTCTATGATCACAGTATCTTACAAAACTATGATGCTAGGGCAGGAGAAAAAAGTCAAGGGAAGGTCTTTAGTGACACAGATAGTTTTGACTTTGTTCCCATCAAGCTACATAGCCCCCCTCTTTAAAGGTTCATAGCTAAGTCCTAAGGGTTCAGCTGTTTGGGCATGACTGTAGTGCTAGTGTCAGAGTCAATCATGGAATTGTGTAATAATTTCTCTCCCATAATAAGAGTTAGGAAGAAGGGTTTTAGTTTCAGCTTAATTCTAACCTTGGTAGATACTTCCTCTATTCTATTTGTGAGAACCTTGGTAGGGGACGGTAGGTCAACAACCTTTCCTTTGAGTGATTGCTTCATCGACTCAATGATTGGATCCTCTTGGAGAGCCTTTTGTAGCAATGTATTTTGTTCTAGAATAGCTAAGATATCCCAAAGAGATACATTAGTGGATGATATCTTCAATTGTTCCACCACATTAAATGGTGGCAGATTTGGAAGCTTCTACTCCTTAGCTCTGGTTACAACAATTTCCCTTTGTGACGGACAATGCTATGCCACTACGGAGGTACTGGGTGTCTGGTTGAAAGCACTTTTGGATTGCAGACTAACTAGTTGTAGGATGAATGGTTCACCTGTGAATCTCCTCTTTGAGCAAGTGTTGTAATCAAACTGCACTTATGAGGTTTTTGATGTGGATGCATCTGCCTCTTCTTCTTCCATCCATGAGAAGAGTGCGTGATTGGGAACAATATCAATTTCTTGCTCCAGGGACATCCCTTGCATTTGTGTGGTGAGCACTGTGTTTTCCATTTGCAGAGAAGCAGATACATAACCTCCATGGTCCATTGCTGTGCCTTGGCTGCGTTGTTCTACCATTTTCTATTGTAGATTGCCATGCAGGCAGTTTCAGGGCATATGTGTGTTTCCACAAGGGAAGCACCAGGGGTTGATGTCATCAACTAAATTATTTTTCCTCGCTGTCAATTCTCTGCTCTAGCTTGGGTTAGCACTTTGTAGCGGAGTGGGTACTGGCACTATTTGATTAGTTGTTTGAGCCTACAGATTTGTGCGCGAGCCTCCATGGAACTGGTTTTATTGGTAAGAAGACCTTTCGCCTTGATAATTTTGGTAGGTTTCTTCAGAGGCGCAAAATAATTCCTCTTGATAGTAGTTATTTCGTTGGCCATAGCCTGCAACATCTCCTTGATGTCGCTTATCTCATCCTTTGAAGAGCTAGATGTGGAAGCAACATTTTGTGGTGTGCTCGAATATGTGTACATGGATTGAGGAGGAGCAGACAGACTAGCAGATGGCATCCCCTAGGCAAGAACTGATATCTCAGGAAACATAGGCATGATGGCCTGAGGTGGAAACTTTCCAACATCTATCAGATTGTTCTTAGCTTTGAATGTGATGCTGCATGCGTTCGGTAGCGTGGTTCTGCCAAGAGATTGGATCATCATCAAGATGTTGACATTGATGGATTTCAAGTAAAACATGAACGCCAAGTCAGTCGGCGGGCGGATAGCAGCTTGAATTCTTTTCCAATTTATATGGAACCGAGCGTTGAAGTCAGTCATGGCTTCATATGGGGTCTACTTTATGATTTCTAGCTGATGATATTATGAAGACCTATCTCCATCATTTGAGAATATTTCATAGAAAAGGTCTCTGATTTGATCCCAAGTAGCGATGGTATTAGCTTGCAGCGTGCGGTACCAATCCAACACTTTACCTCTGAAAGAGGCCATGGACAACCTTAGCGCTATATTTTGGTCCATGAATCGGTGCACTAGACACAAGTCCGCTACATCTCGCAGATGTTCAAATGGTGTTCTTGAGCCATCTTCGGTAAACTTAGGTATAACCTTTAAAGTGAAGATCAGGATAGGGGCCCAAATGGTGAGTGCTACTAGTGCTACAAGAGGACTTCTGACATCCCATGCCACATAATTTTTGTTAGCGGTTGGCAACATAGCTAGCGGAAGGGGTGGAGGGAGTAGAATGTTCACTATTTGTGTCGCGGATTTTATTGTTCCTAGTGGCAGCACTAACAAACTAGGGTTATTTGCTATTTGGGATCTAGTAACAGGCCGATGGCTCATACACCCTCTTTAGATTTAGATTCATTTAAGCAGTCCCACCGGGCGTGCCAAAAAAAAGAAATTGTTAATGCCACAAATTGGCAAGGTAACAACCTTTATGAGAAACTCAGTTAATGAGGGAACCAATGATCCGTAAATGAATCGAGCACTTGCTTGTTCAAGTTCACGAGTTAGATTTACAAAAGAATTGCAATCCTCCAATCTAACATCATGATCTTTTAATTATCGATTTGAATCCAAAATGTAAGTCCAAAACTCTAATCTACTAAGCTCAAATAAACAATTGCAAGAAATCACAAAAAGATTACAACCGAGGTGATAACGGAGTTCACTGAAATCGGCTACGTCTCTGGATTCGCCAGAAACATGAATCAATATATTGCTTTCAAGACTTGGAATCTTCACAGGTTACAAAAAGGAATCCACTTTTCCCTTACAAGAGGCCTCCAAAAAGTAACTCCGCCTATGACTACAATTTCCACTTTGGCAAGACGTTCTTACAAAAGAACAAAAGAAGCTTCACAAAGCTTTTACAAATGAGACTAAATCAACCTATGCAAATTCTTCACCAAGTTATAAAAATATCCTTCTAAGATTACTTGGTTTCAAGAAGAATTGGTTGTCCCCTAAACCCAATACACCCCTATTTTTATACAAGAGTTTTACCAAAATTGGGCAATAACCACTTCATTTTTACAAATCCCACATATCACCCATATAAGGTAAGATTTTTAAATATCTTCCTTATTTACATTAGAAATCTTGAAAGGAAATAGAAAAGAGCAATGGAAAGAACTAATAAATGAGACACAAGAATTTGTTAAGGGGAAAAAACAAGAAAAAACCCCAATATTATGAATGGAGGAAAAATGCCTAAAGAATAATACAAGGAGAGAGAGAGAGCTTCAACCTTAGCTTGCTTTCTTGAATCTTGAAGAATAAGAGGAGAGGCACCTCAATAAGTAGAGGTGAGAAGGAGGAGTTAGAATGTAACTCCCAACTCAATGAATGCCACCATTCATCTATGTGTGTGCAAAGTGCCACCTCTTAAGGAGGTGGTTATAAATATTCCTTAATAAAGGAATTGAAAATAAGCCATCCTCACACATGTGTGAGATGACAAAAAAGACAAAAGACTTGTAGCGATTCCTTTGGAATATTCCTACAAGTTAATAAATAATTACAATTAAAGAATAACCTTTACCAAGTAAAGATTAATCTTCTAACATCCCCTCTTAAGATTTACTTGGGGAGGTTACATCAAACCCTTCATTGGGTTGTAATCCAAGATTTTACAATGAAAGAGAAATTTATCTTTATAAAGAGCTTTGGTGAGAATATCTGCAACTTGATCTTCAACTTTACAATACAAAAGAGAAATTTGCTTGTCTTCAATTTTCTCTCTAATGAAGTGATGTTGAAGAGCAATGTGCTTGGTCCTTGCATGAAAAATTGGATTCTTTGCCAAAGCAATAGCACTTTGATTATCACAGTATAAAGGAGTAGGATCCTTTTGAGGTAGACCCAAGTCTTCAAGTAATCTTCTTAACCATAATGCTTCTTTAGATGCATTTGTACAGCCTTTATATTCAACTTAGATGTAGAACAAAGAGAAGTAGATTGTTGTTTCTTACTATTCCATGAGATTGCACCTGATCCAACAAATAAATAATAACCACAAGTGGATCTCCCATCATTGGGATCACCTCCTAAATCTAAATCAGTATAACCTTTTAAAGAAAAATCACAATTTGCATCATAAAAGAGACCAAGATTAAGAGTGCCTTTAACATATCTTGAAATTATTTTTACAACTTTAAAATGATTTTGTTGTGGTTTAGACATAAATCTAGAAACCAATCCAACACTATAAGAAATAGCAGGTCTAGTAAGAGTTAGATAATTTAAACTTCCTACTAATTGCCTATATAAAGTAGGATCAATAAAAGGAGTTTCCATATCAACCATTAATTTAGTTCCTAATCCACAAGGAGTAGAAACACACTTCATATCATTAATTTTAAATCTATCTAAGAGATCTTGAGCATATTTATGTTGAGAAAGAAAAATACCTTTAGGTGTTTTCCAAATTTGCATACCCAAAAAATAATGTAATAGGCCTAAATCAATCATTTGAAATTGTTGATTGAGTTGAGACTTAACATCACTAATCAAATTGTTAGAACTAGAAGTGATAATTAAATCATCAACATATAAAATAATAATCAAAATATCATCTTCACTATGCTTAATACATAAATTTGGATCATTTTTACTTCTAATGAAACCTTGAGATAGAAAGAAATAATTGATCTTTGAATACCATTCTCTAGGATATTTCTTTAAACCATAAATTGATTTCTTCAATTTACAAACAATATTTTCATTACCTTACTTAATGAAACCCAAAGGTTGAGACATAAATTTCTTCATGTAAATCACCATTTAAAAATTCACTTTTAACATCCATTTGATGAATAGGCCAATGCATATGAGAAGCTAAAGCACTTGAACTAATTTAATAGTTGGCATCTTTGCTACTGGATCAAACATTTCATTATAATATAATCCTTCAACTTGAGAGAAGACCCTAGCAACTAATCTAGCTTTAAACTTGCTAACTTCATTATTTGCATTAACCTTAGTTTTATACAACCACTTGCATGAAACAAGATTCTTACCTTGAGGTAATGGAACTAAATCCCAAGTATTATTAGCAATTAAAGTATCATATTCTTCTTGCATAGCCTTTTGCCAATGAGGTTGATCTTTAGCTTGTTCATAAGTTTGAGGATCATTTGAATTCATAATGTTAGACATCAAAGCATGATTACAATAATTTGCCTTTCTTCTTTTAGGTGGATTTTTAGCTAAATAATCCTCACTTTCTTGCAACAAATTTTTAAACCATTTTGGCATTCTTTTAGATGTAGGAGTATCATCACTAGAAGAAGAATCATGAGGAGAAATTTCAACATTTTCATCATCACTATCACTATGAGTAAGAGATGCATTAGGAGGGTTAAGAGGAGTTTCAACTTGAGGAGTATCCTCCACAACAATAACTTTATTTTGAGAAGAATCAATATTATGCACTTTAGAACAATCATGAACACCATTTTCAGCAATGCATACATCTCTAGCAACTTTAACTTTGTTAGTAAGAGGATTATAAACTCTATAAGCTTTAGAATGTTCATCATAACCAACAAAAATATGATAAGAAGATTTAGCATCTAATTTTTGCCTCTTTTGTTTAGGTTTGTGAACATAAGCAATTGAACCAAAAATCCTTAAATGCTTAAGATTGGGCTTCCTACCAGACCAAGCTTCTTCAGGAGTTATATCCTTTAAAGCTTTAGTAGGAGTCCTATTAATAATGTAAGTAGCACAAAACATAGCTTCTGCCCAAAATTTATAAGACATATTTTTAGCATGTAACATACATCTAGCCATTTCAACAATAGTTCTATGCTTCCTTTCTACTACACCATTTTGTTGAGGTGTATAGATAATAGTTAGCTCATGCTTAATACCAAATGATTTCAAATAACTATTAAAAGCATTGTTCACATATTCTTTACCATTATCAGTTCTAAGAATTTTAAGTTTAAAACCAGATTGCCTTTCAACAAATTTATGAAATTCAGAAAATATATCAAGAACTTGATCCTTACTATGAAGAAAATAGATCCAAGTTCTTCTAGAAAAATCATCAACAAAAGTAAGTGCATACCTTGATCCTTGGATGGAGTTATTCTCCATGGGTCCCAAAAGGTCACTATGAACTAGGTGCAACTTATGAGTTGCCCTCCATGATTGACCATGTGGAAAGGGCTCCCTATGCATCTTACCACTCATGCATCCTGTGCATACAATTTTAGATGGAACAATACTAGGCAATCCATCTACCATATTAAGCTTTTGCATTAAAGCAATATTGTTAGCATTTATATGACCAAGTCTTTCATGCCAAACATTGAAATCAATGGTAGATATTAAAGAGCATCTAGATTGAGCAAACTCATAAAATTTGAACAAATTATCATTGTCTAA
Organism: Sequoia sempervirens; assembly: GCA_007258455.2. NCBI lineage: Eukaryota > Viridiplantae > Streptophyta > Pinopsida > Cupressales > Cupressaceae > Sequoia > Sequoia sempervirens. The sequence goes on along the minus strand of VDFB02353493.1, from coordinate 28,810,075 downwards.
TTTAGCATTAGCAATGACCTTGTTTTGTTTTGGATCAATAACATAGCACATATCTTTGTAAAATTCTATTTTATAATCTTGACAAAGCTTAGCAACTGAAAGCAAGTTAGTCTTTAATTCAGGAACATATAAAACATCATGCAATTTACCATTAGGAACATTCACATCTCCAATTGCTTCTACTTTACAAGTATGATTATTAGCAAGTTGAAGAGGAACATTAGATATATCAGGTTGCATAGACTCAAAAACTTCTTTATGTGAAGTAACATGTTGAGATGCACCTGAATCAATAACCCATTCAAGAGGTTGAGAAACATTAGAACTACAAGTAAAAGCACGTCTAGATTGATTTGCATTATTTTGAAACTTATTATTATTAGGTTTATTTTGTTGTTGATTATTTTGCTTCATAGGATTTTTCTCATTTTGCTTTTTAAAACAAGTATTTTGCCAATGACCATCCTTATTACAATAAGTGCAATGTGGTTTCTTAGAAGAGTTAAACTTTCTAGGATCATTGCCATTATTATAATGAGGTTTGGAATTATAATGTTGTTGTTTAGAATGGGGTTTAAAATTTTGCTTATGATTAGACAAGAAAGCATGTTCATTAGACTTAAGAGTACCAAACTGAATTAGCTTAGCCTCTTCTTGTCTTAATAAATCACGAAAAATATCATAAGTTAATTGAGTAGCTAAAGAAGGAATAGCTAATTGAGCATGAATATTAGTAATGAATTGCTGAAATTGTCTAAGAAGACACATTTTAAGAATAAGATGAATTAATCTAAGATTATCTAATTTAACTCCTAAACCATTCAATTGACTATTTAAAGCATCAAATTTTATAAAAAATCATCCATAGATTTAAAATTAGAATACCTCAAATCTTCAAATTGATCTTGAATTTGATTTTTTCTTGATTCATTTATACTATCATAAATTGTTTTGAGTTTGTCCCATGCTTCATAGGAAGTTGTACATGTCCCAATGTGAACATAAAGTTCAGGTGACATGGAGATACCTATGAGGCCAAGGGCTTCTTCATTTTTGAGATTCTATTTTTCAATTTTATCTTTGGATGTAGATGAACCTAGTTTAGATTTAGGATCTGTAGCTACATCTTAAAGATGTTTAAACTGAAAAATAAAGCATATATGAGTTTTCCAAGAATGATAGTTAGAAGAATTCAACTTAATTTTAAGAATTAAAGTTGACATGATTGTAATAAAAAAACACAACTTTATGATAAAAATAATGTCTGCTTTAAATATTTGCTTAAAAAAACTCTTTATTGAATTAAATCTTCAAAAAACTCTTTAAAAAACAAATAACTCCTTTAGATTTGCTATTGCAAAATAAATAATTTAAAAATAACTATGCAATTAAATAATTATACCAACTATAGATTCAAAACATTATGTGAATACTAAATTAAATTAATAATAAATTTGAAATTGAAGCAATAATATTTGAAAAATTAATAAAAATACTAATTTTTTTTTTTTTTTAAATTAATAGATTAATATTAAAACTTAAAAAGTTATATATACAAAATATAAATTTAATATATTTTTGTTTTAAAAGATGAAAAGTTTTATTTAAAAAGACTATATTAAAAAATATAAAAAAAAATGGAAGTTTTATTGTTTATTAAAACTTACCCATACGACATGGAAAAGCCTCCTTAATGCTTATTTTAAAAAACCTTTTATGCCTTTCTAAAAAGTTCAAATTAAAAGAACCTAAAAATAAAAGTAATGCCCTAAAAAAAAACACAACAGGAATAAAATGGAATTTGAAGAAAATAAAACTTGAGGTGGGTGAGATTTATTTTAGGGTTTTAAAAAACTTTTTAAAGGAGGTTGGAAGATTGTTTTTGAAAAAAACTTGAAACTAGAGATAGAGCAGGAGTAGCAACCAAAGAAATAAGGTTTTCTTTATTATATATATATATTTTTTGCAGAGAAGGGCAAGAAGCATGGAAAATGCATGCAAAGGTGAAAGAAGGATTTGCAATGGCGAAAACTTACAAACAACCAGCAATGGAGATGGTCAGAGAGAGTTGAAGCCCTATTTTATTATTGTTTTTGTATTTATTAGTATTAAAAAAAATATTATAACATTGAATGATTTTTTAAAAGAAAATAAATTGTTCTTTTTATCTTTTTAAATTTAATATGTTATACAAATTTAAAAGAAAAAATAATTAATTTTGTATAAATTTAGTATATAGATATGAATAAATTGTAGAAATTAAAAAAAAAAATGATTTTTTATAGAAATTTGAACATGCAACTATGGAGAAATTTTCTATAGATTTCCAAAAATCAGATTAGCCTTTTTCTAAAAAGGATTTTTGAACTAGGTTAGATCCCTAAAACAAATTGATTTTTTTCACAAAATATAAAATATAGAGATATTTTTATAGATTTAGCCTGATATTGTAAAAAAATTATAGATAAAAAAAAAGAAATATAACCCTTTATTTGAGGGTTTCTAATTTTTTTGCAAAAATCTAAATATGCATGCAAATTATAAAGATTTTTTTTTTAGATTTAAATTGATATTTAGCAAAAAAATTTAGAAAACTTTATACAAAATATTTGAAATCTGTAACAAATATAAAAACCTGCACAAATTTGAAATTTGAAATAAAAAAAAACTTAGAAATGAAATCCTGCACAAGAAAAATAGGTTAGAAGACAAAAAACAACCAAGATTAGACACTATGCTCTTCTTGTCCTCTTTGAGAGTGTCTCCAATGGTGTGCTTAAAAATCTGGTAAACCTTCAACAATGTAGCTCACAAAATATTAGTAATACCAAGCTCTGATACCATGAAAGGAAATAGAAAAGAGCAATGGAAAGAACTAATAAATGAGCAATTGTTTGAAGGAAAGATCTTACCAAATAGATTGAAGAAGCAAAACCAAGCACCACCAAAGCAAGAGAGACACAAGAATTTGTTAAAGGGAAAAAATAAGAAAAAAACCCAATATTATGAATGGAGGCAAAATGCCTAAAGAATAATACAAAGAGAGAGAGAGAGAGCTTCAGCCTTAACTTGCTTGCTTGAATCTTGAAGAATGAGAGGAGAGGCACCTCAATAAGTAGAGGTGAGAAGGAGAAGTTAGAATGTAACTCCCAACTCAATGAATGCCACCATGTTGGTGTAATTAATTAATTAATTATTACACTAGCATAAGTTAACTTAGGTCATAAATCATTTAGTCCTAGGTTGCATCATTTAATAAATGGGATAATATTCCTTTCCTAGTAAGTGGGATAAGATTCCTTCTAGAACTTATCTCATCATTTAATGATCATCTAGATAGGGTTCACATGTTGTCACATGTTGTTAGATTATAACACTTGGCAACATCTCATGCATATTAGGGTTTACCTCTTGCCTATTTAATCAGGCATCTTGTTTATTTGTATCATATCATATTGATATCATATCAATCATATTATCAATATAGAATATTTAATCAGCATTCCATTGTTGCAACACTTCTTTTGTGGTTGATTATCTTTCATGGCTAAAGTCCTTCATTGAAGATTCTAGAGCTTCAAGGGCTGTGCATCATCCATTCATCTCAACATGGTATCAGAGCTAGTCCATTGAAACATCAACCCTAGATCTAGGAAGTTGGAATGTGAGATTCTTTGCAGGCTTGGAGTTTTAAGTTGAAGGCTAGTTGGTTCTACCCGGGAGCCAAGCTAATTTCTGGTGCAGATCAGGCTCTCTCCGACCTCTCCATTGCGTCTAGAAGGCCTCAAAACCCATAGATGGCCTGTTCATTTGTCAAAATCGGAGTAGATTCAATCGGGAACCTTGAGGTATTATCTAGGGTTTGCATTTGTTGTACAAATCCGTACATGTTTGCAGGAAAAAATATTCCCTTTCAGGCCTCCATCAAGGCAAATTTTTTTTAGAAAATTCAAAAAAATATTTGGCTATTTTTTGGGCATTTTTTTTCTATAGTATTTGCAAAAATTAATCTGTAGTGGGAGCGACCTGCAATTAAAATATCCAGTCGGCAGAAATATTTCTTTTCGCAGGGTATAGTTTCATCCGTCGGCATATAAATTATTGGCATTTTGTTTTATTTTTTGAATTGCAATGTATTATCTAAAAATAAAAGCTCGCTGACCTACCTCATGGACTACTAATAAAGCTTCCGCTACCTCATCACATAGTCATTTTATCCTAATTGCCACCACCCACCAGCCTGGACTGCTTGAAGTCTCTCTGGCACCGACTCATCATCCGCTACCGACCGCCCACGCTCGGTGACCGGCTTCTCTACTGGCTGGTTCTACTTTCTTTGTCGACGCCCCTGGTTCTATCGGTGACCGGGGCTAACTCCTTTCGCCAAGCGGTGGCTTCTCCTCCCGACCGCGCCACCATCTCAGCCTCCGGCCCGCCACTCTGACGCTGCTCAAGTGGTGGTGTGTTTTTTTATTGTGAGTGCGTAGCCCACGGTCACATCAGTGACCAAGGTCCAAAATTTTTTGCCGTAGGGTGCTATATTTTTGCGCCCAGTTAGACAGTCAATTTCAAATTGTAGTTTTTTTTTTGAGGGCCATATCTTCGCACCACGATATCAAAAATTTGCAAATGAGATATCGACGGAAAGAGAATTCAGAGCACTATCTAGTGGTGCCATCTATTTTGTAGGATTTTTCTGCTATTCAATATTCAAGTCAACTGAAGTCAACCCTCCCTTCTGGACTCAAAAGCACATATCTTCGCATCAGATTGTCGGATTTTAGAGATTCCAGCGGCATTCGAGAGATATTTCAGTGCATTTTTTCATCAGCCCAGTCATCTTCTTTGGTTTTAGCTCCAGGTATCTTTTTTTCAATTTTTTGATTCCTGAGGCATCCTAAAGACTGAAGTAGAATTTGTTGATCTCGGAGGCATATTTTCAGTTGCATATCTATTTGGAAGTCTTCTATTTTCTATTGAAGGTCAATGTCTTTATTTTTTGTGGAGAAATTTCATTATGGGGCTTGAATATTATTCTCATTTGGTTATGTTGCATAAGGGTAACTATCAGCAATGGCGAGGTGGGATCTGCCACCATCTTCAATCACTTGATCTATTGCCTCATCTGTATGGTATAGTTCCCCGCCCAAGTGAAGGTATTCATGAACTTGCTTGGAGTTGCAGTAGGTACACTGTCTTGGAGATCATTGCTATGCAAGTTGATTGCGATGTTTTGAATGCTATTGATCATTGTGATTGTCCTCACATTCTTTGGATTAAGCTTTGGGAAATCTATGGAGATTCAGATACTCCACCATTCCCCGATGATCATGATTCAGAATGTCATTCTTCAGATCAAGTACCCCATGATGCTATTGTTGTGCAAGAAGTTGATTACCTTGATCTTTTCAAAGAGGTTGACAAGGTTCCTTTCGGTGCTTCTTCTTCATCAGAGACAATTGGTATCCCTTCACATTTAGTGATTCCTTGTCTAGGATCATTGATTGAGGCTTCCACTATCATCATCCATCAGGACACATTCAGTTTTCCAGACTTGCTATCACATGGTGGCTTCGTTTCAGGTATCACTGACTTGGCTCCTTCTACAAGTTTGGAGGACATTCTTGAGGGGATATCACTCCTCTATTCAGATTTGGCTTTGGAGAGTTGTTTTGAGTCTCCTCATTCCTTTGTCTCAACCTTGATTGGGAATCCAGAGACTATCTTGGAGGCACTTGGTTTCTCTCCAGATATTTCATATCCGAGACTTCTTCCCTGTTACTCCTTTTAGGACTTGAGGTTTCTTTAGCATCAACCATTGGATTTTCTTCAGACTTCTTTCAGTGGTTTTGAGGACACTTCATTCAGGGGGGGCTATCAAGTCTCCATCACATCCAACATATTCATCCTATCTCCATCTTTGGATATTGTTCAGTATCAGTTTCTACATTGACCTGGTTTGTCACTCTCTTCATTGATTGTGGCATCTTCATCTTTAGGCAAGGAGACATTTGAGCAGAGTTCAGAGACATCATCGACATCCATCTTCATCCTTCCTTCCTTCAATTCCTATCCGGAATGGGAAGCATTTGTGCACTTGCATTTGGTTTTGTTTCTTCCGAAAGGGAGACAAGTTGTTTGTCGACATTGGATCTTGTTTTGTCTTCAGACACTTACCTTTCTTGCAGGTGATCTCATCTTCTGGGGGGCCTATTTTGTCTCTCTCTTTCCTCCCTATGGGGGGGCTTTTGATTGTATTGTATCCATGTGACAGATGGTGTCCTTGGGGGGTATTTGGGAGTCCTCTATCCTTCCCATCCTATCTCACATTTTTGCATTTTCATCTCCTTTTTGGAGAGGGGTTTTGTTCCCACTGGGTTTTCCCCTTTCTCCTGTGGGGATTTTCTGCATCTTCATGTACACATGAGTACCTAACATGGCCTCTAGCTGGGACCCATCATCATCTTGCATAATCATTGCATTTTCCTCCCTAAGTTGCACTTATGGGGGGGTGTTGGTGTAATTAATTAATTAATTATTACACTAGCATAAGTTAACTTAGGTCATAAATCATTTAGTCCTAGGTTGCATCATTTAATAAATGGGATAATATTCCTTTCCTAGTAAGTGGGATAATATTCCTTCTAGAACTTATCTCATCATTTAATGATCATCTAGATAGGGTTCACATGTTGTCACATGTTGTTAGATTATAACACTTGGCAACATCTCATGCATATTAGGGTTTACATCTTGCCTATTTAATCAGGCATCTTGTTCATTTGTATCATATCATATTGATATCATATCAATCATATTATCAATATAGAATCTTTAATCAACATTCCATTGTTGCAACACTTCTTTTGTGGTTGATTATCTTTCATGGCTAAAGTCCTTCGTTGAAGATTCTAGAGCTTCAAGGGCTGTGCATCATCCATTCATCTCAACACACCATTCATCTACGTGTGTGCAAAGTGTCACCTCTTAAGGAGGTGGCTACAAATATCTCTCTTAGGACTCTAAATATCTCTCTTAGAACTCTAAATTCGAGCTTTTAAATTTAAACCATACAATATATAACATTGGTTTGAAATTCTCATTTAAAATAGGGGATGAGATTAGTTATGAGCTATTTACATCCCTTGAAAATAGAGATCAATTAAAACGTGGCCTTGTTTAAAAAACTAGCATGGTTTTTAAAATAATGGTGAACCCCTTTTATAGGGGGGGCCCATGTCTTTTTTTTAGGAAGTGATTTAAGTTTTAAAATGGAGGGCATAGCTTTTATTAAGGGAGAGCTCTCCCTCTTTATGAGTGGGGGACCCACCCCCCATATAATATTTTAATTAATTAATTTATTTTTATATATATTTTAAATAAAGCCATGTCCAACAAATTTCCGCCATGTGTCACTTCAGGAAGCCACCATATGTCACCTCATGATTCGTCCACGTCAGCATGATGACGTCATAATTGTACCTTTTGGTCAACCCAGTCAACCAAACTTTGATTACTGATATCTTTTGCAAATGAGCTCCATTTTCGACGTTGGAAAGCTCTCGCTGAGCTCTTCGCGTTGACATCAATTTTGACCACTTTTGGTGACATCAAATTTTGACCTTTTTTCTCGCCCTAGGCCCTGACTTGACTGATCATTGACTAAACTTTGACTGACAATAACTCGTGCATACGAGCTCTGATTGACCCCATTCAAGTTGCATTGGGTTCCATTCACCAAGCTCTTCACAATGACACTAATTTCACCCGATTATGAGATGATCAAATTTTCACCCTTGACTGGCCTGTGTACCTAGTTGACCAAACTTTGATTGGTCATAACTAAGACACACGAACTCAGTTTTCACCCATTCAAATTGCATTGAGACCAGTTCGCCAAACACTTCGACATAGTGCTACTTCTAGGGACTTTAGGAAGAGTTAAAATTTTAGCATCTATAGATCCACTTGGATCAACCAATTGCGTTAAACTGAGTGACCTCCGGGTTTTTAAAGAAGCTGAATTCTTCTATAATTGGAGTTTTGGAATGGGAAAAGGAAGGACATATAAAAAATAAAGTCTAACTAAGGTGATGCGCCAAGAATTTGATGTGAGACATGATAAATCTATCTTTTGGATGAGATTTAAGGGCCCGTTCAACAATCTGCTATGTCTGAGAATAACAGAAATCAAAGATGAAAACCTAAATAATTTATTCAATGAAATAAAATAATTCCCATATACATTTACTAAAAAGAAGAGTGAAAAGACATGGTCTAAATCAACAAGCTTATATTGAAATCATAGAAGTTCTGCAAATAAATAATTTAGGATAATAATGGCACAGTATAATGTTATATCAAATAGCTTAAGAAAATAGAAAGGCCAAACAATGACATAGTCTGAGAGTCTTATACAATAATCTAAAAGCAATAAAAAAGGCCTGGTGTCTTTCCCCTAATTTTTTGGTATCTTTCGAACTCATTTTCAGAAGGAAGAAGCTATATATATAGATAAAAATCCCACTGCTTGGCGGGCCAGTAACATAAAAGATCTCGTATCATGAGCAATGATGCCTGCAACAATGATTACCTTCGACCGTTGCAATAGAAAATATTCAGGCCATGGAACGTAGTCGCTTCTCGAATAGATGCATCCCCTCCAAATGATGACAGTGGTCCTAGTAAACTCTTGTGCAGATATGTGTCATTCACCCACGAAGGCAGTTTAGAATATGTGACAATCTGGCAGGGCTCGCTGCTCACTCTTTCCTTCCCTTTGATGAAATCCCCACGAAAGAGACATGTGGCAACAGGTGGGGTCCCATTTGTTGATTCCTCCTTGCATTGAAAAACTGCACTGCGAGACACATGGAGGAATTCTTTACTACCGGCGTTGACTGTGGGGTCCACCCAAAAGTGAATGTGGATAGACATTATGTGGCACGTGGATGGGACTCGACTGAAAAGCGAAGGGAAGAAACCCTCAAATGCCTACGATGACAACATGTAGAAGCATGGCGGAAGCTGGTAGGAGAGTGAAGGCTTCCTCGTGATTAGCACCTGGAGGACATGTGGTAGCAGTGGATGAAACTCAAAAAGATGAGGCACGTGCCAAATCTTAGCAAAAACAAAAACCACCCATAGGGAGCTTGAGGAATTTAACATTCACATTAACTTTATTTGATTAATTCATCACCTTCATGCTAATTTCTCTTCTTTTGATTAAATAATGTCAAATTATTTAATTAAATGTCATTTTCCCTCATTGATTAAATAATTCTCAATTGTTTAATTAAAGATCCTAATTCTTCTAACTTGCACAATTAAATAATTTTTTAAATTGTTTAATTAATTAGTTTTCCTCCAATCCTCCAACTTGCATAAAGAATATTCTCATGGAATGTTCCCTTTTCCAATTCAAAATTATTTCCTCCACATGAATAATATCTCCAACATATTTCCTAAAATTAAGAGATTTTTTAAATCCTCATGGGTTACAAACCCTTGATTAAATCTTTGATTGACATCTTCATGATTATTGACCCTTGATCCATCCATTGATCCAAAATCACATCCTTAATTCAATTTCATCCCTTGATTAGCATTTTGAATCCTTACCATTGGTCAATATTTCAAAAACCTATAAAAGCCAAGCCTTTTTACATGAAAAAGGATTCACAACCCTTATGAATCCTTACTCTTTTGAATTGACTATTCACCTTTGAGAACTTTGAGAACCTCTCTTTTTATGAATCATCCTCATTCATCAACCAAGTTTTGCAACAACATGGATTAGGAAAATTTGAGCAATCCTCATCCATATCACTCCAAATTTGCATTCAATCCACAATGGTATTAGAGGTTTGCTTGCTAGTGTATTTAATTATTTAGAAATTAGATTGCTTTCATGTTAATTGAATTATTTTAGCAATGTTTACTAAATTTCATTAAAGTATGGCTTTCAGTTTGATCATTTGCTTGTTTAATTTTTCTACTTTCATTCTTATTTGATCAATTGAGCTAACCATACGATATTTTGGCATGCTCGGTGAGACCCATGTCCTTGTCTAATAAGTTTTTATTGAGCTTTGTTGATCATTGCAGGTTACAGAGACAGTGCAATGTTGTTGCAAGTCAAAGGGTGACGCTTTTGAAAAGATCGATGCTTATGCAAGTCAAAGGTCGATGCCATTGCAAATACCCCAACACTTATGTTCTGATGCAAGTATAGTCTAATGCATTTGTAGAAAGGGCAATGCCTATGCAAAGGAGTAACACTTTTACAGGTAGATAGTCTGGCGCTTTTGTAAGATAGTTCGACGATGCTTTTTTTTGACAATCCGACGCTTCTGTCCGACAATCCGATACCTCTACAAAATAGTGTAACACTTTTGCAAGGTATAATAGTAAGTTAAATTTTTTGAGGTTTGATATGATTTCAGTTCAATTTTTACAATAACCCTAACCATTTGTTGTTTTTCTGATTGTCCAGGCTACTAGAATTAACTGTTTGTAGCATGTGTAATTTGGAAAAGAATCTACTAAAATTTGTTTTGTAGGTTTTCAAATAATCTAGGATTCATATTTTAAATTTGGTGCATAAATGAATTCATATTTACATTTGGTGCAATAAAATGAATCTCACAATCTTCACACTTCAATTTGGTGTTTAAAATTGAACAAGGCAATCTTTATTTTCCATTGTTGCATTAAAATTGAACAAGACAAGGGTTTGTGCAAGATCATGGGGGTCCAAAATTTGGTGATGTGAAAAGAAGCATTTTTAACATGCCCAAAAATGTGAAATTCACGCCTTTGACTTTTTGCAAGCCCAAGTACAATATCCATTTTGGTTTGGTAATACCAAACCAAAACAGATATCCATTTTAAAATGGATATTCGATTCTAAACAGATATCTGTTTAGTTTAAGTCATATTTTTTTAATTCTATCAGGTCCGGCCCCAACCAATTGTTTTATTTTATATATTATAATTATTTTTTAAATATATTTATCATATACACATTAAATTAAAAAACATTATGTACTAATGTTTGTTAATTTAATATTATATCAAAATATATTTAATATATTATAATATTGTATTTTCATATTATACATTTGAAAAAAAATGTTGACCATATATTAAAAAAATATAAAATAGTAAAATAGATATCTGTTTCCTGTGTTATAAATTAAAAAAAAAAACCTGAGAGATCATATTATATAATATAATATTATTATATTATATAATATTATATTATTATATAATATAATATTATATTATTATATAATATAATATTATATTATTATATAATATAATATTATATTATTATATAATATTATATAATATATTATAATATTATTATATAATATAATATAATATTATTATATAATATAATATAATATTATTATATAATAATAATATATATATTTTTTTGATACATAAGGTGTTGATTTTATTTATAATAATAAAAGTATATAGGCGTCTGCTATGCAGGAATGTTACATTAATGACCTTCAAACATTCAAAAACTGACATGGTGGATAACAACCCAGTTCCATATTGGAAGCGTCGATCAGAAGATGAAAACAGAGACAATTTTCAGCAAACTTACAAAAACTTAACTCCATTTCGTAGATACATCGAGTAACAAGGCAAAAACTAGCAAGAAACCAGATAGAAAACCGTACCCCACTTGATCACCAGAAGCCATTAACATCTGCAAAACAAATAAAACCTTCCACCCAGTCCGTTCCCTCCACTGGCACTATCTTCACTCTTTTCTTCAAAAACTCCACTGCCACGTCTGTAAGTGTGTGATGCTGGGACAATTCGGAGCCTTTGAGATCCAAAAGAAAAGGGTAAATCTTGATAGCGTCATCCGAGTCCCACTTAGTGGCCAAGTGCGCAGGGCGTGGTATGCCCTTACCCAAGAGAGCCGCCTTCAGAGTAGTGTCGATGCCCCCGAGCAAGTCCTTCCGAAATAGTTGCACCAACAAATCCTTAGCCATTGACTTCGGGGTAGCAATATCCAAGAGCGAAGCAAGAAACCTGGATGATATTTGGGCATTGTCCCTTGCAAATTCTTTTCGCTCTAAATGTTCCTTTCCAAGGACCATTTTCACTGCCGCAACTGTCGCCGGATCATCTTCGAGCAAGATTCGTTTGAGACGCTGGTCCGTTACCTCCCGAAAGGCAATTTGCCTTTCCGTTGCCACTAAAGAAACAGGGGTGTCGACCCCAAAGGATTCAAGACCTTCCGCCGATATAATAATGGTGAACTTCGATTTCGACAGCCTCGCCATTGCCGAAGATGCGCCCAGAGCACCCTGCAACAAAAACATAAAAGCAAAAACCAGGGAGCCGAACCTAAATTTAGGAATGGGCTTCCTAAATTTAACATGAAACCTCAATAATGAACTGTCAGTCATCGTATACGGATACAGATTAAGGGCTTTGCAAATCTGTCCTTCGCATGAAAGGAAATTCCTCCCCCGCAAACCTGTGATCAATGCAATTTATGGTGCTTACCACTCGGCACGTCCGCGCACAGAATAAGGTAGGCCGTGTGCTACGTGTCCCCCAGCCGACGTCGTGATAATTGAGCCCATCATTCCCCTAGACTCCCTTCAATTTGTCCGAGCAAAAAGGCGGCCGATTAATCCTTCCATTGCCATTCGCATACCGCTAAATTTGGTAGGTTGGTGTGACTACCAACGCCCGACCCGAATGCCACTCGTCCATCTCACAATAATAATAATATTATATTATTATATAATAATAATATTATATTATAATAATAATAATATTATATTATTATTATATAATAATATTAAAATATTATATTATATTATATAATATAATATCATAATATAATATAATATTATTATAAAATATTATATTATATTATATAATATATATATTATAAATAATATTTATATATTATATATAATAATATAATATAATATATATTATATATTATATTTGTATATTATACATTTAAAAAAATCGCCGCCAATTGGAATGATATATTAAAAAAACTATAAATCAGGAAACGAATATCTATTTCTTGTGTTATAAATTAAAAAAGAAAAAGTCGAGAGCTCATTTTAGCTCTTTGTGGGCGGGTTTTTTTTGTTTGCAATTCGGATCTCTGTTCACCAGAGATCATTTTACTCAAAATCTATCAAATTTCAAAGGTATGTTTGGATTTTTAAGCTTTATTCAATTTTTATTCATTTTGCATTGTTTTTATTTTAATTTTAGTAAAAAATAAGGTAAATTTGATAGATTTTTTATTGCATTAAAATCATTTTTAATTTTGAAATTTTTATCAATTAACAGGTTTAAAATGGATCAATATGAAAATCCTAACCTTGCACAAGATGAAAACCCTAACCCTGCACAAAACAAAAACCTTGATCCCGCACAAAATGAAAACCCTCCAAATCCCCCTTCATCGCAACCGTTGTTTCCAAATCAAAATGTGCCAACAATATACGAGTCTATTCATAGAAATTTAGATCAATTAAGAAAGGTATGTCGAATCTATGAGACACTTGATGAGCTATCAGACATGAAAAACACTTTGGAAACAATCATTTCAAATGTTGAAACTTTGGCAACTCGACATAATAGATTTGCACAATGGCAAGAGGAACAAAGACAATTTTATGCCAATGGGTTATCATATGATGAGTGAAGGCACTTGATATTGAGAAAGCCCAATTAGCCCAGTTATTCATCGATTAGAGAACAAGATAGCTTGTTAATGTGCGACAACCAAAATTTTCAATTAAATGGTGCACCCATAGAGGCATATTAGATAATTTTTGGAGATGTTGGTGGGTGGTTTTTGATAAACCACCCAACAACAATCTTGATGTCCCTCAGTATTTTCTTCAAAAATTATATGCTAAGTTTTTTCTAGGGAAACATGTCAATTACTTTGACATGCAAAATTTCCAGGGTGTTGGTAGAGGGATGCCACAGGATAGACCTAGAGCATGATAAGTCACCCCAGTTCATCCTCCACCTATTGCTACCCTGACTCCACTACCTTACCCTGAGATTGCTATAAATGCAGGGACTCTGAGCGTTTATGCATTACATTCATTGAGTGATCATTTGGTCACGTAGAGCCATCATGTTGCGCAACCATTTGACGGTGCATCCCATCATGATGGTGTTGCACCTAATACATCCCAACATGATGGTAGTGCAACTGCTACATCAGCTCCCATTTGTACACCGTCATCAACTCCCATTGGTACACCATCCTTTTCAAGGCATATTTGTGTGTCTCATCATTGCATGACATGCAACAATTTATGTTTGTGACCTCTTCGACGGTCCACTAAGGCCTCCATAGACACATACGACTATGAGGTTCATGATATGTTAGATGTAGGAGTTGATAGAGCACAAAGTGGACCATTTTTTGGAGAGACATCGACTGCCAGGGATGATATAGGAGGACCGATAAGACTTCAATTAATTTCATAGTGTTTTTTATGTAAATTCTTTCATATTTTATGAGAGATATTTGTACTAATATATGTTTATGTGCTAGAATTTTTAACAGTTGTTGACTGAGGAGTAGATGTTGCAAGTGCATGAGGCTACACATACTGCCATTGCATTTTCCCTAGAGAATCAATATATGGTAAATTATTTAAATTATTATTTTAGATGTTAATTTTTGAAATATGTTATGTTTAAATTATATATGTACTACATATATTGATAGTCTAATGTAATTTTGTCTTTTTATGCAGCAACATGGTTCTTATACAACCTTGTTGATTGGGTTTGACCCATTGGATGAAGTTGCACAACAGGTATATATATATATATTTTATTCTTGACATTATAATTATATGTGCATGTGCATTTAAATTGTGTTACATTCTTATCATTTTTTATATAGGAAACCATCTTAGCTGATTCATCCACTATGAGCCCATCTAGTGTCATAGCATCACAATAGGTATGTGTTTATTTTATATTGTAGATATTTACGTTTAATAGGAGTAGATATGATTATTTGTCAATAATTATATGTTAATTTGTATTATTTTTTATTTTATCTGTTATAGTCCTCTGCTCGACTCAGCACTATGATGAGTGTGATACCATTACTTTATATGAGGACTCTCGATCGTCCTAAGGGACAATCATATGCAGATTGTCTTACAGAAAAGGGAGCAAGACTTGAGGTAAACAAATTGTATTATTGATATAATATAGTACATGTCTACTAATTTTGATGTTAAATTTGTAATTTATAAATGATGGTATATAAGTTTCTATTTACTAGTCTATCTTGTCAACCATTCACATAATTAATCTAATTTGTGGTTTGAAATGTTATTGTGCAAGAAACTTTGGAGCAACTAACTTCTTCGAGGAGGCTCGATTTTGATGGTCCAACACAAGATTAGGATATGATATAGATTTATATGTACTTAAGGTTTGATAGATCTTGAGATGGCATATATGCCACATTTTGTAAAACTTGTTCTGAGTAGGCATATGACAAATTTGTATATGCAAAAACATAATTATTCTACAGTTTGATATATAAGAATTGATATTCGATCTAATTTGTTCCTCATGTGCATGTATTTCTACTTTGAATTTTCAAAATGGAATGTATAATTATCTTAGAATGGTTTAAAGTTATGATTGATAATTTGTATGTTATAGATTAAAAAAAATACATTTTAATAGAACTTATGAATTACAATTAGTAATCCATCTATTTCTTTGAGGATTTTTTTTAAACAATTCATTGCCTAAATTCTATTGTACCACATTTTTCATACATGTCTACCAATACATTTTTATCAAACACTCAATTTGAGAATACCCATGATTTCAAGCTCTATTGAATGAATTTGCATTTGAAATTATTTTGTTTTTTGAACTTGTGTAATGAAGTGGGTAGCTAATTTTTATTTCAAAAGAAGTTAAAATTAATGAAAAATGGATACAACTTAATGAAACATGCATGCCATGTTACATTGTGACTATTCAGTTCACTTTTTTGTTGGGAGTTGGAAGGTTTTAGTTTCTTGGAATATTTGGAAAATGAAAAAATGAATTTTGTACTAAAACATTGAAAAAGTTTGAGGTGAATAGGTAGTGCCTGATTTGAGAAGATCAGGGAAAATTGTAACAGAGATCTGAGGAACACCTGTAGGGGTGTATGCGAATGCCATAGTGCATTGAACACATTGTAATAGGAACATGATGTCACAGAGGGGATCAATAGAATGATTTGGATTGACCGAAGAGGTTGATCAAATAAATGCAACAAGAAAGAAGATATTTGCATTCAAGGGGGTTATGTTGTCGAATTGTTCGTCCAGATAAAACAAGATGAAAAATCTCCATGAAAGGCTTAGTGCTTGTATTGTATTTTTTGGTTGCTAAATAATACAACGGGTCTACACTTTTGGAGTGTGGAGTTTTTTACCCCAAAGGGTTTTCCCCATGTAAATATGTTTTCATTTCTTATGTTTTGTCTTGATCATGTTTAATGATTTTTCTCAAAGAATCGGGTTAATGCTTGTTGAGCTGAGATTGGTTAAGGTCGCATAAACTTTCCTCTAAGGGTTAATGTGGAAATGAGTTGAGTCTGATTTCGCTTTATGACATATTAGTAAGTTTTTGAGGCTTTATGATGAATTGAATGTTACTAGAGACTCTTACTGATCTTGGATGTTCCTTCTGAGAAAAACAAATTTCCCTACACAAACAAGTTTGAAAAATTTGATTAGAGAATACCATTGTCATTGACCAACCAGAACATGCCATGCGGATTTTCCTACAAGTCACCCCATGGGCTTCACTATCTCCATAAGCCATGAAAAGGCTACGTGTAATGCTCCCTGCTTCCTCGTTGAGTTTAACTCGTGTGCATCTTTCAGCAACAGGGAGGTGAGGAGCAGCCCAAATTAAATCTAGTGCTTTCAACCTGCTTTCCCTTTACCTTTCACCTGGTGTTTGCCTTAGTGCATAACCCTTGGATTTGATGGACAACCACAATCATAACATCTTGCTATGCTATTTATCATGTGCTTGAAATAACCCTTCAGTAGCCCATGAGTTAAAACCTCTCAACATCATACCAAAATATTTCGTAAATATTACATGCCTTACTATAGTTCCTTTGATGGTGTAGACTATGTCAGGTGGTGCCTCCTCACTTCCCCATTGAGGAATAGGAGATGAAGGTGAGTCCCCTCGAGTTGGTAGGGAATGACCGAGATTAATCTGAACCATTTCATCTCAGCTGTCAATCACTTGAAGCTTAATGCTCGTTACTTTTGAGGGAGGATGGGCCCTACTGACTTGATGGGACATGTGGCACCAACCTGCCAGTTCGTTTGAATACTTAGTACTTAATCCTTATTAAATCTAATGATCGTATCGCCACCATTAAAATCCTTAATCTACACGTGCACAAAGTTAGTACTTAAAAAGGGACCTAACCAGGTTGACGAGTGACAGTGGACATAAATTTAAGACCTAGAAATTAGACCAATGCCAAAATATTAAAACCTAGACATAGGGACCCGAACAAATATTAAAAGGCTTGCGACCCATATAATATGAAACAATATTTAAAGTGATTCGATGGGTGACAATCGAGAACTCTAGGCTTAAGGGGGTGGTGAGCAAATAGACTGAATGGCATAATACATGATTAAAGAGACTGGGAACAAGTAAACATCGGTCAGTTCAATGAATCATAATGCTTGCAAAGGGATTAACACTTAGGGTTTTTAGAGGGTTTAAGGAATACACATAAACCTTAGGACATGAGACGATTAAAACCCTAAGCCTTAAGATACATTCCAAATCAGGACAAAAGCTAGAATTTGCAACAATTATCAGTGGAACATAAAAATTTTGAGGGGTTCCACCACCTAGAAAAACTAATCTAAAGATTTTATCTTGAATGATGATCTATAGTGTTCAAAACCCATTTTAATAGTAGTGAAATAAGAGGGTGATTTGGGAGTTGACATGTAGACTTGACACTATTTAGCTACATAATGGTTTGATGCTATGGTGGCATTTTGAGTGCATGTGCATCATGTGTTTGATGTTTGAGAGGAAATTTAAAATGAGTATGGTCATGCTTGGTATGTATGTCATTAGTATTTTCTCAATTTATATTTCCCAAAAAAATATATTTTCTCAATTTATATTTCTTGAAAGTTTGAATTATTTGTTTGTTGATGACTACATTCCATCCACTATAAAATTATTTTCATTCCAAATAACATGGCGATGAGCAACTCTACTTGTTTTGATTGAGAAGCAAACAATTCATAGTGTCATCAATTACTCATAAAAACTACACACCAAAGATGATAATTCATCATAATTGAAGTCAAATGAACACCTAAATGCCAAATGATTACATAGGAAAAAATAAAATTCATTTGGATGCCAAGTCTCAGAATCACATTTGTTTACTTACGACCCATCTTAAATATTCCAAATGCAAGATATAGACTAACAAAATATTGGTATCAAATTTCCTTTAGCCTCCACTAATATTGGTAACTAGATTGTTTTCATTCCAAATAACATGGTGATGAGAAGCTCTGCTTGTTTTAATTGAGAAGAAAACAACTCATCGAGTGTCATTAGTTACTCATACAAACTACATACTAAAGGATAATTTATTATAATTTAAGTCAAATGAAGACCTAAAACCAACGCGATTGCATAGGTAAAAATGAAATTCATTTGGATAACAAATCTTGGAATTGTATTTGTTTACTTACCACCCATCTTAAGCGTCCCAAAGGCAAGATATATATTAGCAAAATATTGGTATCTAAATTGTGATATACCTCATACAATCTCTATACTATTTATTTGGCTCGAGCTAAAATGTCATAGTTTTTAGAATTGGACTCTAAAGTGTAAATAATAGTGATAACTTGATGTATTGCTCAATTTGAACAATTACCTAAGTAGTTATATTAATCTTTATGATTATATATGTGGTATCTACTTGGGATGTTTCAAAAATCAACCATCTTGTAGTAAGTACAAAGTCTCATTTATTGAATGTGATTGGTATGTTCTGCATGTGAGATTATTTATAATTTTGTTATTACAATATTCTTCCTAACAAAATCAATTCAATTTTTCCTAGAGATATTATTTTCTAAGAAAAGTGATTATTAACTTGTGATAGTTAATTTATTGAATTTACCCAATGGTGGAATTTTCAAATCTTGATTAGTGATCGACGCAAAAGTATAAAATCATCTTCTCAGAAGTCATTGTTACTACCTATGCTTCTATTATACTTTTGTGATGAATTTTATAATTCTCTAATGCCTTCTCTATTTCTTGCATTTTCATGCGACAATGGTGGAGTTGACAAGAAACATTCATACATATTTTGTTCATTAAAATTATGCATGCATGATTAATATACATTTATCTTTAAATTTCTGTTTACATTTGCCTTCATAAAAGAGCTTAAATTATTTTTTGTTTCAATTCTTTTGTAAAAGAGGTTAAATTTGAAATTTGAGTTTTTAATTTGTGATTTAGATGTTATTGGGGTAAACTTTTTGAATGATTATATCAACTTAATTTAGTTAATTTATTTATTTTGTTACATACCTTGGGTGGAAGAGGAATTTTAAAATTTATTTGATTTTTCTATTGTGTTTTATTCATATGTTTTAATAGATTACTATTAAATTGTGCACCTTCATAATGTTAGTTGTCTACCACCATTACCTTGCACAACATGGTCTAGAGAATCTAGTAAATATGCATTATTTACATACCATTACTTTCAATAGTTGTCTAAGTTGTTCTTTTGTAAACCATCCTTTTGTAAAATTTAATTGAAATTTGTAGTGATAAATATCATGTAAAACTAAACCATTGTTGTACAAAGGATATCACATAATGATATGTAAAGCTATATGAATGATTATTCGTATATCTTACATTGTTCATATCTATTGTTTTATAAAGCCATTTAACTTTTCTTACACACCAACCACCCAACAAAGTCTACATTGTTCAACCACCTACGAGAAATAACTCCCAACTTAATTATTTGGTAATATGATTATTTATTTATAAATTTTAATATTAATATTAATTTATTATGTATTGTCTAACCTATACTATAGATTTACTATAAATTTCAGCATTTTGCCCATATTACATCAATTTGAATAAAGTATGAAACATTGCATGGACTAAACACATCAACCCATTTGAAAATATAATGAATTAATTCCACCAAATCTCCCTTTCACCTAACACAAGTGCTAAATTTATTGCATTAGCATATATCTTGACTATCAAACTCTATAGATCTTTTGTACTATATGAGAGAACATATCCCAACCTCCACACATAATGAGAGGGAAACTCTCCTTCAAGAGTCCACCCTTCAAGCATATCAAAATCCCTCCTCCAATTCCTACATGTGAGAGAACAACTCACTTTTGAGATTCAATTTCCCTCTTAAAGTGTCAATATCCTCCTCTAGCATTATAGGAACCAAATCCCTCCTCTAGTGTATGGAAAGAACAAAGACCAATGTAGATAAACTAACCTTACCCTATTTCAAATTTTTCACTATCCATAAATACTACCACAAATTGTCAAGCCACCTTGATCCATGAAGGGACACAAATGTGGTAGTTCTTCTCAAACAAACTACCATCTTGGAGAGAGAAGCTAGCACAAGATGTGGAAAACCTCGAACCTCTTGCTTGACTTGCTTAGTCCTTATTTGCTAGATGTAGCATTAAAGTTTTTGATGATTTGAAGTACAAAAAATATTTTCCAATATAGCCTTATACATTTGAATCTATAAGATATTTTTTTTTGTTCTTGGCATGATTATATCTCCTTTGGTAACATTGTATTATTTGATGTTGGAAAATTTTGTTGACTTCAACATGAAAAATGACTTAGCCAAAAGAATGGTAGAAACCAAGGATTACTACTTGTCATGCCTTTTCTTTACCCATGTGCAAGTTATGCTTACTTGATCATAAAAATGCCATGATCAAAAAAATTGTAATCTCTTGTACCATCAAACTCAATATTGTTAGAGATCATAAAAAAAATTAAACCCCGTCATTCATGTTATCTCTACTCATGTTAGTGTTGCACTCCTATTTGAAATGACTAATGTTGGGAAATTTTATGTTGTACACCTCAAAGTGCATAATATTTACAATGTAAAATTAATATTTATTTGTGGTGCACCTAGGGAATCTACAGATGTGTGTATCACATGGGTTAGACATTCTTGAGGCCACTTTTTATATTATATTGTAACATTAATTAGATTTTTATGTGTGGGTTGCACATTGAAAAAATATTTAAATTGAAAAAACTTAGTACCAAAAAGTAAATGAGAGGGACATGGTTTTGTAAGTTCATGGTATTAGGCACATGGTTTATGTAATACCACTTGGTGGTTTTGTGCATTTGTTTCTATAAAAGAAAGCATGTGAGTAGTTGTTGAGGTTGGTAGGTTGGCTATCATAACCTTTGAATTGTTGGCTAATATTGTTTGAGCTCTCCTAGAATTTGATATGTGAAGTATGGTTTGGGATGTGTGGTCAAATGGTTACTCATTATGCTTGGACACATTGAGGATGCATTGGAGGAGCTTGATAATTCAAAAGTATTCATAGATACTCTATAAGTGTATTGTAATGTTTCATTGCTAAATAATACATTGAGTGTGGATGATTTTGGAGGTTTAGTTTCTCCCTCATGAGGGTTTTCTCAAGGTATGTCTTGTGTCATCTTGATGGTACATTTTTCTATTATTTTGTATGGAAAATTTTGAATGTGTTTGCACAT
Organism: Sequoia sempervirens; assembly: GCA_007258455.2. Lineage (NCBI taxonomy): Eukaryota > Viridiplantae > Streptophyta > Pinopsida > Cupressales > Cupressaceae > Sequoia > Sequoia sempervirens. The sequence goes on along the minus strand of VDFB02353493.1, from coordinate 28,788,184 downwards.
TTGTCTCCCATGGGTTTATGTGGAAATGCTTATTATTCTTACAGTTTTTATTTTAGCTAATAGATAATAGTTGGACAAAAAAGGCAACAATTATGTTAGGTAGTGTTAGAATCTTCTTGTTGAATTCACACTTGAGGTAGGGAAAAATTTATAAATTATAATTTGATTTTATGAGACACCTCACACCTCTTTTACTTGTAATTAAGAATAGTGGTGTCACTAGCACACACCTCTCAACAAATTTGGAGTGCTAAACAATATTTTCATAAGATTGTTATGCCACAACAATAATATTAATCCCAGATTTAATATTTAAAATAGTAAAATTCAACACCCCAACATATGTTAATTAACTTGTGTAAAAAATCATAAAATCAACAATAGAATAATCCAAAAATGAATTTATTAAAGCCAAAAAATAGCTATTCACAAGCTTCTAGAACCCAACACAATTTTTTTTCAAGAACATGTTTATAGATTTTATTAACACCTTTGATTAGATTCAATGCACAAAAGAATAATTTCAATGCCTTCATCAGAGACCTATGCAATAGATTTAAAACATACAAAATATTTCTCTATTTATTCCTTTCAACAAATTGAATAGCATATTTCAACCTTCCTCCATTTTCTCACTATGGCACCAACAATATATATACAATGAGCTTTAATACCATATTACTAAAATTTATAGTGATAAATATTACAAAACTAAACCATTGTTGCACAAAGGATATCACTAAATATTATGTAAATATATAGAATTGATCATTTAGGTGTCTTACATTGTTCATATATACTAGCTTATAAACGCTTTAACTTCTGTAGCACCAACTATCCAACAACTATATTGTTCAACTACCTATGAGAAATAACTCCCAACTTAATTATTTGCTAACATGATGTTTATTTATAAATTAACATCAACATATTAATTTATTATTTATTATATAACTTGTAATATATATGTAATATAAATTCCAAAAAATCCTTATATGTCATGTGTTTCCTAAACTCTTAGTTCCCTATCAACTTGTAAACCATTGCTTTTGACATGCTAATGATTTATTATAAGCTACCTTATCACCATGAATAGATGAAAATGATCACTTGAATGACTTTTAGGGAACTCTAAAGGCTATTAGGTCATGATGAAAATCATGTCCTATATTTCATACTATGTCAATGAAGGTGGAACACAATGGAATCTCTTGATCTTAGCACTATTATATTATCTCCCTAAGAATTTGGTTTAAAGATCCTTTCAAATTGTTTTTTTTTTGGGGGTTCAGTTAGAACTTGGAAATATGTAGCAAGTGATTATATTATGCAATTAACATTTATATAATATAGAATTTAAGTCAATATGATGTTTGATTGATTTATTCTCATGATTTTGCAGAAGAATACTTATGTATTGCAAGTGGCTAAGTGCTTGAGATTTTTGCAAACATCTTGAATAAGAAAAAAAATAGTATATATGTTTAACTGAAAAAAGGTTAATCTTCACTTATCAAAAATAAGAAAACATAGAGAGAGTCTAAGAAGACAAATGTGTTGAGTTGTTTTCAATAAGTAACACACTAGTGAGAAATTTTCATAGAAGCAAGGATACCCTTAGCCATTTAATCATTTTTATTGTCCAAAAGAGATGTTCCAAATGATAGGTTGGGGGAATTTTATAATTTATATATAAACCAAGAAATCCAGCTTGATTATACAAAGTTTAGCTTAATTACAAAACGTCTACCTCAATCATTTTTCTAGTGAATTGCCATTATGCCACTATTCATTTCAATTTGAAAGTTTAAGTTGTTATAGTCACAGTTTAATAGAAAGTGTAGGATATTGATGCAAAATAAATATTGAACAACCAATTGGCAAGACTACTTTGTGCTTATACAAAAGAACCTACATAGTTTACATGCTAGTTGTTCTACTTCATGATGGGAAGCCAAGGTTTTAGATTATATGCATTAGAGCCCTAAAATAAAATGTGTCAATAGATCATATGAAAGTTGTCTTATATGAGGTTCCTAAATTATATATAAGGTAAAATGTATCTCGTTCCTTCTAAATAAGATTTATTACATTTTCTAGTTTTGAGGTGATAGGGTAACCCCTTAGTTCAACTATAGTTGTTTAGAACTTTATGTCCAACATTTAAATACTTTTCAAAAAAATATCTTCATTAATCTGAGTATGCATAAAAGTTGTGAAACACATGGGAAGTTCATTTACTTTGCAAGAGAAAAATTATCAAGATGTTACATATAATCAAGCCTTCCAAGTTATTGTATTAATATGGACAAATGATTAAAACAATATTCAAAACATACAACCATTAGACATACCAATGGATAATGAGAAAGGAAATTAAAAAATGACCTCTAATATAGTTCAAGTTCCCCTCCTACATATGTTTTTATTCCAACATGTGCAAGGCATAAGGACCTAGCCCAAAATTACTAAAGGATAAGAGAGCCCTAAAATACCCTAAATACCAATTCATGCACATATTTATTTTTTTCAATTAGAGCTAGTGATAAGAGTTCTACTTTAGAGGAGAAGTATCTTTGAAATCAATATTCAACATTAGATATAGAGAATGTTAGGATCAATTGTCTCCATTTTCTAGTTTTTGCTTCTCTTCTCATCTATAATACGTAGTTCAAAAGTGAGGTTGTCTATACAAATTTTTTATATTCATCACTTCTAATAAAGTTGTACCTATGTATCCTCTAATTCATTATCAAGAGTACTTAATTTTTGGTACCATTTTGTATAAGTTGTTGAAGCCCTAGCTTCTCTTGGATGCATATGTAAAATACATCTAATTTAGCTCATAAAATCAATCCAAAGATCATAAGTTGCTACAAGTCTGAACTATTACTATTTTATGGTAGGCTACTTGTTTCAATTCTACAAGTGTTAAAATGGTTCATTTGTTGCAACATACTTTTTGGAAGGGAGTAGAACAATAAACGGGAAAATTATGCAAGACCACTTGGATGGAATAGTTAGGAATTGTAATTATAGAGATGTAATTGATTATTGCACATCAATTGAATTTTACTAAAAGCATATCTAAACACAAAGTTGTTTCTTTATACTCACCTAAAACTTAAATCACCAAGAGCAAGTCTAGATCACACTCATTATAATGTATATAATCATTAAATTTAGTACTACTTTCCCACTGATATTTTTCTCATCTCTTCCTCCTACTCAAACTATAAACAAAAAACTTGGTATGAGCCAAATATCCTAAAATAGAAGCTATTGACATGTACTAGTTCTATCTAGTTATTTTAAGCCTAAGATACATGTCATTGATTTCTTAGCTTCCAATGCATAGTATGATGGGTGACCCTCTTTCTAGAAGGATTCACCCCCAAAGCAATAACTTATCACATGCATGCATATTGGGATTTCTCAAATAACCAAAATGTGACCTAATATATTGATTTAATATTAGGAGGAAAGGGGATAATTTAATTAATGTGATAGGGTAGGTATAGGGGTTTGGGAGGCATGCACAAAAGGGCAGTTGGGGCATTTAGATGTGGTCTCCTAAATCTTCTACATATCACTTTGCATAGTTAAACTCGAGGAATTTCCATTCACTAAGTTGGTCTTGTTAGGGTCATGAAGCTATTTTTTTTACACCTCATAACCTTGTATTGTGTCAAAGCCTCATAATCCCAACTCTAACTTAGTCAATAAAGGAAGCAATGTTCACACTAAGGTTGTGCAAGTTTAGTACAACCCTATCACAATTTCCTAAAATCAATTATTGGGTACCTTTTGGTAATGCTACAACCTTACCCTTGAAAGAATCGCCAAGTATCTTTGAACCCTTTCTATTATAATTTAAATTAATATGTATATTATAATTAAAATATATGTTATCAAAGGAGTTGATAATAGAGTTGGCATGTCAAAGGTTTAGGGGTTGAGATATATAAATTCTTTTCATTTAAGTTTTATTGTATGATAATAATTTTGTTGAATGGCTCACTTCAAACCATATAATGGAAAAGGTGACCTTCAAACCACATATTCTCTTTCAAGGCCATATGTATTGATCATTATTTTGATGATGGTGTGTTACCAAGGTTTTCTTTATTCCCTTAAGGAAAAACCATTAATAGTGGTTCTACTCCTTGCCTAACTATTCCCAATAATCTAGGATCCAAGGGTGACCCAAAGGGCAACATACTAAAGCAGATTCTAATCTGGTATGAGCAGAAATGATTAATGAAGAGGAATTAAATAAAAAAATAAAATCATAGGAATATGAAAGAGAGTGAAGGGGCGGTAAAATACAATGCTAGAGCTATACTACAATATCATTTTATTCAAGAATCCACAAGTTCTGTAGAATGATCTGAGAGATCAAACGTATCAACCAAAACTGAAGCATCTAGGCAACCATTTAATGAATAGCTATTATATATTAATACACAAGTCTAGAAGACTAAGAGACAATTTGGTAGTTATAAGGAACACAACCACTCAACTGTCAGTAATTCAACTTCTCCATTCTATTGTTTTCTATGGATACTGAAAAACAAGTGAGCTGAGAGAGCTAACACTGCAAGAGTTGTGCATCATCGGGTCCAATGAATTTGAGCTTCACAATTTGACCATTTGTTTTGAAGATGATGCTAATGGTGAAGACAACACTCATTTTGGAGCACCATTGTGATTCTATGAGATGATCATAGTCCCAGATGCTCTTGGATCAAGCATGGACGCAAGTGCCATCACAAAAATGAAAGCCAAGCTCAAAGCCAGCTATTGTTATACCGTGCAACAAGGTGTGGATGAATTTCTTTTTTAAATAGCATCAAAGAAGGCAAGACAGTCCTTGAAATGGAATTTTTGAAAGAACTCCCAAAGCTGTCATCCCCATGCCCAAAAGGAGCCTCACCGATACCAGTCTAGTCTAAGATGAACCTTGATGATGGTTCTCCTTAGCTAGGCAACGCCCCACGGCCAACTCTATTCTTGGTAGAAAGAGAAGCTTCTTAAGACATCTATCTACACTGAAAGAGAGCTTCGATAACTGAACCTAATATCGTTCAGAGTTCTAGAATTTCCAGCATAACCACACAAAGGCTATGATAGTTATGAAAGAGAGCTTTGAGAACTGTAACCTAATATCAGTCGAGTTCTAGCATTTCGAGCATAATCACAAAAAGATTATGGGAGTTCTGAAAGCCTTTAAGTGATCCAGTCTCGGTCTACATCACTGAGTGACCTTGTGGAGTGTACGCTGACCCTCTCACAGCCTTTGTTCCAAAGCTTTGTAGTATTCACACCAAAACAATATTTCTGCCTTACATCTCCCAGCAGATTTCTAGCCCACCAACCACACATATACCATGGAACAAAGGGTTAGTGGGATCAATTCACTTTGGGATGAGAACCATTTTCTTTGGAAGCAAACGGTAGTATATGCCCATATCCCTCCTCATTTTGGCATCAGCTCCTCTTCCACATCTGGTTACATGGAAAATCCACCTTTGAAACTGGATATTGCATATAACTGTAAAGTTCCCTTGAGGTTTTTACGACATTTTCCAATTTGACAATGCCAGCATATTGTCAAACAGTTAACATGTGCCTTGCTAGCATTTCGTCAAATAGTTACCATATAATATGCTCACAAATAAATAACAATTGGCAGTGCAAAATGTGAGTAATAATTGCTGCTGCGACAGGTATTTATATCCAAAATAGCTACAACAAGGGCCAAATAACTCCAAAATAGGACTCTAAATTACTTGATCGACATAGGCTAGCTGGAATTTGCGACGACTCTTTGAATAGTCGCGACTACAATAAGGAAGGTGGCGTCAGATATAGCTGGCACATACAACTAATACCTGGCGTGATCTGTCCTTCCACAGATAATAAAAGCCGCGTCACTTCTGTTTGTCCGCTTGTGAATACAGTATGACCAATATCTGCGCTGGCAAGAATATGTTGCTATGATACAATAAACACCACGACGCAATATGTATCTGTAGTCAATTATAAATGATGGCGCGACAGGGGAACACTTGGGCGGTAATGAAATTCAATAAATTCCCAATAACATTCATACTCAGCGGTATTATCTGCCACGATATTTGGAACCGACAATGTATATATATAAATGTTCAACCTCCGATTCAGACAGCATTAGAATATAAGAACCAGTAAAGGAAATATACGCACCAATATAGAGCGCCCAACAATGAACATATAGCACCCAATGTTTGATAATAATTACTCCAATTTGGAAATCGTATGTAGGGGAGAGGGGTCCATAGTGGAGTGGGCTTCAATAGTGGGAATAGAAGTAGTCCTCACTAGGCCTCATAGTGGAGCATCTTAATATCCAATTGCAGAACACTTTTTATCCATAAAGTACACAAACTGACAAATCATGTGATGCCACATCGACGCACCAATAAAACATGACTTAGTGTACCACTATCGGTCTCACTTTTTTTTTGAGCCTTTTTTAATACCTTAACAAAAAGCATGCTGATGTGGCATCCAATTTGATGATGTGACCCTAAAATTAAATTTTTTAAGCGAGTTGCCAAATAAACTGCTGTACAAATTTTGGACTGATATGAAATTCCATGTAGGATTTTGAGAAACACGAAGTTAGGGTGCTCCACTATAGGCCCCTCTCCCCTAGTAGCAATATGAAGAACTCACGATAAATATCTGCAACTAGTCGACCAATCTGAATAATGGATGCAATTGTCTTTAAAATATTCGAATAGATGGATCTTTGCAAATTCGTTTTCGAAGAAGATTCATGAATTTGCACATAATTCAATAGTTAGGGTGGATTAGTTTCATGACTGAAACCCTCAAAGCCCTAAAACTCTTAAAGAAATAAATGAAATAAACTCGGATAATGAATAATTCATTCCCCAATGCACCTTATGTAGTCTCCCACTCACATATATTTGAATATTAACTTTAGAAGGGAAATAGTGACTTTATAATATTTAAGTCCCATTTTAGTCATTTTATATAATATTAGTTATTTAATAATATTACTTATAATATTTGCTTTGAAAGAATAATATTAATCAATCAATAGTTAATTCTCTTAATTTAATTTTGGTTTATGAAAATGAAATAAACCAATAAAATATTTCGACCATCATTTGGAAAGGGACATTACAATAATAGTCCGTTTTTTCTTTCTTTTTTAGACATCATTTGGTATAACAACCCTTGCAAAATAGTGTCTAATAGAGATATCAGTTCATATGTAAGCATGCTCTTGACACTCCAAACATATTTTGTGAGCAAGCTAAATGCTCAGATAGAAATCTGTAGTAGGTCATGAAAAAAGTTTTGTAGTTTTATTTCACCTTGTAGAAAAGCATTATGAGATGCCCATGTTTTTATAGATTCAATGAATCATAATATTTGTAGGGCATATAAATTGGAATCCTATAAAGAATATTCTAAATGTAAAAATAATATAGTGGTTATTGTTTGGGGTTTTCCAGTATGATAATATTATATCTTCTTATTAATAAAAAAAAAATCTTTTTCTTATAAAAAAAGTTTAAACTAAAGGTAACATGACATGAGTTCATCTTTCATATTGTGTCAGTCATTTTTACATCAAAATAATTTCCCCATTAACAAAATTGCATTCAAATTTGGAAGAATTTCTAGATAAAATATAGTAGCTTAATAAAACTAACGAGAAAAATCAAAAGAAAGAAAAAATGCAAAAAATATCAATGTATGATAGTATATCGAAAGGCGTACTACATGAAAACTAGCTTCACAACTCTAGAGAGTAAAAAATAAGTCAAACAAAAAGCCTTATCCTCTATTGTGGTCAGCTATACTCCTGGAGTTATGTGAATCAATGAAGGATCTCCATATTCGTCCCCTATTGAATTAATTGATATGAACCCAATTACAAAATCCTTATTATCAAAAGAAATCTTCACTGCTGCATTTGTATATTCACCCCTTGCATGAGTCCCAACAGAGTTCATTTTGCAAGTAGTAGTAGACCCCTTCCATGAGGCAAGCTCTTGCTAGCATTGTAGACACTTGAAAATGTCCTAAGTATATCACACACTTCAATTTTGCTTATTAACACCGTTTTTCTCATAATTCATCTATTTAATTAAATGATCTCCAATTATTTAGTTAAATTCACCTTATTCTCCTATTAATTGAATAATTAACTTTATTTGATTAATTCATCGCCTTCATGCTAATTTCTCCTCTTTTGATTAAATAATGTCAAATTATTTAATTAAATGTCATTTCCCTCATTGATTAAATAATTCTCAATTGTTTAATTAAAGATTCCAATTCTTCTAACTTCATAATTAAATAATTTTCTAAATTGTTTAATTAATTAATTTTCCTCCAATCCTCCAACTTGCATAAAGAATATTCTCATGGAATGTTCCCTTTTCAAATTCAAAATTATTTCCTCCACATGAATAATATCTCCAAATATTTCCTAAAATTAAGAGATTTTTTTAATCCTCATGGGTTACAAACCCTTGATTAAATCTTTGATCAACATCTTCATGATTATTGACCCTTGATCCATCCATTGATCAAAACTCACATCCTTAATTCAATTTCATCCCTTGATTAGCATTTTGAATCCTTACCATTGATCAATATTTCAAAAACCTATAAAAGCCAAGGCTTTTTACATGAAAAAGGATTCACAACCCTTATGCGTCCTTACTCTTTTGAATTGACTATTCATCTTTGAGCAATTTGAGAACCTCTCTTTTTGTGAATAATCCTCATTCATCAACCAAGTTTTTGCAACAACATGGATTAGGAAAATTTGAGCAATCCACATCCATATCACTCCAAATTTGCACTCAATCCACAATGGGATTGGAGGTTTGCTTACTAGTGTATTTAATTGTTTAGAAATTAGATTGCTTTCATGTTAATTGAATTATTTTAGCAATGTTTACTAAATTTCATTAAAGTATGGCTTTGAATTTGATCATTTGCTTGTTCAATTGTTCTAGTTTCATTCTTATTTGATCAATTGAGCTAACCATACAATATTTTGGCATGCTCGGTGAGACCCACATCCCTGTCTAATCAGTTTTTCTTGAGCTTTGTCAATCATTGCAAGTTACAGAGGTAGTCCAATGTCTTTGCAAGTCAAAGGGTGACACTTTTGCAAAGATCGACGCTTATGCAAGCCAAAGGTCAATGCCTTTGCAAATACCCCAACATTCCTGTTCTGATGCAGGTATAGTCTGATGTATTTGCGGAAAGGGCGATGCTTATGCAAAGGAGTGACACTTTTACAGGTAGACAGTCTAGCGCTTTTGCAAGATAGTTCGATGCTTTTGTTTGATAGTCTGACACTTCTATCCGATAGTCTGATGCCTCTGCAAAATAGTGCAACACTTTTGCAAGGTATAATAGTAAGCTAAATTTTTAGGGTTTGATATGATTTTAGTTCTATTTTTATTATAACCCTAACCATTTGTTATTTTTCTGATTGTCTAGGTTGCTATAATTAACTATTTGTAGCATTTGTAATTTGGAAAAGAATCTACTAAAATTTGTTTTGTAGGTTTTCAAATAATCTAGGATTCATATTTTAAATTTGGTGCATAAAATGAATTCATATTTACATTTGCTACAATAAAATAAATCCCACAATCTTCACACTTCAATTTGGTGTTTAAAATTGAACAAGGCAATCTTTATTTTCCCTTGGTGCATTAAAATTGAACAAGACAATCTTCATGCTTTCAATTAGTGCTTCAAAATTGAACCAATATTTTAATTCTTGGTGTAATTAAAATTAACTTGCTTGTCATGTTTATCGTGTGTGGTAGGATAGAGTGTATGTATCCACTCCCCTTACGCTTCGTGTGATCTTGGGTGATGAGAAATACCTCTAGTTTGCACTTTTTTTGGGTTTACTGAAGGAGTTATCTATATATCCTCTCCCCTTATGCCTAGTGTGATCTTGGGTGATGAGAAATAGCAACATTAATCCTTCCCTTTTTTTTAGGAGGCTTGCTTAGGGATTTCATCACTCTAGGGTTTGACCTCAATCACGTTTCTTCCGATGGGCTATATAAAAGGACAACAAAAGTTGTAGCTCAATCCAGTCATGCATTTCCAAGTATTCCTCTGTGGTCTTGAGTGATTTCAGACATATGGAGATGATATTTCAATATCACGTTTGTACATGTGTTGGTGTTTATAAAGTACCTCCACTAGACGAACCTTGTTATTAGAAGCCTAAGAGCCATTTGTAGATTGTCAGTTTAAAGAGGTGCAACGTGATAACATTGTCACATGAAGTTACTTGATATGTGTTGATCATTGTTGAGGTGAAAAAACTCCTTACAAGGAACTTTTCCCTCCAAGGTTAGAGATGTCATGGTGGTACATGACCTTGGCATACTCTAGTTGTCCATTCAATCGGAAGGTATTTTATTATGCAAGCCCACTTTAAATCGATAATCCTAATCTACCACTACAAATAGGATTGTGTTCTACGACATGTTTTTATCATGAATATCCTTGTGATACCAAATAGTGTGATCTTATGGAAGAACACATGAAAAACCATTTGAACACCAATTGAGTTAGTTTACATGTTGTTTACTATGTTTTATCACATCAAAAATTTCAAACACCTTTGTGCAAACCCTTTGTCCAGATAGTGCCACACCTTTGTGCAATAGATTTTTTTTTTTATTAAAATGGTATCTTTGCATATTAACGCTTTTGCACATCTCAGTGCAATTTTCAGGGAAAATAGACATCTACAGATCAATGCCTTTGACTTGATAGTCTAACGCTTCTATAAAAAATCAATGCTTTTGCAAATACTGCGACACCTTTGTAGTAAACAGTTCAATGCCTATGCAAAATAGAATGATACCTTTATCTAAAACTGAAAAACAAAGAACTTTAAAAACATTTCTAGAATTTTCATTTTGATCAAAAAGCATTAGATCACTTAAAGTTAATGTAAAAATTGTTTTTTGTTCACTTATATCAATCAGAATAGCAACAACCAAACTTTTGTTCATTATCATTTTGAGCTTGTCAATTTTTTTTCTAGATTGTCATTAGGATCAACTCAACAAACAACAAACCATCAACTTTACCATCAAAACATTTCATTTCAAACCACAACTTAATGTTTTGACATAGATCATTTGGATTTAGATCTTCATCCTAGCACCTAGTTTGGCTTTATGCTTGAAAAAAAACTCTTTTCAAGTACTTGGTTGAGTTAGTAAACATCATTATGGGTAAACCTACTTTGGAGTCACGAGTCTACTTCCAAGGTTTGTAAGTTCATTATCATCCCTAAACACATCTAAAGATCTAGTCTAAACTTTGTCAAAATTGGTAGTTCCATATCCTCCTTCCATCCACACAATAATTCAACATTGGTCCTAAACCTATCAAAGTGTCATTACTAGAAAAATTTGAGGCAAATAAAAAATTTCAACAAATTCAATTAAATCCAACATCTCCTAGGGTTGACATAAGTTTTATGGTCACAACAAGGTATCAACACAAAAAGAGAATATAAACAAATCCTAGTGGCCCAAACATACCCACAACAAGCACTAGTGAACAAAGTCTAGGGATGCTCGGTTATGATCTTAAAGGTTTTACAAATCCAAAGAAAACTCAAGTACCGAATCATTGATCTCAAGTTGAAATGGTCTAGATGTAGAAGAAATTACTAATAAACCTCAATATTTCACTCACGAATAATTGGTAGAGATGTCTCAAGACCCTTCCCTCATTAAAGCACTTGATGTTATGCTACGAGTGGATCCAAATCAATACATGCTTAAACTTGTACAAAATTCCTCCAAAACTTTCTCGACAAACCCTTTGATGTGAACACAAAACAACTCTTTCACATATAGCCTCCATTAATCATCCTCTTGGAAAAGGAGCCCTCAATCCACAACAATGTCATACAAAAAATTGTTGCACTATGTT
>VDFB02353493.1:28744878-28776060 GCA_007258455.2 Sequoia sempervirens | reverse complement strand
TCTCTCTTACTCCTAAGTCTCTCCAATCTACCCTTAGCCCTCTACCCTAACCCTTAAATCCTTAAATCCTCTACCCTCTATCTCTCTCCCACTCCCTCCCTCTCTCTCTCTCAAGACTCTCCCTCCTACCCCCTCTCCCTCTCTCAGGTCTCTCTCTCTCACTCACTCCCTCTATCTCTCTCCCCTCTGGTGGAACTTTATATTTTTGCTCCTTATGTTCCATTCCTACCCTACCTGGTGTTATTGGTCTTTCATGGTGTCTAAATTTTCCTTGGGTTGTTGGTTTTAGCTTTATTTTCATATAAAACCCTTGTTTTTATTTTACGCCTTGGTTGGGATCTATTTTGATGTTACTTTTTGAGAGGTTTTAAAATGACTTATGTCCTATCGTTCTATCTAGGCTGAGTCCCTTTGTTTTAATATTTTATTTCCTCTGTAGGGTTTTATTTTCCTAAGTCTTGGTTGGCCTCGTGTTTCATTATTTAAAAAAAACTTATGTCATTGTTTACCATCCACCTAGTGATGTCCCCTTGTACTTTTAATAAATGTTTTGTTTTGCAGAAGGACGAAGTTCACGCGATCGTTGATCAACTATCGTTTGATCTCAACCACTCCCTACCATCCCGCGATGACCCCACCACACTGCTTTGGTTGATCGTGATATCATGGGCGGGTGCCATGTGTCCTATCTGGTGAGGCCGAAGGTGATAAGTTTGGTTGACTGTTGATCAATTGTCATTAGATCTTAATAGTTTCCCGCCATCGCGTGATTGAAAGTTGCAAGGTTTTTATTGATCACGATATCATAGGCGGGCGCCACGTGTCTCATCTAATGAAGCCGAAGGAATGAAGTAAATACTATGGTAAATTAATCCAGCCTTAATACATTAAAAGGTAGGTTACTAAAGTGTTCTTGAGGTGCACATGTTTTAAATCAGTGGATATGTTATAATCGTGATGAAAAAGCTGCTCGACGGTTAATAATAAGGTTGGCGACTGTGTTGAAGGAACAAGATCACGAATGCTTAAGATCTAAGGTTTCCCGCCATCGTGTGATCCAAAGTTGCAGGATATTTACTGATTGCGATATTGTGGGCAACCACCATGTGGATGGCTAAAATTTAAATCTGCATCAAATATGGTGGGAGCCGTTCGTGCAGCGTGCGAGTGAGATTTAATGGCAGATGAGACATTTGCTAGCATGATTTGATTGAGATAAAATCAATTCTCCTATTTTATTTGTAGCACAAAGCATTCAAGTATTTTGCAGAGTAGTTTTATAGCCAAAAGCAAAGTTGTGAATCTCTGTAGCTAGAATTTGGGACTTCTGCAAACAAAGCCGTGAGTTAATTTATGTGCTTTCTGGTCATTCTGCACTTCAATTTGGGAAAATATTTGTTGTGCTTGTCATTGAACTTGTTGATAAACGTGTTAGGGCTATAGTTTAATTATAGTTGTGAGAAATTGTAGTGTTTTGTTCTGTAATTTCCTATCTCTGGTTAGTCCTAGCTATTCGAAGTGTGAAATTGTAAAAAGACCCTAGTTTGTCCAAGATGGCACTGCCAAAGCAACATTCTGGCCAAGTTGACTATTTAAAAAGAAACCTATATGATGATTTCCTAGATCAATTGCCCTGATCAATGAATGATAGGAAGAAGGGATTAATTATAATGTGAGGGAAAATCCTGGGGGAAGGGTTAGTATATAATTTCTCTAACATTGCGATGGTAGGGTTCCTCTCACAGGCTTGGAAATGTTCATATTATGGTATGGATAGAGGAATTTCCTCACCCCTTTTCAAACAGCTGGATGTATGATTTGGGAAAGCTGGTAGTTCCAAATGTGTTCCCTAACATAGACTTACCTAGGGTAGTGGCTGCAAGATATGACCTTGTCACACGGGTAATCGTGGATAATGATGGAAAGGTTTTGTTGAGTGTTAATAGAGAAGAGGTCCAAAGATTTTTGACTTGAGTGAATCGAGTGAAGACTTGGTTCCTATCAATCTTGAGGAAATGAAGCAGGAATATGCAAAGTTGAAGTCTCTTTTTAGAGCTAAGTTGCTTCCACCTCATCTGGCTAGGGCAGGAGGTTCACAATTTCATATCAGCCCCAGTGACCAGGAACCTTTCAGATTAAACTATTTTGCAAATCATTTCTTGGCCACTTTCTATTCATTGTGTCAGATTTTGGGTTTCAGTCCTAGTACGGTGATGCCTATTACATACATGTTCATGGGGGTGCAAATACAACAGCCTAACTTCTTTATGACATATGAATTTGCTTCTTTCTTGGCCAAGAGGATACATGAAGGGTTGTCAAAGTTGTAGAAAAATGATACCGACACTCAATTCTTCTGGTATTTTATGCTGATGCATATGTTATTGTTCAAGAATGCTGAATTTTTCTTTGAAAAGATGGAATTAAGGCAATCGGTTGATGGAGAAAGATTGCCAATACAATTATGGGCTGTAGATTTATCTTGCAATAAGGAAAGCACCAGTTATGTGCAATTTGATAATTGCTTTGTTTCTAGATTGAGAGATAGACTGATGGTGAATGTACCCAGGATCCCTTAGGAATTGCATGATTTCCTTAGGCCAAAAGGGAGGAAGCCAGAATTGAAAGTTTGCCATAATTGGGGTGACATTATCCCATACCCAGTCAACACTGTTTTGAGAGTATACAGTTTTCAAGGACCCCCCATATACTGCCATACAATGTGCCACCAAGAGTGGGGTTTGCAAAAGTTATGTGGCAAATAGGTTGTATTCATAAGGACAACCTCACAGGGAGGGGTAAGGGAACATTTTTCCTTGATTATACAGTGGTGTCTGATTTTTCCTTTTCAAAAGGAGGCTGGGTGCATTTTGAGAAATTATTTGATGATTACCATTTGAGGTGTGGTCCAAAGTGGCAGCATGATCCTGAGGGTTTCTTTGCCCTTTTCAGACAAAGAATAAAGGCTAGAAAATTTGTGCATGAGTTCAACTTTCCTGAGGATTTGATCAGAAATGAATTTGATCTAAATAGGCAGGAGTTGAACAAGGAGAAATGGATAGCTTATGATAAGCTATTAGATATTGTGCATAATATGGATCCAAAGTATAATCCATTGTTGGAGTTCAATCCATACCATAAGAAGATTGGCTTTCCAATGGGGAACTTCAAGGAAATTATGGGCACATTGAGGAACAAAAAGATAAATTTAGAATTGAGTCTGGGTGTATAGGAACAAGGTGCCAGGCCAATTGAAACAAGGCCAACATACTAGCCTACAGAAAGGTGGCCTACTTACAGGAGGAAAAAGGATGATAACAGTGATGAAGAGGAAGTGGACAGAAAATGAAAACAAATAATGAAGTTTCCTTCACAACTAGGTCCAAAATTCAAAGTGCCTGGGGTAATTAAAATCATTGATTTAGAATCATCACTAGAAGGAAGTCCCTCATCACCAGCATCCGATCCAAGCCCTAAAAGACAAAGAATTGATCAACCACAGGAGGATATGATGGATGAAGTTATTGTTACCAACTGAGACATGCAGGTTGGTATGCCTTCCCCTCCTAGGCCAGCTGAATTGGTTCTATTTGATTTAGATATGAAAGGAAAAAGTGTACAAGATGCAAGAATAGAAGCATGTAAGGATTTTCTAGATGACAATACATTTGTAAAAACTCTTGTATTCTTGCAATTGGTATGGAGGATGAAATTTGAAGAATATCAAAAGAAATGTAAGAAGAGAAGAGAACTAAGGCCTGACAAGTTAGACGAGAATAATGATGAGGAGGTAAAAGCTAAATTAATGGAGGAATTTAAGAACATCACTCCTGAAGAGGGAATAAGACTGGTGAGTCAGGCTGGTGTGTTGATTTTGCTTGAATGGGACATTGCATATGCTATAGCATTTAATGCTATTTTAAAGTCCAAACATCCTTTGCAAGACTTTGAAGAAGAAGTCAAGGTAGCATTGCAAGATTCTACCTTCAGTGAGGAATATGAAACTTTGGCAATTTGGGCATTGGCCCCTCAAGGAAGAAAGCCAAATGTTACAGATATTAATCCAAATTTCAGAGGAGGATTAATAATAAAGAGAGATTTAGAGACCTCAACCACTGAGGCCACTAATTTGATTGTGAATGTCACCAAATTGGCCCAAAAGACTGCTGAAAGGGAGGAGGCTGAAAAGAAGAGCCTAATGGAGAAGTATAACCTTTTGATTGAGGAATACAACAAGATGCAACAAAGGAATGTTGAGTTGTAGACTGAGGTGGAAAGGTTTAGGTATAAATAGATTGGGGAGACATCAAGTGCTCCAGGGACCAGTACATTACCTTCCACAGTAGGGTTAGTGCCTCCTACTTCTCCAATTATTTCCACACCAGGGTCTCCTAGTCAGAGTCTCTCTCACCCCTCCTTTAGAACAAATTGATGAAGAAACAAAGTGCTCTGTTGATCCTACAAAGAAGCAACTCTTGTAAAGAATTGATGAATTGCAGACATCACTGAAGGTAAGTGAGGAGGGATCTCTTTCAAAGGAAAAGGAGATTGTTACTATTGTCTTGAGGCATTTAAATGAAAAGGTTGATAGTAAATTTCTATCTATACATTCTTTATATTCTTTGCTATTAGATGCAATAAATAATATTGATAGGGATCAGGAAGTAGTGATACCATTGATTGAAAATTGGATCCCTAGGGCTAGTGATTTGGATGTCATGTATAAGGCTTCAAGGTTTGATAAAAAATAATAGGCCCCAATCATTAAAACCTACTCAAGTGTTGGTTAAATCATTGCAAGGTTTTCAGACCCTACCAAATGATTTGAGTAGGAAGATCAGGGAATTGGTGAAGAATTTTAATGATTGGGGTAACACATTGTTACCAGATATAATTGATGAGCAGGGGAAAATCAGGTCACTCCAGCAGTGGCAGGATCAAGCAAGTGAAGTCATCAATGATCAAATTAAATTAATTTGTGATGAGTCAGATTATGACTTGTTGGTGAGTTGTATGAATAAAATCATTAGTACCTGCTCATTTTTGGAAGCTTTGAAAGAGATGCAAATTAGGTAGCAGTAAAATACACACCTTATAATACCAAGGTGAATGAGGTGATTAATTTTGACTGGCCGACTGATGAAGAATACCAGAAATGGGTAACTAAATATTTGACTGAGGAAGAGTAAAAGGAATAGACTACTAATAGGTGCTAAATCGGATGTTGCGGTTACAATGGTTTCTAGTTTTTCTTTGATGGCATTCTCGGCGCGGGTTTCTTGTGGTTTTTTTTTGTTGCATCAACTTTTCTCATCTAACATGATGAAAAAGAATATTCTCCAAGGTGATGGTTGTTGTAACAATTTTTGGAATATCACCAGGTGTGCCAACTGGCTAGTGACATGTGTACTTTCTGGCCCGATGCTTGTTTGCTCCTTCATTTTCTATAAGAAGGATTTCAAGGCCAGAAGTACGGGTTAGCAAGTTAGATAATTTTTGGTCGATTCTAGGTGAAGTTGCAGAGAAAATTGTAAAGTCCAATGATTTTAGAGACAAATACAATATAGGTTTTGAGTTATTCTATAATCAGTTTTGAATTCATGGGGATTTAATATTGTATAACAGTACTAGCATTTGAGTTGAAATGATAAATTCAAACTTATGTCTCTCCATTGTACATGCATATCCAAATTTTGAATAAGATGACTAAGGGTCGTTTCATTCATCTCACTGTTGTGGTGTGTATAATCTTTATTTTAGCTTTAATTCAAGGAATTAATTAAAATTCTTGAATGGGATTATAGGTGGATATGTTCTGTATAAGGATTTGATAAGTAGTATTGGGAGAGAATGCATACTCATGAAATTGTAATGCAATATTGTCAGGGATCTTATAAGTTATATGTTATGTATTAAATCTATCATAAACCTTTAGATGCTTATGAATTTGACTACTGCAATGGATGTATGGCATTGATCTAAGTTGTACTTATTTGTGTAGTTTAATAATTGTTTGTCTTTGCCTAGAGCTTGCTACAAATTGCAAATTAATGACTATATTTTACTATGGATTGTGTTGCATTTATCTCTGTATAAACCTAAAAATGGTCACATCACAATAGTCTGGTAATTAATTAAATATTTTTAATATTTAATTAAATCTCTGAATTCAATCTACGTATAAATAAATCTAAATAATTTATTTATATTGTTCATTCTTTCATTTAGATTAAATAAATAAGTTTATTTCGATTATATTGTTTATTTAATTACATAAACATTATGATTTATTTATATTAATTATCATGTAATCTTGGCTTGAATATTTTATTCAAATGAAGATTAAGTATTCTTCTATTCTTAAAATCTTCTAAATTCCGTTCACAATTAAATATTCTAAATATTTAATTAAATTCTTCTAAAGTCTATTCACAATTAAATATCTCAAATATTTAATTAAGTCTTCTATAGTCCTAAAATAAAATATCAAATTCACACAAAATTAAATAAATTTATTTATTTAATATTGGATTATCTTCAACAACCGTGAAACAAACTTCAAAACATAAAATTAATTTCTCTGTTTCTGAGCAAGGTTGTTCCTGTGGGTTGAAGACAAACCTCCATTCTTCTCTCCAACCTCCCAACATCTTCCATCTTCCTCTCCACCTCTCCATCTCTCACCACTCAAATTTACTAGACAATCTCACAGCCATTGATCTTTGCCAGCCAGACTCTTGCCTGTAAAAATCTATAAAAGGGACTGCTGGTTCTTTGAAAACAGAGAAGCTTTCATATAGGAAAATTATAGCCAATTTGCAATAGCACAACCTTTTAGCATCCATAGTCTTTAGAATCATAGCATAGCATAGTTTAGCATATTAGCATTCATAATCCACAACCCCTGTGCATAATCTACAGCCCCTATGCATATCCATATACCAACATTTCACTTCACCAACATATAGAATAGAGAAGTACTCTCCCTTTGCATACTCGTTCTACAGGTTGTCATTCTGAGAAGCTTTGCTTATACAATCTGAGAGCAGCAACTTCAAGCAAATCCCTGGAGATAGAGGACAATGAAATGACTTTGAAGAAGCTCTGTTTGAACCTTTTGATTTCATTTTATTTAGCTTTTTTAGTTTAATGTTGCATTGGTGTGTTTTTATTATCTTATTTTGATACTGACATTTCCCACACACATTTTTCGCGCCCACCATGGGGCACTTGCCCCAATTTTAACATCTTTTCATAGGTTTTTCTGACAGGTTACGGCTAAAAGAGCGTATTAGTGCATTAAACATGCTTCAGTGCAATTCACACCCAGTTTAACGCTCTTTAACTCTGTTATAGCGCCCTTCAATGATTCCTCAACGCCCATCAGTGATTCCATAGTGCCCTTTAGTGATTCCTCAGCGCCCTTCAAGGATTCCATAGCGCCCATTAAGGATTCCATATCACTATTCAGTGATTCCATAGTGCCCTTCAATGCTTCCTCAGTGCCTTTCAGTTATTCCATAGTGCCCTTCAAGGATTCCTCAGCACCCTTTAATGATCCTGTAGCGCTTGTTACTTAATCTATAGTGCTCTTGATGTCTTTTTTAGTGCATTTTTTT
This sequence comes from Sequoia sempervirens, assembly GCA_007258455.2. Taxonomy (NCBI): domain Eukaryota; kingdom Viridiplantae; phylum Streptophyta; class Pinopsida; order Cupressales; family Cupressaceae; genus Sequoia; species Sequoia sempervirens. The sequence continues at coordinate 28,768,441 of VDFB02353493.1, read as the reverse complement.
TTCCAACATAGATTTTTCTAAGTATGCAATTGTAATTAGTAATTTAAAGTAAGATTTGACTAGATCCGACACGATCGTGGCCAGTAAGAGCTCTAATTTTTTTTTTTTTTTGAATAGTCACTTCATTTTCTATTTTGGACTAAAAAGAACTCCATGTCTTTGTGAAGCAATATCTTCACCTAGCATAGAAAATTGTTCATTTGGGCTTAAAATTGAACTCTTGTTTGCTTTGATTAAAACGGTGATAGGCCTATGCTCTCCCCTTAACTGGGTGATCAAAATGCCAAACTCATCTATTTCATTTCATGCAATTTCAATCTTTGATAATACCTTTTAGAAGGCCTTCCGTAGTGGGAAAAAGTACTCACCCTATGGGAACGACCTAAGTGGGAACAACTAAAGCCAAGTTTTCCAACCCACTTTAATCAAATGTGGATGGTTGATGAAAATCCCATTCGATGGTAGTGTGCATTGATAACCATCCCCAAAGCCTTTGTTCTAAAGGTTGGGAGGTCTCTTGAGGGAGTCTATCATTTGTCGCACTGAACAGAAACCCTTACTACAAACTTAGTGTAGTATCCAACTAAAGTCAGTTTTCGAACATCATAATAATCACAATGCAGGGGAGGGAAGAATCTACCCCCAAGATACTCACCATATAATTGACAAGGATAGTTTGCTCAGGGGATCTGGTATCCACTTCCATCACTCTGAGTATGCGCCTGGAAAGGACAAAAATACAGGCGCCCTTTCAGGGGTGACACGGCTGTGTGAGTCGATGCAGTTTTAAGATGTGGGCTGTTGATTATTATGGTGACCTACTTGAGTACTAAGAGTGAGTCTGCTTGAACTATCTATCATGTGTAAAACCTGTGAAAATAATTTTTGAAAAATATTTTGATCATACACTTGATTTTTAGTATAGGACTTAAGAACAACTATTCTACAACTTGCTTGATGTGTCTTCGAAACATTAATTCAGTAAAGATCATTCAAAACTCACAATTACATTGATTACTCCCATGTTAAGAGATTGGAAATCCACAACCTTTGTTAAGAAATCCTTCTCAAATGAATCAAAAAGCCAAAGAAACCCCTTAGCTACAAGAAACTATTGAAGAAAAGACAATTCTTGTACTAAAGTTGAAAGGTTTTACTTAAACATAGAACCTTTATCCATCGATATCATGACTGTGTTAGAGGTTTCACTGATGATTATGTTGTAGAACCATTATACTCACAAGCTTTCTTTCAAAGAAGAACCCTTTCTCAAAGGCACAACCACAGTCAACGTATTCATTTTTGTTATATTCCCCAACCTGCAATTGAATATTCTACTCGTCAAAATCAATTTCTGTAATAGAGAACTCAATCACATTAGGCATTTCTCACAAGTCCATCTTTTTACGAAGCTACGATCAAACTTCATAAAGTGCAAAATCATCTTTTCTTGATCTTTCGCTTAAATTCCCGCCAATAGGATTTTCATCCTTTCAATTAGGGAAAAACACAAGCTAAAGACTAGAAAACTTTTTAAGTCATAGAATCTTCATTCTATCATGACTTTCATATCCATCCAAAATTGCAATATTCAATTTCTTTTGATCAAAAGTTAGTAGAATTTGGGGCAAAGCTTATGCTTGTTGTCACGAGATCTCAAAAGCACTTAGAAAAAGATGAAAGAGAAAGTACCACAAGCAAAATGGGTGATAATAGTGGGAAGGAAGAGAATCCATTTCATATTGAAGGGTTAACAGAAGAAAAGCTTCAAGAAGTAGAGTAGGATCCCCAATTCCATACTCTTATAGAAATGATTTTAGAACGGAACAAAGAAAGATATTTCCTTTCATTGGCTAATCAAGGAGCTAAGTTACCTTATGATTTTGATATAGAAGGGATTAAAGAGAATCCTAAAACTCCTCCTAATGATTTTAGTTCCCTTACACAACAGATAAAAGAATTACAAGGGAAAATAAAGGAAATGCAAGGGGGTGCAACAAAGAAGTATGTTTTGGATGACATATCTCCTTATCCATTTGATAGGAATCTTCAAATGATCCCTTTTCCAAAACATTGTGAAATCCCTAAATTTGATGGTACAATGGAAAAAATGACCCATTGAACATGTGAGAGATTTCTGAAATATGAGTCTAGAATTCGCTTATGAAGATACTTACTTAATGTGATTATTTCCACAAAGTTTGGGTGGACAATCCATGGAGTGGCTTTCAAAGATCACTCCCCCCATCAAAAATTTTGAGGAGTTGATAAATCAGTTTATATCACAATACGCCTACAACATCCAACACCAGATAACCATGCTTGATCTTTGTAAAGTGAAACAAAAAGTAGGGGAATCTTTCACTACGTTTTTGCAAAGATGGAGAAGATTGTTTGCACGATATTCCTGTCCTATTCCTGAAAAAGAAAATATGGATATCTTCATCAATAGCCTAGATCAAGAATCAAGCTACAGGCTTAATCTTCATTGTCCTCATAACTTTGAAAAATTGATTGAAAACTCAATCACCATTGAAGGGGCTTTGGTCAAAAGAGGAGTGATAAAACTTGATAATCCAAGTTCATCCAACCAAAACAATAATGATAAAAAAAGGTTTTGGAATAGAAATAAAAATTTCGTCAATGATGGTATAGTGGATGCAAACAATCTACGAACAAGACCATCTATTTCCAACCTATCAAGTGCTCCACGAAACAACCAACAAGGAAATACCAACCAACAAGGAAACAACAATCAACAAGGACAAAACTCCAATCAAGAAAGCATGACCAATCAAAACACCAAGGATAATCGTGGTAATTTCAATAATAATCTTGGCAATACCCAAACATCAAATCTACCAAGACCTCCATTCTTTTCAAATCGACGAAATTTTACCACTTTGGGTCAATCTCTTGAGTCTTCTCTCAAGAAGCTTCTTGATAATAAGGTTATCACCTTACCACCACAAAGAGATTATGATCCACGAGTCAAACAACCATCATGGAATGACTCATATTATTGCAATTATCATTGATGTAAAGGTCATAGAACAAATAACTGTCAAGCCTTGCGAAATCTAGTACAAGATTTAATTGACAATGGCATCATTACAATTGAAGGACATCATACCAGCGACGATCATCAAGCATTCAAAGATCCTTTACCAAACTATCAAAAGGGGGGAACATTTGATACCAAAGTGAAAAGCATAAATAATGTTGAAGACAACATAATCTGCCACATCTATGCAGATGATCAACGGGTTAATGTTATTAAAATCAAGGAAAAACAAGAATATCAATAGGTTAATGTGACCATGAGAGGACAAGCAATTTTTTTTTAAAGGAAATTCATCTAAGGCAGCTATTCCTTCTCCAAGTAATTATAATCTAGTTGATCAACTGAGAAAAACATCAGCTCAAATCTCCATTCTTGAACTTCTCAAAATATCCCCCGTACACAAGAATATTTTAGAAGAAGCTCTTGTAAACACAACTGTCGACACTGATCTAGATGTAAACAAATTTCAAGCCATGGTGGGACATTTGTCTTCCCCCACTTGTCTTTCATTTTCTAAAAAAGATGATGCCTCCATGACACATCTGCATAATTCATCGCTTTATCTTGAAGTCATGATCCATAAACACTGAATCAGATGTGTCTTGATAGATGGAGGAGCCAGTTTAAACATTTGTACCTTAAAGCTAATACATTCCTTAGGAATATCAAAAAATTCCATTGATCCACGAAGGAAAATAACTATCAAGGCATATGATGATGAAGAAAGAGCTTCTAAAGGACTAATAATGCTGCCTATCAGAGTGGGACCTATTGTGAAAAATATATTTTGTCAGGTTCTAGATTGTGATCTTTCCTATAACATACTTTTGGGTCACCCATGGATTCATGATATGCAGGCAGTACCATCAACGTATCATCAATGCCTCAAGTTTTCATATGATGGACAAGAAATAAATATACAAGCTGATTACAATAGCACCCAAACTTGTTCAAATCTGCGAGCAACTCAAGACACCTTTGTGTCACACAATAAGGAGGCTTTTACTGCTTCTTCTTCCAATCTACAAGGAAAATTGCAAGAATTGACAAAGAATCTTGACACCAAGTTACATTTTAAAGACAAAGGAGTAGGCGAATATTTGCTATGCCTTTCTACCTTACCTCCTTCTCCGAGGTCACATGGTCAGCCAACCCTATCAAATCAAAAGATCGCAACAACCTCTACATCTCAAGCTTCTATGCCAATCAAAAATTTTGATGGACAATTCATTAAAGCTAACACTATCGAAGAAGAAGCCGAAGATAGGGACATCCTAAGTTGGCTATACAGAGATGAAGATGAATCTCTCTTGCACATCAAGTTACCTACCAAACAATATGGCAAAGGGTATACTATCATGAAAAAAATGGGCTATGAAGGAAATGGTCCTATAGGAAAAAGAAAAGAAGGAATCGTTGAGCCAATTCAACCTACTTCAATACATCCAAAATATAAAACAGGACTTGGATATGGTAAAGATACGGAAGGGTCAACTTCATAGCAAGTGTACCAAACTCATGAAGGAGAATCAAATTTAGATAAACCCCATGAAGATGTCATTCTACAAAAAATTTATGGATCAATTTTTCAATTGTAGAATAGTTTAGACACTGATTCTAATGAATATGAATGGGATGATATCTCTGATGATACCTTCTTAACAAAGAAAAGGGTGGATTCCATACACAAATTCGTACCCACATTTTTACAAGGGGAGGGCTCAAGGCCTCCACTTGATTATGTTTTACAAAGCAATCATGACTCAAGTGAGGATGATTCAGATTTTAGCAAGATTGATAATCGACAGGAGAATGCCATTATAGACTTTGTCCATCATGAAAATGACAACCATATCATGACTTTGATAGCTCAAGACCTTACCCAACCTAATGATTCCATGCCTTTAGTCTATCCAGAACTTATTGATTGGCACAACGATGCACCTATCCATATCCCTACATTCCATGATGATGAGGATATTGTAAATTTCCTTTGTTCATCTAATGAAAAAAATAATTGTTTCATCCAAGAGTCTCATACTCAAGATTTTGATAGGGAGGGTGTCAAGTCTCTTAGCTACAAAATAAATGAAATAAAAGATGGATCTATTGATGAAAACTAAAAAACGACAGTGGTAGATCACAACAAGAGAAAAATAAAGAGTGAATCTGATGGTGAAAAACTTTTTGAGGCACTGAAGGATGAGAAACTTGACACTCTTCCCAAACATTATCAAGAAAGATCTTCTATTTTGATTGAGCCCACAAAATCAATCAACATAAGTACAATAGAGCAGCCAAAAATCTTGCAACTTGCAGCATCATTAACATTGGAAGAAGTACTAAAATTCATAGAGTTCTTGAAGGAGAATCAAATCAATTTTGCTTGGTCATATGCTGATATGCCAGGGTTAGATCCTAATCTGATAATGCATCATCTATCTATAAACACAGGGGCAAAACCTGTGAAGCAAAAACTTAGAAAAATGCATCCACATGTTGCATTATTGGTTAAAGAAGAGTTAAAGAAGCTTTTAGATGTTGGATTCATTCAGACTATTGACTATGTAGAATGGATCTCCAATATCATACCTGTTTCAAAGCTGGACGGAAGGATTAGAATTTGTACATATTTCAGAGATTTGAACAAAGCGTGTCCTAAAGATGACTTCCCTTTACCAAACATAGATATGATTGTTGATTTAACTGCTGGCCCTGCAATGTATTCATTAATGGATGGATTTTCAGGATATAACCAGATAAAGATTGCACTGAAGGATCAAGATAAAACAACGTTCACGTGCCCTTGGGGTACCTATTGCTGGAACATAATGCCATTTGGGCTTAAAAATACAGGAGTGACTTATCAAAGAGCAATGACCACCATTTTCCATGACATGATGCACACCTTCATGGAAGACTATGTGGATGACTTATTGGCCAAATCCAACACAAGAGAAGGACATCTAGATATCTTGTCAAAAATCTTTATCAGAATGGAGAAGTTCAATGTTCGATTCAATCCAAAGAAATGTGTCTTCAGTGTTAAATTTGGAAAACTCCTAGGATACATTGTTTTAGAAAAGGGCATAGAGGTCGATCCAGGAAAACTACAAGCTATAATGGACATGCCACCACCACGAAATATTAGTCAGCTCTGATCACTGCAAGGACGACTACAATCTATCAGGAGGTTTATAGCTCAACTGGCAGACAAAAGCTTACCATTTACACATCTATTGCATAAAAATGTCCCATTCAAATGGGAGGAAAAGTGTGAAGCAACATTTAATCAGATCAAGCAATATCTCATGAATACACCAGTCCTAATTCCACCAGTTCTAGGAGAGCCCCTCATACTCTATATTTTAGCAACATAAGTATCTTTGGGAGCATTACTTGCACAGGAGGATTCTACAGGAAAAGAAAGAGTTGTATACTATATCAATAGAAGTTTAACAAGTCATGAACTAAACTACACTTTCATTGAAAAAGCTTGCCTAGCAGTAGTGTTTTCTTCCCAAAAGTTGTGCCACTATATGTTGGCTTATACAGTTAACCTGATAACCAAAATCGATCCACTAAAATACCTCTTAAGCAAAGCTACCTTAATAGGAAGACTTGCAAAATGGGTAATGATCTTAAGTGAGTTTGAAATTCACTATGTAGATCGAAGAGCTATAAAAGGACAGGTCATATCAGATCAGTTGGTTGAAGCACCTTTACAAGAAGAAACCCAATGCACATTGAATTTCCTGATGCAGATGTCTTCACAACAACAATTAAGAAATCATGGACATTGTACTTTGATGGATCCTACACGCAACATGGCTCGGGGGTAGGGATTCTTTTTGTTACACTTGAAGGACATACCATCCCAAAATCATATCAGTTGATGTTTCCCTACACAAATAACATAGCTGAATATGAAGCATTGCTCACAGGAATGAAGATAGCATTGGACTGGCGGATTACAGAGTTGCAAGTCTACAGTGATTCACAACTTGTCATTAATCAAATCAATGATGATTATCAGACTAAATATGATAAGCTGCTACCTTACAAGAATATGGTGGATGATTGTAAAAAGTATTTTGTGCCAATCAAGTTTTCACAAATCCCACAGATTGATAATAAAGCTGTAGATGCAATGGCTACAATCGCTTCCTTGTTATAATTATCAGACAATAAAAAATGGTACAAATTCTTGGTGGAACAATTGTTTTCTCCCACCTATGATAATCCTAAGACCCAAGACATATGCCATTTAACCGGTTCTGATTCACCTTTATATGGCAAGACTTATACCTACCTGAAAAATAATCATTTTCATCTATTCCAAGTGATAAGATAGCTTATAATAAATCATTAGCATCAAAAGCAAAGGTTTACAAGTTGATAGGGAACCAAGATTTTAGGAAACACATGACATAGAAGGAATTTTTTTTGGAATTTATATTACATCTATAGTATAGGTTAGATAATAAATAATAAATTAATATGTTGATGTTAATGTATAAATAAATAATCATGTTAGCAAATAATTAATTTGGGAGTTATTTATCATAGGTAGTTGATCAATATAGTTGTTGGGTAGTTGGTGCACAAGAAAAGTTAAATGGATTTATAAGCTAGTATGTATGAACAATGTAAGACACCTAAATGATCAATGATCATCCCGCTATACCTTGATCGCTGATATCCTTTACCGACGTGGTCTTGATGGTACGCTCCTTCAATGTCTTGAACGTGATGAATCTGAACAAGCCTTACAAGAGGTTCATGGTGGTATTTGTGGAACTCATTCAAGCAGTTTAACCTTAGCCAAGAAACTTGTTAGAATGGGATATTATTGGCCTACCATGGAGAGATAATCTTTTACTTTTGTTAAGAAGTGTTCTAAATGCCAGATACATGGGAATCTTATTCATGCACCTACACAAGAATTGCAGCCTTTCACTCTGACATGGCCTTTTTCTCAGTGGGGACTAGATCTTGTTGGAAAAATTCATCCTTCATCATCAAATGGGAATAAATTCATCATCACAGCTACATAGTATTTTACAAAATGGATCAAATCTGTTCCTTTGACGACAGTGACTGGTAAACAAATCTCTTCATTTATCCTGAATTACATCATTTACCGATATGGAATTCCTAATTCTATCATCACTGATAATGGGAGGCCTTTGAAGAATCAGGATGTTGATAAACTTTGTGAAAGATTTTACATCCAACACAGGTTCTCTACACCGTACTATCCACAAGGAAATGGTCAAGCAGAAGCTTCAAACAAAACAATCTTGAAGATCTTGAAGAAGACGATAAATGATGTTAATGATTGGTATGTCCAAATAAATCCAGCCTTTGTAAGCATACCAAACCAAAGACCACACACCAATGTGGTGTCACCCATGCCTGGTATATGGAGCAGGCTAATCTACCATTAGAGGTTGGAAATACCTTCGCTTAGTCTCACCAAAGGGGATTGATAAAATGATGAACAGTAGTATATCGCCTACAAGAGCTAGAACTGCTAGATGAAAGACGCCAACATGCAACCCATCATTTAAAGGGTTATCAATGCTATGTCCCAGAAATACAATCACAGAAAGTTAAACCAGCAGACATTTCCAAGTAGGTGACTTATCTTGAAATAAAACCACGCAATCAACAAAGACAAAGAAAAAAGAAAAAGGAAAATTTGAAACCAAATTGGTTTTAATCCATTTGTCATCATTGCAAAAGATAAGGGTTCGAGCATATCAGTTATCTATGTCAGAAGGGGACCTGTTTGAATAACTAATCAATAGCATTCACTTGAAGAAGTTCTATGTTTACAAACATAAAAATCAGAAAAAGTCCTAAAAAACACATAAAAATTAGAAAAAGTCCTGAAAAAATACATAAAAATCAGAAAAGCAGAAAAAGAAGGAAAAAAATCACATGATCTAAAAAAAGTGCAATAAAAACAAGTGGTGAAAACCTGGCAAATAGGCGCTACTTGTGATAAAAATAGGCTCCTCTATCTATTAGCTTATGTCTTGCATTCACTTTACGACATCATCTATCCATTTCTATCATCTGTACATATCTATCATATCCATATCATGTAGCAGGGATCCTTGTGTTTCATCATGGCTTGATGAAATTTGTACATATCCATCATATTTAGGTTGTGTTTACACTGGGGGCAGAAATACAGACTAAACAAGAGAGGGACAACAAGCTTTTAGAATATCACGAACGGACAAATGATGGTTTGCCAAAATGCAACATACATTGACGCATCTAATCAACCACAACACCAACACAATCACTCAATGCCAATGAAATCAAACATGGTCAAAACAACGTTAATCAAAACACAAACATCAATGTTGATAACCAAGTTGGATGATCTTAATCTGAATAATGTTTGAAATACTTTAGGCAAAATTTGAATTGTTGGTTGATTTTCTATCATATCTCTGGAGCAATTCGATGATGTACTGAACTAGAAAAGCAAGGAAGGAGTATGATTTTTCTTTGTCTGCTATTTGCGAGGAAATCATTAGTACTATGCAAATTGGTCGCGAGACATGCTCTACTAAGTATCATTGATGATATTTTAGAATTTGCATGGGAAACAGGTTAACTCTTGTTTGTTTATGCAAGCGATACTCAGGTCATCTTGGTTCAATTATACCTAGATGCTTGTATTATCTTGCTATATCAAAAATCATGAAAGCAATACTCAGGTCATCACTGGTGCTAACATACCCTTTGATGCTTGTATTAACTTTCAACATTTCAAAGCTCTATGATGGCACAAAAATCACAAATAAGCTCGTAGAATGGCAATATTGTACAAATACCCTGTATGGTTAGTATAGATTACTTTCATTTTAGAATTTTCATTTGGCATTTATAGATTTTCCCAAAAGCTGGCAAAGTATCAAATGTTTCATATCTTTTTGAATAAAATGACTGAGTACATTTTGACATTCACAAAAACATCATCACATACATTTTTCATACATATTTGCATCAGAAAATGACCCAGGTGGATCCAAAATACCTGCAAGTTCCATAGTCTCAGAATTCATCCAAAGAAGCATCAATGTGTAGAGCTCACAGACATGATCCTGATGCAACTTTAATGGGCTCAAAAGGAGTTCGCATGCAGAAGTTATGCTCAGTCAAAGGTTCGGTGAAATAGGCAAATCAGGGGTTCAAAAAGGCAAAAATTTGATTGTCTCAAAATGAAATAAAAATGATGCCAAGTCGTAGTGCTCGTCGTGCTGATTCCAGAACTATATTCAGTTTCAAAAATGGAGCTTGTATGTGAAAGTTATGTCTGGTCAAAGGTTGGTCAAAATTTTGACTTTGGTTGACTTTGATGACATCAACAAGCTGACATAGCAAGTGGTGACGTGGCAAGAGTGGTGAGTTGGCACATACATGGTGGAAAAATAATATGGATTAAACCATATTGTTAAAAGAAAACATGTATGGTTTAAAAATTAAAAGATTTTTATGATTTCAGGGAGGATTTGGTGGGATTTTATCCCTTAAAATCCTCTTCCCTTGCCCATAAAACAAGGAGAGGAAAAAAATCCCGTAAACTTGCATTTCAACAAATTAACCCCTTTAACCACCTTTCTCATATTTATCGGGTTTATTTTAAAGAATATTCAAGGAGATTATTAAGGGGCTTTTAAAAGATATTTTTAAAGATTATAATGCAAGTCCAAAATTATAACGGCCCATAGTTAAAGGGGTTCCTTTTTTTAATTGTATGGCTTGGAATTATAAAAGCCAAAGGTGGATTTATTTTTGAAAGATTAATTTGTTATACTAACGGGATATTAGTTGTTTTTATTGTAAAAGGGGGAAATGGTTGGAATTTTTACTTGTATACGAGAGATATGCAATATTTGCAAAATAATATGGTTAAAGCCATATTAGCAAATAAATGTGTATATAAAGGGGTGATTTTTGTAAAGGGACAACTGGAAAATTATTGAGTGGAGAATTTTGTACGAGAGTTTTCTTGGAGAGAATTTGAGAGAAATAATTCTTTGGAGGAGAATTTACAAGGTGTTTATGTACACCAAAAATTGTAAAAGAGAGAGATTATGGAGAGATTATTGTAGGTTCTTGGAGCTTGGGTATTGTAAGAAAGCATAATTTTGCTTGGCGATATCAATAAAGCGGTCCCAGCATTGAGAAGCGGACCCGGAGACGTAGTCCACATTAGACGAACTCCGTTATCAATCTGCGCATTGTGATCCTTCTATTTCTTTGTCTCATTCTTCTCTCTTTTGTCTCAATTTTCTCTCTAGTTTAAATTCAGTATTTGAATTTCTAATTACTTATTTTGTAATTTCAACGGTTAAAAGGCATAATCACGCAATTCTGTATTAGGTCAGGAAATTACTATAATTAGATTTAATTTACAAGTTTATTTTGTAAACTCTAATTACAGATCAGAAAATCATAAAAACAAAGCATATATCATAATCAAAACATACATGAGCATTCATAAATGGTATCATCCATCATTTCACATTTACATTCATAATCATTCATCAATAGATTGCAACCATATCATAGCATTGCACTTTCATTTTCATATCCAAAAAATCATGCATACATATACATCATAAGCATTAACATCGTGAAACCATCACATAAAACATCATGCATATAAAAAATAGACACATACTCATCGAACAAACAAATCATCGCTGCATATCATATATCTCATAAATGAATGTCAAATGTACAAAAGATGTCAACTATACATGACATAACATCATCAAAAAATGGGATCATATCAGTGTGTATACAAATGTCTCAACAGAGTATCAATAAGACATATAAGACATCATGCAAAAAGCACTACGAAGTGCTATCCTCTAATGCTGCTGGTCTAGGACCTGCCCCACCTGTACCTAATGGACCTGCTCCACCTGTCTCTGATGACCCTCTGGCATGTCAAGTAACAAGGTCATTCTGCATGCCTCGATCACATCTCTATCCGCCTGCACAAGCTGCGGAATCAACCTCCATGTCTTTGGGAATTTCTCCCATAACTGCAAGACGCCCAATCTCTCCTGAAGAATCATCAAGTCAAAGCAAAATCAATATCGAATCATCAAGAAAAATCAATCAAATTTGAATATCAACAAATTATTTGTTTTTCATCCTCATGGAAAGCAAATTTATCAAAATCTTGTTTGTTAAATAACAACTTTAGAAGCAAACTTATCAACAACCTATTTGTTTTTCATCATCATGAAAAGAAAATTTATCAAAATCCTGTTTGTTTTTAACAACTTTAAAAGCAAACTTATCAACAACCTATTTGTTTTTCATTATCATGAAAAGAAAATTTATCAAAATCCTGTTTGTTTTTAACAACCTTAGAAGCAAACTTAACAACAAACTATTTGTTTTTCATCATCATGGAAAACAAATTTATCAAAATCTTGTTTGTTTTTAACAACTTTAGAAGCAAACTTATCAACAACAATTTGTTTTTAACAACTTTAAAAGAAAATTTATCAGCTACTATTTTTTTTCCAACAACCTTGGGAATAAATTTATCAGACAAACATCATCAAATCAAGGCATCGCAATACACAAAATTGGGGCATTTTATCACATTCTATCATTACAGGGGCAATTTAGGTCATCAATTTTTCATCTCACATATTTATTTCCATGTAAATTTCTTCACATCATAATTTTCAAACGATGAATCAACATCTTAAAAATCATAAAAATTGAAAAATTCCAACAAATTTAAAAATTCAATTTTTTTTCACAAAAATCAAAAATCTTATCGATTCATCGTCTGAGGGGGCATATACCTATCAAACATTTAACAATCAGTATCTAGGGAAAATTTCAAAATTCTTTGAACTAATGCGTGAAAACACATCACTTTAAAGAGGGGAAAAATGTATACACCTGAAAATGGTCACATCACAATATCTGGTAATTAATTACATTTTTTTAATATTTAATTATATCTCTGAATTCAATCTATGTATAAATAAATCTAAATAATTTATTTATATTGTTCATTCTTTCATTTCAATTAAATAAATAAGTTTATTTAATCACTTTTCTTATCCATATCTTAATTAATTAAATAAACATTACGATTTATTTATATTAATTATCATATAATCTTGGCTTGAATATTTTATTCAAATAAAGATTAAGTATTCTTCTATTCTTAAAATCTTCTAAATTCCGTTCACAATTAAATATTCTAAATATTTAATTAAATTCTTCTAAAGTCTATTCGCAATTAAATATCTCAAATATTTAATTAAGTCTTCTATAGTCCTAAAATCAAATATCAAATTCACACAAAATTAAATATATTTATTTATTTAATATTGGATTATCTTTAACAACTGTGAAACAAACTTCAAAACAGAAAATTAATTTCTCTGTTTTTGAGCAAGGTTGTTCCCGTGGGTTGAAGACAAACCTCAATTCTTCTCTCCAACCTCCCAACATCTTCCATATTCCTCTCAACCTCTCCATCTCTCACCATTCAAATTTACCAGACAATCTCACAGCCATTGATTTTTTCCAGCCAGGCTCTTGCCTATAAAAATCTATAAAAGGGACTGCCGGGTCTTTGAAAATAGAGAAGCTTTCATACAGGAAAATTATAGCCAATTTGCAATAGCACAACCTTTCAACATCCATAGTCTTTAGAATCATAGCATAGCGTAGTTTAGCATATTAGCATTCATAATCCACAGCCCCTGTGCATAATCTACAGCCCCTGTGCATATCCGTATACCAACATTTCACTTCACCAACATATAGGATAGAGAAGTACTCTCCATTTGCATACTTGTTCTACAGGTTGTCATTCTAAGAAGCTTTGCTTATACAATCTGAGAGCAGCAGCTTCAAGCAAATCCCTGGAGATAGAGGACAATGGAACGACTTTGAAGAAGCTATGTTTGAACCTTTTGATTTCATTTTATTTAGTTTTCTTAGTTTAATGTTGCATTGGTGTGTTTTTATTATCTTATTTTGATACTAACATTTCCCACACACAATCTCATGCTCCACATAGTTGATATTATCAGTGAACAACCAATTTTATTTGATATTATCCTATTGTGTTGAGCTATTCAATGGGATTATTTGTTATGTGTTAATGTTGTTTATGATATTGGTGCAGAGGTTGTAAACACATTAAGGGATCACCCTCCTGGATCTTGCAGAGCCCAAAGTGTAGGAGGATTTTTAAAGTCCTCATCAGTTGGTCTAGGTCCTTCGAGCTGACCTTGTTTGGAATTGGCAATCCCATAGGTAGATTAGAAGACCAACCTGGTCACAATGTAAAAAACAAACCAACACCCTCTACCTTTAACCCTAAACCCTAAACCATTAACCCTTAAAATCTAAACCCTTAAACCCTCTACCCTCTATCTCTCTCCCACTCTAAACTCTAAACCTTTCCTTGTATTCTTTTATAATTTTCATTATTCTTATTTATTTTACACTTACATTTTACAAATACACATACATATGCATTTCTTTGCTTTCATTTATTTCTCATGTAGTTTAATAGTTTGATCGATTTCATTATTATATGTGTTGAAGACTTTTAGAATTTCAATTACATTAATTTATGGATATGTTGTATCTATAACACTACAAAACCATATGCTCTTTGCATTTTACACTTGCATTTAGAAATACACATTTATATACATAGATATAGATTTTTTAATGATATGTTGCATTTATTGTTCTAGGAGAGCATCCATTAATTGCATTTACATTTACATTTAAAATGCACATACATACATACATACATACATACATACATATATATATATGTGCGTGTGTGTGTGTATGTATATCATTTGTATTCAATGTTCAGAAACAACCCATTAGGTCTGCACATGGATAAAAATTCATAAAATCAGATCTCCTATACATGTTTTGTTGAAACCAAGGCTTGAACCTCTCATTTCACATGCTTTTCTTCACAAAACTCTTGAGGACAACAGCTATACCTTCTTTATTTCTCAGCCTACACCCTATTCATGCATCCTACAATTACAATAGTATCCATGGGGCCTCTTACACAAGCTATAGTAATCACAAAAAGTGTAAGAGCCCTTTATATCATGTTTTGGCTACAAAACCCTAAAAAATAGGGTAACCGGGCTGTATGCAAAGAAATGAAGCCTTCTAACTCAAATCAATGCCTTAAGCCCTCAAATCAGATTCAAATCAAAGCTAACACATATCTTCACGACCTGGAATTAATTTCACATGAAAATATGGCTGCATGTGACCGTACAGTGCTGCATAACAAGAAAAATATAGAAATTTTGAAGAAAAACACATATTTTCGAATGTCAAGATCTTGTATTTTAAATCCTCAACCATCAACAACCATTATAATGATCATTTTATGCCTTTTAAAGGCCTTTACATGTCAACCACTGAACAACCACCTATACAATTGGCTTTTTAATCTCTTATGATCACATGAAACATAAAACATACTAATTTCAAGGTTGTTAACATCACTATTGAAATGTTTTAATTTTTTGACCTTTCAAACATTAAAATGTACATCATTAAATTAATTATGTAATGGCATAAAAATTAAAAACATCATGAATTAATTATGTAACCACATAAGTCAAATATAATTCTATCAAGAAATTAATATCAAATAGATATAATCACATAACTCATACATTTCAATGTCATTGATCTTCTTCTTCATCCAACTCTTTGTCTATATCATCCGATGCAGATTCGACATTGTAAGGATTGGTCATATTATCATCATCATCATCGATATCAGTTTTGATAATGTCATTATCCACATGGATATCATCTTCATGAACATTAACTCCTACATCATCATGATCTAGTTCCTCCTCTTTGACATCTTTGTCAGGAACATCATCAACTAATTGTTGATCCTGATCATCATCTACATCATCTTCTAGTTCTTCGGTATCTTCTTCTTTCACCACATTATACTTTACCGGCCTTCCTCTAGGATCATGTCCAGCTCGCTTGATCAACCTTGTATTAACCATGGTAAATCCATTATCATGTTCAATAATAGTTCTCTCAGGATCATTTTCATTCAATCGTAGCCTATACCATAGGATGACGAACATAATTAATCTAAAGGACTTAAAGTCACACTCAAGTATATCATCCAAAATCCCATAGTATCGATTTTCTAAAACTTCTGGACGTATGTCGCTTCTAGATGAAATATTAGTCACCTAAAAGACTGTAGTTATACCAGAATCACAAGTTTTCTTCATGTCATCCAACATTTTGATTCAAAATTTATGACCATTGCACCACATAGCCTTGTGGTGTTTTACTTGCAATATGTCAAACATGTAAAAATTATTGCAATATTGTTAGTTGATAAATATATTTATTCTTGGCAGAATGTATGCAAAGAAAACAATCTCAACATATATATACATCGATATAATTGAAAATAATTAAATAATATGGGTGATTAATATATTTATACGTACTTTTTTATCTCTTAAACCATATGCTAAATCAATTTCCCTTTGTGTAACATTGGAATCTCCATTACGATGAGCTTCTTTAACCAATGAAGCCACACCTTCCCTTGTTAATGCGCAGCTAGATTGTTGACATCGCTCAATCCATACTGTCATCCAATCAAGATTGTTGGAGATGTACAAATTTAGTGCATCCCACTCTCGACCAACTGTATAAAAAAATTTGAAATTCACAAATGACGTATAATTAGTTAAATACCACAGTATACGACCTTAATTTATAATTGATGTTTATTGAAGATTAAAAATTACAATATACATAAAAACCATATGTAAAATGTATTCCAATTAATCTCCATGACCATCTTATAATTACCTCTCACTTTCCTCAATCTACCTTTCCCCATCAGGTATGTAACGCCCCACCATGCAAACCCCAAAGGACAACATAAACAACAAATTACTGGTACACAATTTTTTGTTTTTTTAAAAAGAAGAACAATTCATAAGATAAACATGAACATATATTGCATATAAAGCAATTATACAATCACAATGACCATTACGTCCTCTGGGATACATGAGATGGCATCACAAAGCCCTAAAACTAATACCACAACAATAACGAATGAATCAAGATTACATAAAGATAACATCCAACCATCCATGATCAAAAGAGATGAAAAAGATACATATAACATTTTATTAATAGTTAAATATGCCAATTGTGGAGTATATTTCCATAGATACAACACCATTTAGAATTACATATTATGAAATGTTAATACATAAAAGTATCAAGTATATATATACATTTCATGAACGCCAAACATTCATCAGAGATCATAAATTAAGAACAAGGGTTACAATCATTACAATGATAATAAAAGTTACATCGTATAAGAGATACAGTGATACAAATGTGTTCCTCAACATATACGAGAACAATACAATAAGATAGATTAATACAACTGAAAAGGTGAATACAAAGTAACAAGATCAACTTCGACTTGGGTACAATCCTGGAGTCACCACAACAGACACATATCTGCATAGCTCAATCCTATGTTGGGGACCCAATGGGGTGCATAGCATGTTCCACCTGACCACGTGGACTCGAAAGTCCACCCCCCTGTGCTAGGAGTTGACAAGAAAGATCCCCATACCACAATCCAAAACAATCAAATGAACCAATAGCAAACCAGACTCCACAACAAGGATATCATCAACAAAGATAACAAACCACAACATTGCCATCACTTAGCCAAAACAAAATAATGAAAATTCCAACATAACCAAATATCAAGATTATAGCTCAACACTAAATAACTATAAGAGGTGCCAACAATAATAGGATCCAGGCCTTCAAATAAAATCACAATATCAACCAACAATAAATATCAAGGGCACCTTTCATTAACATCAATCAAGTTTCCATGAGGCATGTGTGCAACACTAAAAGATAGAACTTGGAGGCTTTTAACAACAACACCATGAACCAATTGCCTCAATAACATCAACAATTCAATCAACACTCCCAGAGGCAACCAAACAAGGGAAAATAAATAGGTACTATAGGAGAGTGTCATTGCATGGCCTTACATGGATTTTCCAAGCAACCTATCACAAGGTACCACCTCCATCTATGGTTATCCAAGTTGCCTATCTCAAGGCGACTGCTCCATAGGGTGACTCATGCGAAACCACTTACCTTTCGTGAGGACAAGGCAATGATCTTACCAACTAGGTCTTCTCATCCCATCCTTAGCCTATGAAAGCACTAACGGTATGGGTGAGGCTTATAATTAATCTTGTTTAATTTTTATCTACCCACCTACTAGTTAATTAATTACATTGTCACTTGCTTAAGAAACTCTTCCATGGGTTATCCAAACAACCCCTTTGTGTGCCGACCCCCATGAAGAGCCACTCTCCCTATGACACCAAAACTAAATACAAGCAAGGGGTGTACCTCAGCTCACAGAAACAAAATCAATGTATACATAATTCAAAACATGCGAGGCAAGAACCATCTTGCAAACCCATTCCATATAACTGAAGCAAGAACAAGGGAGGTGCCACCCACAAAATTCAAACTCAGAGATAGGATCAATGAATCACAAAGGTCCAACCATGGAAAAACAATATAATTCAAGTTTTCTCCAATGCCTCTAGAAGTCTAAAATACCAAAAATCCACAAAATTCCCCAGAGGGTAATTCAAGCTCTCGGGTTCCCAACCATCTCAAAAGTGACTAAAAGAAGGTTATTGAAAAACATCTCCTCAATTAGAATTAACACAAAAGGGGAGACTCACATCAAGAATCCACAAAATGACCAAATAACTTCCATAAAAATGACAAGAGAAGAGTAAAGGAGGCAATATCATAATGAAATAGTAGCCAACACTTCCAAAAGATTATTAGCATTATACAAGACCAATCACAATAACCAAGAGCATGGTTAATCATTAGTACATCCAAAAGAGTCCTATCTAGACATCAAACAAGCAATACGTTTAAGCCATGTATTTAAAGTAAAGATCGCAAATGAGATTGACATTAAAATAAGCTACTTACTTGATTAAATTAAAAAGATTATATGTCAATACTTCAAGAGAACTGAAGCACTTATCTCAAAACCCTAGTATTAAAGCCTTACTTTTACCATCCACTAACTTATCTAAATAAATATATTCATATATATATTATCAAAGGTAGCAATCTAACAAATTATATAAGCATATAGCTGTATTTGTTAACTTGTCTATCCTTTTCTTTCTAATAGGATTTCCATGATTTAAATTTATTATCTCTATTTCTATTTCTACATCTATTATGAAATCATTAAGTCATTAAAGACAGTTATAAAAACATACTCTTTCCCAAACACAACATAATCCATGGACTTCTTACAGATCTAAGTCAAAACAAGCAATTTACATTTATTTAAATGCTCATTATGAAATTATACAAAATAATTAAAGAAAACACATTCTTTCCTTTCTGATAATTTTGAATTTACTTCCTATATTGTTACCTCCTATTTATCCATAACAACAACCTCTAATCTCTATTTCAATTTTTTTATTTATTAATACCATTTAATTCATCTATTTACACTTCATATTCCATTGTTACATGCAATTACTAACCTAAACCACTTTATTACATTCTATTTTCTAAAAGAACATAACCTAATTTATTATTTTGTGTTCCTTGAATAACCTTAACAAAACAACCAAATAGTAAATAATTGATATTATATAAGGACAACCAATCGTTCATTATTATATAGTCTCATTTATTTGAAAGCATAATTCTCTAAACATGATTAACCTAGTCTATTAATTTAAACCAAACTATGCAAATACTCAAATACCATTAAATCGATTCTTTTTCTTTAATCTTCATTACCAATTCTAAATAATGATTTGCAAAAGTACAATCTAACTAAATAGTTTTACATTCATTATGTAATTATTAAAATAATTAATAAGATTATAGACATGTGCTAAAATTTACATGTCTCAAAACAGTTTACTTTTACTTTAAAACGTATATTATTTATACACATTTATTCACACATATGGTTACATATATATATATCATTATGGAGGACCACCTATGTTTGTACATATAAATATATTAATATATGTTATCATAATTATTTGCAATTGCCAATACTGTTGGTATTAGAAGTATTTCCACCAATAGCATTATCATTAGTGTACGCCCTAATATTTTCAATGCTATGACTATATTTACAATATTTCCTCCAAGTTGGGAGAACTTTCACAAGCTAATATTTTCTATAGTTTATTAATGAATTCATTAATATATAAATATAATATCCTTTTACTAAAATTTATTAAATAACAAATAACATTTTACTAAAAATTGTTGATGGAATAATTTAATAATTTATCTACTTTAATTAAATAATAAATTTTACTTTACTTAATTAATGAAATGATAAATGAATTGTTTAATAATCAATGACTTTTCACTACCTTTACTACCTTATTTATATTTTAATAACTTTATTAGATAGTGGGGGCTCCCTTCAAAACTGTTTTATGATGAAATCTAAATCATAAATATGTTTATATTTATTCCTTACTTTTAGGTTAAGAAATTTCATTTCACATGATATCAAGGCTACGAAATTAAGGGGATAAGTTCTTTTAACATGAATATTATTATTATCACCATGAAGTTTGCAGCAATGTGTTCGGGGAAAAGAGTTTACCATTACTTAATGATTCTATGTAAGCATTATATTACTTTCATCCCTATCAATTAAAGCGGAGGCACATTTCTTAGATTACCACGTTAGGCTCTAAAAAGAGAGAGATATCATTTTAACGTTGAGAAGTTTTCCTTTTAATAACATATCCAAATAATGTAGGAACTTGGCCGAAACTTTCAGTTTAATAAACATACCCAAAAATCATCATCAAAACCCTATTTCAAGCAAATGCTGCCGCTAACAGATCTAAGCAGGTTATTAAATTTTTACGCCCTTCTATTCCCGTGTGCTGCAACTACAGTAGATTGTTAGTGGAGTCAAGGAGGTTATTTAAACTTTTTAAAAATCCCTAAATGCTCAAGCGTTGTGGCTGGGACAGGTTGACAATGAAATCAGAAAAATTATTTAAACCTCTACATGCAACATTCTATTTTCAAGTACTGCAGATGTGAAGGGTTTCAAACAACATCAGGGAGGCTATTTATGCCTCTACAGTCTTCTATGCTCGACTGTTGCTGCTGTGACAGGTTGCCAAAGGTAACAGGGACATTATTTAAAATTTATACACCCCCAAAGTCCATATTCTGCACTTGTGATAGATTGCTCAAGGAATGAAATGCAGCGGTTGCAGAAAGAGCGCAAAATAGATTTTGCAAGGAAGCTCTCAAAATTTTTGCTTGAAAAAGAGGCACTCCAAAACACATCCTAACATCGTAAACTTTGCTTGTCTCTGGTACATGCAGACATGCAGTTTAGTAGATGAGGACTGCACATACTTCACACGACAGCACCCTTATTGTATTACATACAAAGCTGATCATTAGGAGTGCATGGTTACCCTCATGCCTGCAGCCAGGCAAGTTTAGTGGATGAAGGCTGCCCATACTCCAAAGGGATGGCTTAAAGAGCACACTCTTAGCTCTGACTTTCTACATGAGTCAAAGTTTTATTTTCGTTTCCGTTTTTCCGTTTGGTCACGTCAGTCATGGTTATCACTCTCACGGTTAAGTTTTAAATTTTTTCAAAAGTCCTCCTCCCGCCCAACTAGCAGTCACAATCATAGTCTCCCGCCTACTACCAACTATCCAATCCTTTGAAAACATAAACACAACACTCTGTAAAGTCTCTGTTGGTGATGGCAGAGAGCAAAATCCACACAGTTGATGTGTGCATAGCAGGAAAGGAAGTGCAGAACCAATCAAGGGTAGCAAACAATTCGCCCTACAATAAGGCTTCCATCTTATTGATCGTCTTAATGGTTTGATTTTCATGGATTGTCGAAGGAAGACGTCAAGATGTCCATTTATGACAGCTCTTCGTCTATTAAAGCAGAATGTAAAAAGGAGAGAGGGGATGCCAATTCTTGGTCTAGTAGAAGCCACAATCTACAATAAGATTAGGGTGGAAATGAATAATGACGTTCTTAGTACTCTTTAAGTTCAACCCCTCACCAATGTGCTATTTAGGCTATGTTTTTCTTGTTTCTGTAAGGCTTTTCTGTATCAAGTTTATCTATCAAGTTTATCTATTTGGCCAGTAGTTCTTTAAATTTTATACTCGACTCTATAAAGTGTTACTTTTGCACAGGTTTCTTAATATGATACCCGAATTCCATCTCAGCCTCCATAAGAAGCTTAGCAATGAAGGGATGGTATAAATAGAAAATGGGAATCACATAGCGATGTTGCTCCTCGCCCACATAGATGGCCGCACAGCCCTTAGGGACGACCTTATTTCTATAGGAAGACTCCAAAGGGCAGACAAGGGTTCCATTTCTAGGCTTCGTCTTCTCTAGGGAAGGTCTCATGCAGCTGGGGATTCAATTGTGAGACCTCAACAAGGATATTTTTGACCTCAAACAGTGAAATGGGTGCCAGATTTGGTTTCCAAAGAGGCATGAGAGCTTTTCGACTTTGAAAACCTGTCTGCCCACTTTAATCTTCATGGCAACCTGGAAACTATGCTCTTTGTAAAATGCTCTCAGTATCATGACAGACTAGATTTAGATATACTGTGGCGAAATCCATTTCAAAGATTTTCAAGGGATAAAGATTTCAAAATGTCATGTGATGGGGATTCCGGCAATCCATATGATATGAGAAGTCAAGAAAATACAACATTCAAGTTAGTCCATTCATACAATAAGACTATTGAGATTATGGAGGTGTGGCACAATTCCACAATAATGAGGCCTCACATTCACGATTAGGATGTGTCGAATGTCTTTGAAAATATTACTAAAATAGGCCTGTGTGCATGTTTCTTTGATATGCAAGTATTTTACTGGATTTTTCCAATCTAGCAAAGATTTGAGTGTAGTGTGCACTATGCATGCAAATTGTTGTAGAGGATTGATTAATTCTTATGCATGAAGTCTTTGTTGCAAGTTTTGGCTTGTATGTGTCTAGATGTTTTATCCCTATTTTATTAATATTCATGTTTTTTGGACTTATTTTTGGATCTAGTATCATAGTTCTTTTAATTCCTAGAGCAACAATTTAATGAGCATTTTTTTTGGAGATCATAAAGGAATTTTTGTAGGTGCTTTGTGGCTAGCAAAGGATGTTTTTCTTTTCTATTGTTTGTAGATGGATAATCCCAAGGTAATATTCTTTGAGGAAAATGCAAATCCAATTATGTCCTTTTGCCATTGTTATGAGTTTAATGATGTTATAAAGGTTCTATTTTTCTTCCTATGC
>VDFB02353493.1:28731833-28744778 GCA_007258455.2 Sequoia sempervirens | reverse complement strand
AACTTGCCAAAATTGGCATACCAAATTTTGAGCACGTTGTTGACTTCGAGACCTTTCCAACGGTTCAAATGGTTCGTGAATTGGAGTCCTGGATCAAAAGTTATGGCCCCGAGAAGTTGGCGCAAATGTTCTTTTAAAATTTGAACTTCAAGTTGTAATTTTTTGGCGCCAAACCCCCTAAATTCAAATTTGAATGTTTTTTTGGCTCCAAACTAAAGAGGAGCTCTATTTATGGGTGGGTTTCTAATTTTTAGGTAACTTTTTGGGGATAAGCTCGCATATTGCGAAAGGGTGATTCTGTAGCTTTCTGTAACTTGCATGTGTTGTAGAACTTGGGGATTTGAGATCCTCTGCATATAAGAAACTCCATTTTTTGAATAATAAAATTATTCTCTTGTTTGTGGGTTATTTTCTAAGTCTGGGGCTACGCCCTCATCAACCAGTAAAGGAAATATACACACCAATATAGAGCGCCCAACAATGAACATATAACACCCAATGTTTGATAATAATTACTCCAATTTGGAAATCATATGTAGGGGAGAGGGGTCCATAGTGGAATGGGCTCCAATAGTGGGAATAATTAGTCCTCACTAGGCCTCATAGTGGAGCATTTTAATATCCAATTGCAGAACACTTTTTATCCATAAAGTACACAAACTGACAAATCATGTGATGCCATATCGGCGCACCAATAAAACATGACTTAGTGCACCACTATCAGTCTCACTTTTTTTTTTAAGCTTTTTTGTTAAGCTTTTTTTAATACCTTAACAAAAAGCATGCTGATGTGCCATCAAATTTGATGATGTGACCCTAAAATTAAATTTTTTAAGCGAGTTGCCAAATAAACTGCTGTACAAATTTTGGACTGATTTGAAATTCCATGTAGGATTTTGAGAAACACGAAGTTAGGGTGCTCCACTATGGGCCCCTCTCCCCTAGTAGCGATATGGAGAACTCATGATACATATCTGCAACTAGTTGACCAATCTGAATAATGGATGCAATTGTCTTTAAAATATTCGAATAGATGGATCTTTGCAAATTTGTTTTCAAAGAAGATTCATGAATTTGCACATAATTCAATAGTTAGGGTGGATTAGTTTCACAACCGAAATCCTCAAAGCCCTAAACCTCTTAAAGAAATAAATGAAATAAATTCAAATAATGAATAATTCATTCCCCAATGCACCTTATGTAGTCTCCCACTCACAAATATTTGAATATTAACTTTAGAAGGGAAATAGTGACTTTATAATATTTAAGTCCCATTTAGTCATTTTATATAATATTAGTTAATTAATAATATTACTTATAATATTTTCTTTGAAAGAATAATATTAATCAATCAATAGTTAATTCTCTTAATTAATTTTGGTTTATGAAAATGAAATAAACCAATAAAATATTTCGACCATCATTTGGAAAGGGACATTACAATAATACACTATTGAATTTGGCTCCATTTTCCGATGAACGTTTGTCGGTCGTTCGACAAATATTTGTCGGAAAAGTGACAAAATGATGAAAACAATTTCGTTGCTATTTTTTCATCAAAACTTTGATGACGCATTAAACATCAAAATAACGACGCAGATTCATTGGTCATCGGCATCATAAAATGACTCAGATGTTCGTCGAAATATAAACAAAAAGTTCGTTGAAATATCGACGAAAAGGACAAGGAGTTACGACGAAGCCTTCATCGCAGCTAAGCAAATACATTAGACTTTTTATGTTTTTCATCGGTAGATTTCATCGAAATTGCAATGAAATGGGCAAGGAGTTACGACGAAGCCTTCGTCGCAGCTAAGCAACTTTGTCAGACCTTTTCTATGATTCGTCAGTGTCCTTCGTTGAAATTGCAATGAAATGGGCAAGGTGTTACGACGAAGCCTTTGTCGGACCTTTTCTGTGATTCGTCAGTGGACTTTGTCAAAATTGCGACAAATCAGGCAAGTAGTTATGACGAAGCCTTCGTCGCAGCTATAGCAACTTCGTCGGACCTTTTCAGTGATTCATTGGTGGTTTTCGTCAAAATTGCGACGAAACAATGCAATTTGTTTTATTTAAAATATTATTTGAAATGTACCATCGTGGAGACTCTTGGCGATGACCACTGAAGCCAACCCATCGGTGAGAGATCAATCATCGACACAAGATAGAAAACTCACTCTGATAGTCCATGTCTTATCGATGACTTCCGTCAGCAAGACAGATCCAATGTTACACCGATCTCATCAAGAGAACAAACCTTGTAGAACATATTGTTGACCTAATCAAGCTCTTGAACAACTTAAACAAAATTAAAATACTAACACATACATGAGACACATGTAATGAACTTCCAATATCTGCTATCTTTTTTTTTTATATTGAAAATAGTTTAAGGCCCATTACATATCATGAAAATTCCTATCCGGCATTAGGATCAGTACAACATCAAAGCATTTCCATAACATGAAATATATTGTATCAGTACTTTACACAGCAAGAAAGAAACCAAAAAAAACCAATTGTTTTCAAAACTAGCATAGACAATACAAATTGTTGTTAACAGCACCATAGGTTGCTGCTATTCAAATCAGCGTAAACAATACATAGTGTTTATTACATTCTCCTCATTGCTGAATTCTTCAATATCAAGGTTCTCCATTGTTTCTCCTTGGGGGTCCAACTAATGGGGGCCGTGGGGGCCGCGTTGTCTTTCTGGGCTTGCAGCTTCATCAATTGCTCTCTGGATCTCATCAAATGTCTGCTAGAATAGCACGGTCTCTTCCAAGCTCAACCTACAAGCGGGTCCACTTCTCAAATCCTCTTTGGTATTGTTAGCAGCACCTTCAGTTATTGACTTCAAGAAATTCTCCATTGAGATCTCCACAAGAGTTGAAACCTACAGAGCAACAGAGTAGAAAGTGAGTCTCTTGCAAGACTCAGTAAGTACCCTCTTGATACCCTTAAATTTATCATCATTTCTCACCTTCCACAAATGCCACATGATCTCATTGGATAAGAAATACCAAAATAGCTTACAATCAAACTTGAGCTTGAAATTACAAAAACATAATATCATGCCAATTAATTTTACCATTGCTATTCTAGACCTTCAGCTTATGGTAGAATAAGTACCAAATTTCTTGAGCATAAAAACATTAAAAAAAATATGTTTGATAGTTTCTGGAGTCCTGTAGATACTGCATATTTCAACACTTTCATGGTTAGATTTATAGGGATCTATCTTTTTCATTAATGCAAAAGTAGGTAAAGGAGAAATAATTATAATTGTAACACTATTCATAGTCTAGTAAATTATGTTCATAATTTGTGTTCAATGGACCTCAGCTTTATCATTATACTTCCCATCTAATACCATATTTTAATCCAGGGTTCAACTATCTCAGATTTAAAGAAGCACCTATAATTAACCATTTAAAGTACTATAAAATAAGGTAAGACTTTTACTTGAGAAATATTTAGTACACTTGTAGGATTAAAGTTCTCGCAATCATCAGGATTTATTGGCACACAGACACAACTTGCAACATATGAAGTAATGGATGACTAAAAGTTAGTGAAATGGTCCTTAATATGTGAGTGGTTTGCAAATTGATTGGTAGAAAATAAGGTTACAAACAGATCTACATGAAAAATTATGAGGACAATCTACTGTAATCATCAAAATAGATGAAAAGTGCAAAGGAAAGAGTCGAGCTATATCTCTAGAGCCTAAAAAAAACACATGCAAGAAACATAAAAAAAAGAACAAACCAGTTTTTGGATGAATACAAAATGGTGCCTTCAACAAGTGATTCATATGCTTTCACACCTAACATAGGACATTAAGAATATTTTAGTCTTTCTTTGTGAAATTAACTACTTATAGAATAAACCCAGAAACCAATATTATATACCTCCATGTCTAGCCGAGGGTAGGTATAAGAGAAAAAAATTTCTTCAATGCAATGCTGAAAAATATCAATGTGTGTGTAGGTTTGTATTATTCAAAATATCATTTCATTGCCGGAGGAAAAATACCAAAGTGATGATTTAAATTTCAATCTTCACATAGGCTCCCTTATTACTACACATGCATATACAAGCATTATTCAAGCTCTAAACTATTCAAATATTAAGGATTTAATTAGCTATAATATGGAAAGTTGTTTAGACATAATCCATCATCTTTTACATGATATCTTTATTCACTCCTAGCGCTTCAGATAAATTTGTATAAATGAGACAAAAATGTGAATCTTTTGTGACAAAGAAAATTCTTAAAAGGAGGGGGGAGAGAGCAAAGGGTAGGGGCAAAGAGAATGCTTGAATGTATAGAAAAGTATAACATTTTGATCATTATAACAATGAAATGAATCTTAAATTTGAAGCATTAATATCATTTACAACATTTATAATCAAGAATAAATGTAAGTAGAGAAAATTTTGCATACCTGCAGATGGTACAAAATTTCATGGTTAAATCGAAGCCTCCCATCAACAACAAGATCCAAATATCCGTGTATCTATCTCAATCGAGCCTCTAAACCCTTCAGAGATGTCAATTTTTCCACTAACCTGTTATGCACAAAAGTAAAATTTTAGAATTATCTCACCATTAAAAATAGAAGAAACAAAGCTTTGAAACCAAATCCACACACAACACAATTGCGGTATTCATACAAAGCCATACAAACAAACTAAAATCAAAACATTGGAATGGAAACAACTTCAAATTATGATGCAGAGCATGGATTTAGGGTATAAAGAATCATTTTTCTGCCACCATAGTGAAAATTTAGCACTTTCTTTCATCTTTGTATATTGGTTTGATGCTTCAAACGATGCATTTCTTATATTGAAAAGTGTACTACCTTATTGAGCTTCTCTTTATTTCGAGAATAGTTTAATATTCTCTACTTAATAGGGCCAACCACGTGATGGTGGAAGCTCCTTTGGCCCTTCCCCCCCTCTCACATCACTCTCAATTCCCCATAACCATTCATATAATATTAATCATTCATTCATCTATTAATAACATATAACATTCATTCATTAACATATAACATTCATTAATTAACATATTCACATTCATTCATTAACATATAACATTCATTCTTTCAATTTTTACATATTATCAAAAATATGGTTGTCATGATATGATTACAATCATTTTTTTTTGTTTCTTTCTTAAAGCTAAAAAAATTTCAAGTGGAGTATCATTTTCTAAATCATCTGTCCCCCCTCTAGTTGTTCTACCCTCTACTTGTGATCTTAATGTACACCTAGTCGTCTGCTCATGACGTGGACGCCGCTGCAGGGGGGTCTACTGCAATAACAAAGAAATGTTAAACTAATATGTTTTATTATTATTGTTACAAGTATTTAATTAATTAAAAGAACATTAGAGTGGTTCTCTTTACCTGATGGGTCCACGTCATGTTCCTAAACTTCTGTTATAGACTCATGCTCAACATGCTGAACACCCTCTAAATCTTGATCTGCAGTTGAATCATGAAAGGTTACATTAATTAATACACAAATTGAAATTAAATATGTTTCAAAGAATATAAGAGTGACCCTCTTTACCTGATGGGGCCACATCATGTTCCTGATCATGCTCAACACGTTGATCATGCTCTATATGCTCTAAAGTTGAAACACGAAAGGTTACATTAATTAATACACCAATTGCAATTAAATATGTTTAAAAGAACTTTAGAGTGGTCCTCTTTACCTGATGGGGTGACATCATGTTCCTGATCTTCTCTAGCCTGATCATGCTCAACATGTTGATCACGCTCTACATGCTCTAAAGTACCGGGATGCACACCATGACCTTCATCTGTAGGTTCTACTCCACCCTCACCAGGCTGCATTCCAATGTCATGTGTAGTATTATCATTGCTTGAATGTTTAAAATAAATAGGCATGTAATTACTTTATGGTGGAAATTAATATTAAATAGATTGTACAAGTATTCAATTTTAAATAAATTTTATTTAGTTTATTTACCTGCATGTCAGATGTAGTGGAAGGTCGTGTTTGCCCAGTCAAGAATCTTAGGCATTTAGCGATAGCTCCATAGCCTTGTTGGAAGGCAATCTTCAGGTCATCTTCTGTGGGAACTCTGTTGAATTCAGAGCCCTACATTTTTGCATAAGATCATGAATTTTGCTTCTATGGTGTGATAAAGCCAAAATTATTTTCAATTTATTATTTGGATACTATATTTCATTTATTGATACTTACAATTTGTGTGGCTAATTTCATATGACTATCAGAGCCAAGTTTGTGATGCCCATATTTTTCTAGTCTTGCCTTTGTTGCCTTCGATGTGTCGGGCAACCTATGAAAAGTTTGAAATACGTTAGATTATGTAAAAAGAAAGAGTAATCAATATATAATTACATTGTTGATAGTATAACATACCTTCCTTGGCCTGGTGGTGTCTTTTATTTTTTATTTTCAGCCTTCTCCTTTCCATCTGACAGCAGGTCCTTCCACTCCCTCTCCAAAATCATGGGGGGACACTCGTACTTTTTGTTCTTCTCTAAATGTGACCTATATTGGTCCCTCACATACTTTAGATAGGTACCAGCTTTCTTAAGGACCTTGGTTCGATTGAATGTTTTATCACTGAACAACACAACTAAACGGTTAATGAGCTCATCTTTTAAATCTTGATTTTGGGAATTCCACTGTGTACGTATGGTGGGTCCGAAGAGCTACAATGTAATATCACTTAGATGTTTATAAAAAACATCATTTCCTACAAAATGATCATGGGATCAATAGTCTAAAAAGAGCGATCAATAAATAAATTTCAATTGGATTATATATAATAATAATTAAAACATTTTAAAGTACCTGGGACCTTCTCCATCTTTATGGGAACAAAATCCTCGGTCACCACAAATGTGACCAGCAATGTTCTCGTACTAGTAATACGAGAAGATCCAATAAATGCTACTAAAACATCACCAGTACTAGTGGCCTCTGCATCCCCAGGTACATGTCCTGATGCATGTTATGGCATGTGTTCTCTGCCAGAGGGTGCATGTGTTTTGGCATGGGGTTAGATGATGTGATTTATGTGTAGGAAGATCAGGATGGACACTTGTACCAACCCCTACTCCTCGGGCAGCACTTGCAGTACCCTGATCATGGCCAGGAGCATCATGAGGAGGCAAATAATCTTATAAAAACAACACATATTTTAGTTCATGACATAAAAGAGTACAAAATATAAAACCATGAATGAACTTATGTTATAATTAAAGACCTCATGACAACTTACTTGCAATTTTTGTGATCTCTCAGTCAATATTTTAACCCTCTCTCTTATCTCATCTGTTTGAGGCACTATGAATATCAACTTAACAATTTCTTCATTGCATTTCTTTTGGATCTTCCCTATCATATCGAGAGGGTTTGTTGAATAAGCGATGTCATCATCACAAAATATTGACTGCACCTCACTATGGATGCTCGCGTCTACTGCTGGTGCCTTTCTCCAATCAGTCGACTGCAACAAGAATATTAAAAACATTATCGAAATTAACCCAATAAACTTATCAAAAAAACATAATAATAGAACATTTTTCTCATATCTAATTTGTACAATTACAATGAGGTAAACCTATCAGGTGGAAGCACCTGAAGATACATCGCGATCTATGCTCTGGGCCAGAGCCTTCTCTGTACGATCAATGTCCCGTTGTGACAAAAATTAAATATAAAAAAACATTATTGAAATAAAACCAATAGACTTACAAAAAAAAACATAAGAATAAAATGGTATATTGGAGTCATTAATTAGAGGTTGGGTAAAATGGTACATAGTACGTACCACCCCCATAGTAACTTGTTCGTAACTAAGTGAATCAAATTGTAATCAATTAGCAACTCTTTCCCTGCAGTTATTGATTTTATTACACATACGAATACATGGTTTCCCTCGAGCACCTCAAATATGTAATTGGGTTGCTTATTTGTTGACCCAGGTCATGTACTATTTATAAACCCTGCAATATTCCCTAATGCTTTTGGCCTTCCATCAATGTATATAGCTACTCCTTTATTTTGATCCTTATCTTTTAGTCATATATAATTTGCTGACAGTGCATACCTACACATACTTCATGTATATCGAACCAGTTGCATCCAATCTTTGTAACTGTAATAGGGTCCAACATACTCCATCAATTCAATAACTTTTTCGTAACAAACCTTTATGCCGTCCATGCAAAATAGGCCCAAACCATGTAATGATGATGGTGCTATGTGATATATCCTCTCGTTGACACAAAAATTGGTGTTTATTGGAGGAAGTTCTTTGGGTACCCATTGTTTCCATAGATGTTTGTATCTTAAGGGCACCTCGACATCGCCTATGCTCTCATCATCATAAGAACATGACCCCCCTTCAGCAAGAAAAAATTCCATGCGTTTACAAAATTTTCTTCTAATCTTTTGACCTCTAGTTGATCTCCTTCTTTTAGACATACTACATGTCTCGCTTTCCTCTTCTCTTTCTGAATTTACCTCGCTCAAGGATGACAGATATGAAAAATACCTATTTGGTGGTACCTGCACTCCCAAGGATGTTGGATGAAGTTCTTTCATGGTGATGTGATCCCAAGGTGACATTATGATTAATCTATAATTTCATCGCTAGGTTATATGGTAATCAAGTCTTGATAGATTGCAAGTTATTGTTACTACCATCCAAATGTGTCCATCACAAATCAAATCTACTTAATGTTTTAACTCCCAAACTTTGTAACAAGTGTTAAATGTGACTATGGTCCACCAGTTACACAACCAAGGCCTCAAATGCATTCTCTAATTGTAATGAAAGGACTTTTACTCTTCATTCAAGTAAATAAACTTGAAGGGAAACACCACCAAGTGGTTTATTGGACACCTACATGACTAAAAATAGCAGCAAATTTACATTTAATTTCCATATGTCTAAGTGGTTAATGGGGAGGGAGTGTGTACTAGGCTGGATTAAGTCATCATAAGTTTATGCTTGGCTTAATTTTTTTTTAAGTCATCTTAAATCTTCCTATGTCTAATTGCTAGAGACTTTGGTATGTTTTAAGGTAGGATGATTGATGAAAGAGCCCAAAGAGCCTTTTTCCATGGTATCCAGTACACATAGCAGCGGTCTTCTCTCTTATACGGTTGGACATAATTTAAAGAACTTAGCTAGAATTATTCATTTAACGTAAGGTTTTCTCATAATGCCATCATTGGAAAAGTATGATCAAATTCTTCTATTATGAAGAATTGGTCTATGTGCCTCTAGTAATCACTATAAATGTTTGTAAGGATAAAATGACTAATTGCATCAGGTAGGAGAGAATCAACTTTGAGTTCTTCAAAGATTATATTCCTCTATTCATAATTTTTAAGGGTTGTGTGTGGAGGAGGTTATCACTACCAAAAAGGAGGAGACATCTTTGTATTCTTTTATAATTTTCATTATTCTTATTTATTTTACACTTACATTTACAAATACACATACATATGCATTTACTATTTTCATTTATTTCTCATGTAGTTTAATAGTTTGATCGATTTCATATTATATGTGTTGAAGAATTTAGAATTTCAATTACATTAATTTATGGATATGTTGTATCTATAACACTACAAAACCATATGCTCTTTGCATTTACACTTGCATTTAGAAATACACATTTATATACATAGATATAGATTTCTTTAGTGATATGTTGCATTTATTGTTCTAGAAAAGCATCCAGTAATTGCATTTACATTTACATTTAAAAATACATATACATATATACATACATACATACATACATACATATATATATATATTTATATATGTGCGTGTGTGTGTGTATGTTTATCATTTATATTCAGTGTTTAGAAACAACCCATTAGGTTTGCACATGGATAAAAATTCATAAAATCAGATCTCCCATACATGTTTTGTTGAAACCTAGGCTTGAACCTCTCATTTCACATGTTTTTCTTCACAAAATTATTGAGGACAACAACTATACCTTCTTTATTTATCATCCTACACCCTATTCATGCATCCTACAATTACAAAAATATCCATGGGGCCTCTTACACAAGCTACAGTAATCACAAAAAGTGTAAGAGCCCCTTTATATCATGTTTCGACTACAAAACCCTCAAAAATAGGGTAACTCAGATTACGATTTGTTAGTGAGTTGTATGGACAAAATCATTAGCACCAACTCATTCTTGGAGTCTTTTGAAAAAAAAGCAAATTAGGTGGCAGTTAAGTACAAACCTTATAGTGTCAAGATGAATGAGGTGATCAATTTTGATTAGCCAACTAATGAAGTGTACCATAAATGGGTAAATGTATATTTAATTTAGGAAGAGTGAAAATGAGTAGGCTACTAACGGTTGACAAATCAGCTGTTGCAGTTACAATAGATTCCAATTTTGTTTTTTGGTGATAGTCTAGGTGTAGAATTGAAGTTTTTTGTTGCTACATCAACCATTCTCAGTGGGCACGATGAACAAGAAGATTCTCTGGGGAGATTATTGTTGTAACAAATTTTTGGAATATCACAAGGCGGTCCAATTGGCTCGTGACACGTGTGCTTTCTGGCCTGATGCTTGTTTGCTCCTTCTTTTTTTGTAAGAATGATTTCAAGGCCAGAAGTACGGGTTACCAAGTTAGATATTTTTGGTCGAGTCTAGATGAAGTTGTAGAGAAAATTGTAAAGTCTGATGGTTTTAGGGAAAATGCAATTTAGGTTTTTAGTCATTCTATAGTAGGTTTTGAATTCATGGGGATTTGATGTTTTATGACAGTACTGGCATTTGAATTGATATGATTAATTTGAACTCATGTCTCTCTATTGTACAAGCATATCTGAATTTTGAATTAAATGATCAAAGGTTGTTTCGTTCATCTCACTGTTGTGGTGTGTATGATTCTTGTTTTAGGTTTAATTCAATGAATTAATTAAAATGCTTGAATGGGATTGTAGGTGGATATGTTCTGTATAAGGATTTGATAAGTAGTATTGGGTTATAATACATATTGATGAGATTGTAAAGCAATGTTATCAATGATCTTATATGTTATGTGTTAAATCTATCATAAACTCTTAGATGCTTATAAATTTGACTCCTCCAATGGATATATGGCACTGATCTAAGTTGTACTTATTTGTATGGTTCAATATTTGTTTTCCTTTACCCAGAGCTTGCTAAAAATTGCAAATCAATGATTATCTTATACTGTAAAATGTTGTTGTAGTTATCTCATGCTCCAAATAGTTGATATTATTGATAAACAACCAATTCTATTTGGTATTATCCTATTATGTTGAGCTATTAAATGAAATTATCTGTTGTTAATAATGTTGTTTATGATGATGGTGCAGAGGTTGTAAAAACATTAAGGGATCACCCTCTCGGGTCTTGCAAAGCCTAAAGTGTAGGAGGTTTTTTAAATCCTCGTCAGTTGGTCTAGGTCCTTCAAGCTGCCCTTTATTGGAATTGGCAATTCCATAGGTAGATTAGAAGATCAACCTGCTTACTGTAAAAACAACCAACAACTTGCATATGTTTGTGGTGGAGGTATTAAAGAAGAATTGTATGCCTCTATTTCCATTCATTAGATCTACCTTAGCCTAGCATATACTTGGGCTAAGTCTACAATTGCTTCAGACTAATGCGATGAAGGCTCTGTGTGATGAAATCCTAGACCTCAACCAAGATGTGGGTAGATTATGGGAGTTTTTCCAAAACCTGAGGCTGGTGGATAAAAATGTGAAAGAATAAGTTATTTTATTTTTTCTATCTTATCTTATACCATTTTACGAGAATGGGGGTGCCAATGTATGAGAAGATCTTTGGAAACTAGGCATGAAAATTGAAGGTTAAAGATAATGAGGGTGCCAAACTTACAGTACTCATTGCCCCTTGGTCGTCTATTTTCCCTGAGTGCCCTCAACCTCGTCCTTGGTGTTGGTATTGACCTTGTTTTCACTCCTCCAAACTCTTCCTCAGTGCTAATATTGACCTTGTTTTCACTCCTCCAAACTCTTCGTCGGCGTTGGTATTCACCTTGTTTTAACTCCAAACTCTTCCTTGGTGCTGGTATTGACCTTGTTTTCACTCCTCCAAACTCTTCCTCGACACTGATATTGACCTTGTTTTCACTCCTCCAAACTCTTCGTCGGTGCTAGTATTGACCTTAATTTAACTCCAAACTCTTCCTCGGTGCTGGCATTGAACTTGTTTTCACTACTCCAAACTCTTCCTTGGTGTTGGTATTGACCTTTCACTTCTCCAATTTGATGAGCTACAACCTGGTTTCGTTAGGTTTTCGATATGTTAATTAAATTGAAAATTTTTGAGCCATTTAGCTAGGTTTTAATATTCTACAATATAGTTAAGTATATATTAGCTATATTTTACATAATAAATAATATAATTATTCAACTTATTATAATTATATATTATATTCTTTAACAAAATTATTAAATATGTATAAAATTATTATAATTAATAATTAATAATAAGTATATTTTTATATAATACAAAATATAGTTAATATAATAGTAATATATATTAATATGAGAAAGAGAAACTAAATTTTGATTGGTTGTTTCATGTCAACAATCAAAGGATGGCATGTGCCCTTGGGGAGTTATGCTCAAGGTAGCATGCCATTTGATTAAAGATATGATAATTCTCCTTTAAGAACTCTTCAATGTACCCATTGCACACTTAAGGAGACAGATAAATATAGGGAAGAAAATATAGAGAGAGAGGGAGATAATGACATACAAATAGAAAGGGAGACAAAGAGATAGAGAGGGGTAGAGAGATAAAGAGATAAGGATGAATAGATAGAGATATAGGGAGGGTGATTGATATATCTCTCCCTGTCGCTCTCTATATCTCCCACTATCT
>VDFB02353493.1:28681496-28728597 GCA_007258455.2 Sequoia sempervirens | reverse complement strand
CATGCCATTAATATCAAGGAAGGGACTAATAAAAAAAAAGAACGTGATAGATTAATAGGTGAGAGGATGAGGTAATGAATGATACAAGTGAAGTCTAGGAATATATAATATAGTGAATAAATAACTCCAATAAAATAAAGCAATAGTGAGTAGAGTGAAAATGACATAAAAAATCATAAAAAAAGGTAATAGAAGAAAAGAGATGAGAAACTCAATTGACACCTTTATTTTGAGTTACTAGGGTTAGTCCTAATAGTTATAATAGTGACTAAAGTATGGATCATCATTATCCACTTATCATAGACCAAATAATATCATTAAGAGAAAAACTAAGATCCAAAACAAAGTGGAAGGGTAAGGAGAAGAAAACAAGAAAAAAATATAATAGTGAAGGGAAAGCTAAGGAAAAGTGGAATCAAAGCAAAGGGAAAAATAGGATCAAGGAAAGGAGAAAGATGAAGAGGAAATAGAGGCCAAGAATGGAGAGGAAAGATCAAAATCAAGGTAAGATTAAAACATTAGCATAATCAAAGATTGAGAAAAAGAAGAAGAAAAGAAGATCTAAGGATAATTAATGATCACTATAGTAGACTATTCAGTTTATAACATGATCCTAATTTTATACAATGGTAAAACCAAGTATTTTGTTATGATCCAACATTTTTGTGTATACTATAGTATCTCATGGAGATAGTAAGAAAGTGTAGCAATAGTAATGGGATAGAAGTAGTGTAGATGTTAGGCTTGGGATGTTGTAGAAGTGATACAAAGGAGAAAGTAATAAAATTCTTGCCTTGTCTTGTTCCAGGATTGAGGCATTCTTGACCAAAGAATTTGAGAGAAAAAGGATCGAATAAAGTGTAGAAAAGGGATCAAGAGATAGAGGAATAAAGTGAGATGGTAACTTGCACTAGTCTAATATTAGGTTATTCTCATGCTAAAAGAAGGAGAAGAAAGGAACCATAGCTTAGCAACTCACCCTAGAATGACTCATAGATGGATCATTGATATAAACAAAGAAAAAAATGTTATAACATCTTGACGTAGTTGACTAATTTTTTATAGATAAGTACCTTTGAGGTGCTTAGAAATTTCTCTTAGGCTTTACATGTTTTAATTTTTTTAATTTTTATATTACCCTTTTTATGTATTTTTAATTATTGTGGACATAAACGTTCTTTTTTTACACTTAATACTAGATGAGGAAAGAGAGGAAGAAGTTGATTTTCTATAAGGTTTTAAGGGCCATTGATTAGTTCTAGGTATTGGGAAAATAGAAGGGAAGAGTATTCATGGACATGAGAATGTATTTCATTCTTATCATGGGGTCATATGAGAGTATAATGGCTATAGTAAGAAGTGAAAATAGATTAATAATTTAATGCCAAAATGACTAATTCATTGAACTCATCATGCCAAGTTGCATAATGGATGAAGGAAATTATTGTAATATTTGTAATAAGATAGCTACTAGGAATAGTGAAGATGGAATTTGATGAATGTGTGACTAGATAGGTTTATGTGGGAATAAGAGTGTAGGTAAAATATTGGTCATCTTGGTGCATAAACTAGTAACACCATTGATGAGATCTATTGCTTTATATCATGGCCCAAGTTGTGCTAGAGAGAAGAAGAGTGAAAAGGAAACACAAATTGAGTAAACAAAAGATCAATTAGGTAGAGGATCAACAACCATCAAATCATCATAAAAAATGAGGCATCCATGAAGTCATTCGAGTGAAGAATAGGGGTACATAAAAATGGAAAGGAGAAAAAATGATGAAATAGTTACAAAATAAATTGATTATAGAAGCATAATGGATAATAGGAGGTGGAACACATATATCATAATTTTTCATATAATTGTTATTAGGAGTTAAAGGGTAGGCATCTCATTGAGAGAAATGAAGATCAAATTCAGTGATAGGAAGATGTTAGATATTTGTTTTCCAACAACTTTGGGAACAAATTTATCGGACAAACATCATCAAATCAGGGCAATGCAATACACAAACAATCAATACAAAGCCATGCATTTTATCACATTCTATCATTACAGGGGCAATTTAGGTCATCAATTTTTCATCTCACATATTTATTTCCATGTAAATTTCTTCACATCATAATTTTCAAACGATGAATCAACATCTTAAAAATCATAAAAATTGAAAAATTCCAACAAATTTAAAAATTCAATTTTTTTTCACAAAAATCAAAAATCTTATCGATTCATCGTCTGAGGGGGCATATACCTATCAAACATTTAACAATCAGTATCTAGGGAAAATTTCAAAATTCTTTGAACTAATGCGTGAAAACACATCACTTTAAAGAGGGGAAAAATGTATACACCTGAAAATGGTCACATCACAATATCTGGTAATTAATTACATTTTTTTAATATTTAATTATATCTCTGAATTCAATCTATGTATAAATAAATCTAAATAATTTATTTATATTGTTCATTCTTTCATTTCAATTAAATAAATAAGTTTATTTAATCACTTTTCTTATCCATATCTTAATTAATTAAATAAACATTACGATTTATTTATATTAATTATCATATAATCTTGGCTTGAATATTTTATTCAAATAAAGATTAAGTATTCTTCTATTCTTAAAATCTTCTAAATTCCGTTCACAATTAAATATTCTAAATATTTAATTAAATTCTTCTAAAGTCTATTCGCAATTAAATATCTCAAATATTTAATTAAGTCTTCTATAGTCCTAAAATCAAATATCAAATTCACACAAAATTAAATATATTTATTTATTTAATATTGGATTATCTTTAACAACTGTGAAACAAACTTCAAAACAGAAAATTAATTTCTCTGTTTTTGAGCAAGGTTGTTCCCGTGGGTTGAAGACAAACCTCAATTCTTCTCTCCAACCTCCCAACATCTTCCATATTCCTCTCAACCTCTCCATCTCTCACCATTCAAATTTACCAGACAATCTCACAGCCATTGATTTTTTCCAGCCAGGCTCTTGCCTATAAAAATCTATAAAAGGGACTGCCGGGTCTTTGAAAATAGAGAAGCTTTCATACAGGAAAATTATAGCCAATTTGCAATAGCACAACCTTTCAACATCCATAGTCTTTAGAATCATAGCATAGCGTAGTTTAGCATATTAGCATTCATAATCCACAGCCCCTGTGCATAATCTACAGCCCCTGTGCATATCCGTATACCAACATTTCACTTCACCAACATATAGGATAGAGAAGTACTCTCCATTTGCATACTTGTTCTACAGGTTGTCATTCTAAGAAGCTTTGCTTATACAATCTGAGAGCAGCAGCTTCAAGCAAATCCCTGGAGATAGAGGACAATGGAACGACTTTGAAGAAGCTATGTTTGAACCTTTTGATTTCATTTTATTTAGTTTTCTTAGTTTAATGTTGCATTGGTGTGTTTTTATTATCTTATTTTGATACTAACATTTCCCACACACAATCTCATGCTCCACATAGTTGATATTATCAGTGAACAACCAATTTTATTTGATATTATCCTATTGTGTTGAGCTATTCAATGGGATTATTTGTTATGTGTTAATGTTGTTTATGATATTGGTGCAGAGGTTGTAAACACATTAAGGGATCACCCTCCTGGATCTTGCAGAGCCCAAAGTGTAGGAGGATTTTTAAAGTCCTCATCAGTTGGTCTAGGTCCTTCGAGCTGACCTTGTTTGGAATTGGCAATCCCATAGGTAGATTAGAAGACCAACCTGGTCACAATGTAAAAAACAAACCAACACCCTCTACCTTTAACCCTAAACCCTAAACCATTAACCCTTAAAATCTAAACCCTTAAACCCTCTACCCTCTATCTCTCTCCCACTCTAAACTCTAAACCTTTCCTATTCTTTTATAATTTTCATTATTCTTATTTATTTTAAACTTACATTTACAAATACACATACATATGTATTTACTATTTTCATTTATTTCTCATGTGGTTTAATAGTTTGATCGATTTCATATTATATGTGTTGAAGACTTTAGAATTTCAATTACATTAATTTGTGGATATGTTGTATCTATAACACTACAAAACCATATGCTCTTTGCATTTACACTTGCATTTAGAAATACACATTTATATACATAGATATAGATTTCTTTAATGATTGATATGTTGCATTTATTGTTCTAGGAGAGCATCCGATAATTGCATTTACATTTACGATAAAATGCACATACATACATACATACATACATACATACATATATATATATGTGCGTGTGTGTGTGTATGTATATCATTTGTATTCAATGTTCAGAAACAACCCATTAGGTCTGCACATGGATAAAAATTCATAAAATCAGATCTCCTATACATGTTTTGTTGAAACCAAGGCTTGAACCTCTCATTTCACATGCTTTTCTTCACAAAACTCTTGAGGACAACAGCTATACCTTCTTTATTTCTCAGCCTACACCCTATTCATGCATCCTACAATTACAATAGTATCCATGGGGCCTCTTACACAAGCTATAGTAATCACAAAAAGTGTAAGAGCCCTTTATATCATGTTTTGGCTACAAAACCCTAAAAAATAGGGTAACCGGGCTGTATGCAAAGAAATGAAGCCTTCTAACTCAAATCAATGCCTTAAGCCCTCAAATCAGATTCAAATCAAAGCTAACACATATCTTCACGACCTGGAATTAATTTCACATGAAAATATGGCTGCATGTGACCGTACAGTGCTGCATAACAAGAAAAATATAGAAATTTTGAAGAAAAACACATATTTTCGAATGTCAAGATCTTGTATTTTAAATCCTCAACCATCAACAACCATTATAATGATCATTTTATGCCTTTTAAAGGCCTTTACATGTCAACCACTGAACAACCACCTATACAATTGGCTTTTTAATCTCTTATGATCACATGAAACATAAAACATACTAATTTCAAGGTTGTTAACATCACTATTGAAATGTTTTAATTTTTTGACCTTTCAAACATTAAAATGTACATCATTAAATTAATTATGTAATGGCATAAAAATTAAAAACATCATGAATTAATTATGTAACCACATAAGTCAAATATAATTCTATCAAGAAATTAATATCAAATAGATATAATCACATAACTCATACATTTCAATGTCATTGATCTTCTTCTTCATCCAACTCTTTGTCTATATCATCCGATGCAGATTCGACATTGTAAGGATTGGTCATATTATCATCATCATCATCGATATCAGTTTTGATAATGTCATTATCCACATGGATATCATCTTCATGAACATTAACTCCTACATCATCATGATCTAGTTCCTCCTCTTTGACATCTTTGTCAGGAACATCATCAACTAATTGTTGATCCTGATCATCATCTACATCATCTTCTAGTTCTTCGGTATCTTCTTCTTTCACCACATTATACTTTACCGGCCTTCCTCTAGGATCATGTCCAGCTCGCTTGATCAACCTTGTATTAACCATGGTAAATCCATTATCATGTTCAATAATAGTTCTCTCAGGATCATTTTCATTCAATCGTAGCCTATACCATAGGATGACGAACATAATTAATCTAAAGGACTTAAAGTCACACTCAAGTATATCATCCAAAATCCCATAGTATCGATTTTCTAAAACTTCTGGACGTATGTCGCTTCTAGATGAAATATTAGTCACCTAAAAGACTGTAGTTATACCAGAATCACAAGTTTTCTTCATGTCATCCAACATTTTGATTCAAAATTTATGACCATTGCACCACATAGCCTTGTGGTGTTTTACTTGCAATATGTCAAACATGTAAAAATTATTGCAATATTGTTAGTTGATAAATATATTTATTCTTGGCAGAATGTATGCAAAGAAAACAATCTCAACATATATATACATCGATATAATTGAAAATAATTAAATAATATGGGTGATTAATATATTTATACGTACTTTTTTATCTCTTAAACCATATGCTAAATCAATTTCCCTTTGTGTAACATTGGAATCTCCATTACGATGAGCTTCTTTAACCAATGAAGCCACACCTTCCCTTGTTAATGCGCAGCTAGATTGTTGACATCGCTCAATCCATACTGTCATCCAATCAAGATTGTTGGAGATGTACAAATTTAGTGCATCCCACTCTCGACCAACTGTATAAAAAAATTTGAAATTCACAAATGACGTATAATTAGTTAAATACCACAGTATACGACCTTAATTTATAATTGATGTTTATTGAAGATTAAAAATTACAATATACATAAAAACCATATGTAAAATGTATTCCAATTAATCTCCATGACCATCTTATAATTACCTCTCACTTTCCTCAATCTACCTTTCCCCATCAGGTATGTAACGCCCCACCATGCAAACCCCAAAGGACAACATAAACAACAAATTACTGGTACACAATTTTTTGTTTTTTTAAAAAGAAGAACAATTCATAAGATAAACATGAACATATATTGCATATAAAGCAATTATACAATCACAATGACCATTACGTCCTCTGGGATACATGAGATGGCATCACAAAGCCCTAAAACTAATACCACAACAATAACGAATGAATCAAGATTACATAAAGATAACATCCAACCATCCATGATCAAAAGAGATGAAAAAGATACATATAACATTTTATTAATAGTTAAATATGCCAATTGTGGAGTATATTTCCATAGATACAACACCATTTAGAATTACATATTATGAAATGTTAATACATAAAAGTATCAAGTATATATATACATTTCATGAACGCCAAACATTCATCAGAGATCATAAATTAAGAACAAGGGTTACAATCATTACAATGATAATAAAAGTTACATCGTATAAGAGATACAGTGATACAAATGTGTTCCTCAACATATACGAGAACAATACAATAAGATAGATTAATACAACTGAAAAGGTGAATACAAAGTAACAAGATCAACTTCGACTTGGGTACAATCCTGGAGTCACCACAACAGACACATATCTGCATAGCTCAATCCTATGTTGGGGACCCAATGGGGTGCATAGCATGTTCCACCTGACCACGTGGACTCGAAAGTCCACCCCCCTGTGCTAGGAGTTGACAAGAAAGATCCCCATACCACAATCCAAAACAATCAAATGAACCAATAGCAAACCAGACTCCACAACAAGGATATCATCAACAAAGATAA
The DNA here is from genome assembly GCA_007258455.2 of Sequoia sempervirens. Taxonomy (NCBI): domain Eukaryota; kingdom Viridiplantae; phylum Streptophyta; class Pinopsida; order Cupressales; family Cupressaceae; genus Sequoia; species Sequoia sempervirens. The sequence goes on along the minus strand of VDFB02353493.1, from coordinate 28,721,421 downwards.
CAAACCACAACATTGCCATCACTTAGCCAAAACAAAATAATGAAAATTCCAACATAACCAAATATCAAGATTATAGCTCAACACTAAATAACTATAAGAGGTGCCAACAATAATAGGATCCAGGCCTTCAAATAAAATCACAATATCAACCAACAATAAATATCAAGGGCACCTTTCATTAACATCAATCAAGTTTCCATGAGGCATGTGTGCAACACTAAAAGATAGAACTTGGAGGCTTTTAACAACAACACCATGAACCAATTGCCTCAATAACATCAACAATTCAATCAACACTCCCAGAGGCAACCAAACAAGGGAAAATAAATAGGTACTATAGGAGAGTGTCATTGCATGGCCTTACATGGATTTTCCAAGCAACCTATCACAAGGTACCACCTCCATCTATGGTTATCCAAGTTGCCTATCTCAAGGCGACTGCTCCATAGGGTGACTCATGCGAAACCACTTACCTTTCGTGAGGACAAGGCAATGATCTTACCAACTAGGTCTTCTCATCCCATCCTTAGCCTATGAAAGCACTAACGGTATGGGTGAGGCTTATAATTAATCTTGTTTAATTTTTATCTACCCACCTACTAGTTAATTAATTACATTGTCACTTGCTTAAGAAACTCTTCCATGGGTTATCCAAACAACCCCTTTGTGTGCCGACCCCCATGAAGAGCCACTCTCCCTATGACACCAAAACTAAATACAAGCAAGGGGTGTACCTCAGCTCACAGAAACAAAATCAATGTATACATAATTCAAAACATGCGAGGCAAGAACCATCTTGCAAACCCATTCCATATAACTGAAGCAAGAACAAGGGAGGTGCCACCCACAAAATTCAAACTCAGAGATAGGATCAATGAATCACAAAGGTCCAACCATGGAAAAACAATATAATTCAAGTTTTCTCCAATGCCTCTAGAAGTCTAAAATACCAAAAATCCACAAAATTCCCCAGAGGGTAATTCAAGCTCTCGGGTTCCCAACCATCTCAAAAGTGACTAAAAGAAGGTTATTGAAAAACATCTCCTCAATTAGAATTAACACAAAAGGGGAGACTCACATCAAGAATCCACAAAATGACCAAATAACTTCCATAAAAATGACAAGAGAAGAGTAAAGGAGGCAATATCATAATGAAATAGTAGCCAACACTTCCAAAAGATTATTAGCATTATACAAGACCAATCACAATAACCAAGAGCATGGTTAATCATTAGTACATCCAAAAGAGTCCTATCTAGACATCAAACAAGCAATACGTTTAAGCCATGTATTTAAAGTAAAGATCGCAAATGAGATTGACATTAAAATAAGCTACTTACTTGATTAAATTAAAAAGATTATATGTCAATACTTCAAGAGAACTGAAGCACTTATCTCAAAACCCTAGTATTAAAGCCTTACTTTTACCATCCACTAACTTATCTAAATAAATATATTCATATATATATTATCAAAGGTAGCAATCTAACAAATTATATAAGCATATAGCTGTATTTGTTAACTTGTCTATCCTTTTCTTTCTAATAGGATTTCCATGATTTAAATTTATTATCTCTATTTCTATTTCTACATCTATTATGAAATCATTAAGTCATTAAAGACAGTTATAAAAACATACTCTTTCCCAAACACAACATAATCCATGGACTTCTTACAGATCTAAGTCAAAACAAGCAATTTACATTTATTTAAATGCTCATTATGAAATTATACAAAATAATTAAAGAAAACACATTCTTTCCTTTCTGATAATTTTGAATTTACTTCCTATATTGTTACCTCCTATTTATCCATAACAACAACCTCTAATCTCTATTTCAATTTTTTTATTTATTAATACCATTTAATTCATCTATTTACACTTCATATTCCATTGTTACATGCAATTACTAACCTAAACCACTTTATTACATTCTATTTTCTAAAAGAACATAACCTAATTTATTATTTTGTGTTCCTTGAATAACCTTAACAAAACAACCAAATAGTAAATAATTGATATTATATAAGGACAACCAATCGTTCATTATTATATAGTCTCATTTATTTGAAAGCATAATTCTCTAAACATGATTAACCTAGTCTATTAATTTAAACCAAACTATGCAAATACTCAAATACCATTAAATCGATTCTTTTTCTTTAATCTTCATTACCAATTCTAAATAATGATTTGCAAAAGTACAATCTAACTAAATAGTTTTACATTCATTATGTAATTATTAAAATAATTAATAAGATTATAGACATGTGCTAAAATTTACATGTCTCAAAACAGTTTACTTTTACTTTAAAACGTATATTATTTATACACATTTATTCACACATATGGTTACATATATATATATCATTATGGAGGACCACCTATGTTTGTACATATAAATATATTAATATATGTTATCATAATTATTTGCAATTGCCAATACTGTTGGTATTAGAAGTATTTCCACCAATAGCATTATCATTAGTGTACGCCCTAATATTTTCAATGCTATGACTATATTTACAATATTTCCTCCAAGTTGGGAGAACTTTCACAAGCTAATATTTTCTATAGTTTATTAATGAATTCATTAATATATAAATATAATATCCTTTTACTAAAATTTATTAAATAACAAATAACATTTTACTAAAAATTGTTGATGGAATAATTTAATAATTTATCTACTTTAATTAAATAATAAATTTTACTTTACTTAATTAATGAAATGATAAATGAATTGTTTAATAATCAATGACTTTTCACTACCTTTACTACCTTATTTATATTTTAATAACTTTATTAGATAGTGGGGGCTCCCTTCAAAACTGTTTTATGATGAAATCTAAATCATAAATATGTTTATATTTATTCCTTACTTTTAGGTTAAGAAATTTCATTTCACATGATATCAAGGCTACGAAATTAAGGGGATAAGTTCTTTTAACATGAATATTATTATTATCACCATGAAGTTTGCAGCAATGTGTTCGGGGAAAAGAGTTTACCATTACTTAATGATTCTATGTAAGCATTATATTACTTTCATCCCTATCAATTAAAGCGGAGGCACATTTCTTAGATTACCACGTTAGGCTCTAAAAAGAGAGAGATATCATTTTAACGTTGAGAAGTTTTCCTTTTAATAACATATCCAAATAATGTAGGAACTTGGCCGAAACTTTCAGTTTAATAAACATACCCAAAAATCATCATCAAAACCCTATTTCAAGCAAATGCTGCCGCTAACAGATCTAAGCAGGTTATTAAATTTTTACGCCCTTCTATTCCCGTGTGCTGCAACTACAGTAGATTGTTAGTGGAGTCAAGGAGGTTATTTAAACTTTTTAAAAATCCCTAAATGCTCAAGCGTTGTGGCTGGGACAGGTTGACAATGAAATCAGAAAAATTATTTAAACCTCTACATGCAACATTCTATTTTCAAGTACTGCAGATGTGAAGGGTTTCAAACAACATCAGGGAGGCTATTTATGCCTCTACAGTCTTCTATGCTCGACTGTTGCTGCTGTGACAGGTTGCCAAAGGTAACAGGGACATTATTTAAAATTTATACACCCCCAAAGTCCATATTCTGCACTTGTGATAGATTGCTCAAGGAATGAAATGCAGCGGTTGCAGAAAGAGCGCAAAATAGATTTTGCAAGGAAGCTCTCAAAATTTTTGCTTGAAAAAGAGGCACTCCAAAACACATCCTAACATCGTAAACTTTGCTTGTCTCTGGTACATGCAGACATGCAGTTTAGTAGATGAGGACTGCACATACTTCACACGACAGCACCCTTATTGTATTACATACAAAGCTGATCATTAGGAGTGCATGGTTACCCTCATGCCTGCAGCCAGGCAAGTTTAGTGGATGAAGGCTGCCCATACTCCAAAGGGATGGCTTAAAGAGCACACTCTTAGCTCTGACTTTCTACATGAGTCAAAGTTTTATTTTCGTTTCCGTTTTTCCGTTTGGTCACGTCAGTCATGGTTATCACTCTCACGGTTAAGTTTTAAATTTTTTCAAAAGTCCTCCTCCCGCCCAACTAGCAGTCACAATCATAGTCTCCCGCCTACTACCAACTATCCAATCCTTTGAAAACATAAACACAACACTCTGTAAAGTCTCTGTTGGTGATGGCAGAGAGCAAAATCCACACAGTTGATGTGTGCATAGCAGGAAAGGAAGTGCAGAACCAATCAAGGGTAGCAAACAATTCGCCCTACAATAAGGCTTCCATCTTATTGATCGTCTTAATGGTTTGATTTTCATGGATTGTCGAAGGAAGACGTCAAGATGTCCATTTATGACAGCTCTTCGTCTATTAAAGCAGAATGTAAAAAGGAGAGAGGGGATGCCAATTCTTGGTCTAGTAGAAGCCACAATCTACAATAAGATTAGGGTGGAAATGAATAATGACGTTCTTAGTACTCTTTAAGTTCAACCCCTCACCAATGTGCTATTTAGGCTATGTTTTTCTTGTTTCTGTAAGGCTTTTCTGTATCAAGTTTATCTATTTGGCCAGTAGTTCTTTAAATTTTATACTCGACTCTATAAAGTGTTACTTTTGCACAGGTTTCTTAATATGATACCCGAATTCCATCTCAGCCTCCATAAGAAGCTTAGCAATGAAGGGATGGTATAAATAGAAAATGGGAATCACATAGCGATGTTGCTCCTCGCCCACATAGATGGCCGCACAGCCCTTAGGGACGACCTTATTTCTATAGGAAGACTCCAAAGGGCAGACAAGGGTTCCATTTCTAGGCTTCGTCTTCTCTAGGGAAGGTCTCATGCAGCTGGGGATTCAATTGTGAGACCTCAACAAGGATATTTTTGACCTCAAACAGTGAAATGGGTGCCAGATTTGGTTTCCAAAGAGGCATGAGAGCTTTTCGACTTTGAAAACCTGTCTGCCCACTTTAATCTTCATGGCAACCTGGAAACTATGCTCTTTGTAAAATGCTCTCAGTATCATGACAGACTAGATTTAGATATACTGTGGCGAAATCCATTTCAAAGATTTTCAAGGGATAAAGATTTCAAAATGTCATGTGATGGGGATTCCGGCAATCCATATGATATGAGAAGTCAAGAAAATACAACATTCAAGTTAGTCCATTCATACAATAAGACTATTGAGATTATGGAGGTGTGGCACAATTCCACAATAATGAGGCCTCACATTCACGATTAGGATGTGTCGAATGTCTTTGAAAATATTACTAAAATAGGCCTGTGTGCATGTTTCTTTGATATGCAAGTATTTTACTGGATTTTTCCAATCTAGCAAAGATTTGAGTGTAGTGTGCACTATGCATGCAAATTGTTGTAGAGGATTGATTAATTCTTATGCATGAAGTCTTTGTTGCAAGTTTTGGCTTGTATGTGTCTAGATGTTTTATCCCTATTTTATTAATATTCATGTTTTTTGGACTTATTTTTGGATCTAGTATCATAGTTCTTTTAATTCCTAGAGCAACAATTTAATGAGCATTTTTTTTGGAGATCATAAAGGAATTTTTGTAGGTGCTTTGTGGCTAGCAAAGGATGTTTTTCTTTTCTATTGTTTGTAGATGGATAATCCCAAGGTAATATTCTTTGAGGAAAATGCAAATCCAATTATGTCCTTTTGCCATTGTTATGAGTTTAATGATGTTATAAAGGTTCTATTTTTCTTCCTATGCTTTGCAGTCCTACTATGTGTCACCATCGTACAAATCATAATGATAAAGAGCTATATATTAAAAATTTCACTATCGTAATATGGTTGGTCTTTTGAGTTGATTCCTACATAGCTCGGTGTTGTAGCATGTTCTAAGTATTTAACTAATGAAAATTTAGATTTTTTGAAGACAAAATTATGTTTGAATAATTTGTAGGATTGTTTAGTATTTACACATTATGTGCATGATTCTTTGTATTGATAAGTGTATTCATTATTAACTAGAATTTCCTATGAAATTGAAAATTGTTAGTTTTCTCATACATTTGTTGGTATATTTTCTATGTGTATTGGTTTGGTAGATGGGGATATAAAGTGTTTCTATGGCTCCTTTGAACATCCCTTTATTCAACATATGTGAGCTCTTTTATATTTATAGTGGATGTGTAAGTATGTTTTTATATGGAAGGCTTCTTATCTTTGTGGTTTGTACATTAATGCACATCAAGATGAATTGTAGGTGTAAGTTTTATTTCCTTTGGTAGTATCAACCCTATTTCCCCCATTGTAGTAGGCACCAATTTAGAAGACCAAATAATTAAATTTTTTTATTAAAATACATTAGATTTTTAATTTGGGTGATCCCACAATAGTGGTTTACACTTTTTGGCCTAACTGGACACTGATATTTTTTTTTTTAACACAATCTCCACATTCGGGCACCTATAGCGATTAAACCGTAAGGAATTTGAAGATGATGTAAACTAGAGTCTTGTCACATTTTTGTCAGTAGATTCTAAAAATATTTTTTTCAATTTTTGGAATCAGATTGCACTTCTTTTCCATCTCCCACAAAAATTGGTTTTCAAAAAACAACATTTTTTAAAAGTGACCACCGTATAACACATAACATTTTTTCCATGAAGGATAAAATTCCAATTCTTTCAAATTTAGATTTCTAACTCCGATATCTAGTGCTTCCACTTGGTTAGATAGTTTTTTATTGAATATTTTTTCTTTAATCAAGTTTCAAAGTCAATCAAATGACAATTAGGACCTAAGCGGCCATATAACACATAACTTTTTGTATGTATCGAAATTCTTCTCTTTTGTTGGATCAAGGACTTCAATATCTGGCACTCATATTTTTAATTTTTTATTTTTTATAATCCTCTATTTTTCCACTTGCAGAACATAGATTTTTGTTTTCGATGAAAAACCTATATTTAATAAAACTTAAAAAACAGATAGATAATAAAACCAAAACATACTAAAATTATATTCATTGGATAGCTCGTTCTGAAGGCTACTCGATTCCAAGTTTGGTTTCTAAATATTCCCCCATTTTCATCCCCAACCGGAGCTTGAAAGCGTAAAATTTTAGGTTTTTTGTGTGTACAAATTAAAAAATTAGGGAAAAAGGGGGTTCGCTAGAACCAGGGGGTTCTAGCAAACCAGGGTTCATTCGAACCCTGGTTCATGCGAACCCCCCCTAATATGCACATTTCCTTTATTTTTTTGGCAGGAAATGTGGGCCCAATAGTTAGTGGGTTCGCTCGAACCCTGGTTCGGTCGAACCCCTTTATGGTTCGGTCGAACATCTAGGTTCATGCGAACCCCTAAAACCAATTTTTTTGCCATGGGGTCATTTTTTCTCAAATTTCCTTCCTCTTCAAAAGTGTAAACCACTTATGTGGCTTCACCCATTTGGTTCTTCCCCATTCTACATATCTCAACTCTTTAAATATATTACAATTTTAAGAGGGCTATTTAAGTGTTATTCTTTGTGAGGCGTGTTTTATAGTCACACATGAAGGATATAACCTAGACCATTGAATAAGTATTTTGGAGAAACAAGCGGCATATATTTAGTCTCATACATGAAGTGTTATTGGCTCATAAGAGGTAAGTGTTCTTGATTGTTATCAACTATCACACTAAAAGTTAGTGACAAAATTTGGAATTGTTAGGTGGATAGCATATGCTGTATACTCAAGACTTGTTGCATCTAAAACACTAACCTTAGGAACACCCCTTTGGACTAGTAGAGCCTAAAGATGGAGCTAATCTTCCTCCTGAATTAGTCCTAACTATCCTTGCTTGATCATAAGTGCTAGCTCAATGTCTGAAGTAGACATTCCCTAGCCTTAGGGGTTGAGCTTATTTTTAGGGTTTTGGCAAGCTAAATGTTTTAGAGCCAACACCTTGCATAGATCTAACATGTTAAGCCTAAGACTTTGGGTAGGTTTTATTTGTTTCCTTTAAAGAAAGGAGTTGGTTCTCAACTCTTGATATTAGCATGTGTAGTTTAGTTGGTCAACATTTATTGTGTTAGGAGGGCATAGTATAATGTTTTTATATATATTTTATCTTTTATTGGTTATGATGGGATTTTCCTTTTTGAGGTGTATTCCTCTTGACATTCCTAGTGATATCAATGATGTTACTAGGGATATAAACATAGAAAAATGCATGATATTGCATGTAATTTGTTTGTTTCTTCATTATTTAATGAATCATCATCTTGGTAATAAATATTTTCTCCTAGCTTAATTCATTCATGGAAGGAGCTAAGAGATTCCTTTAAATAAATTTGTTAGATTCATTCATTTGTAAGTGGATTTTAGATTTTTAAATTTATGTTAAACAAACTTGTTTTCTCATTCACGATTCTTAATTCCATTGGTTTGTGTCTTTTTCTAAATTCTCTTGCATGCTTGACTATAGTATTCATTACAATGGCTCCCAAAATGGAACCATTAAAAGATTCCTTCAAAGAGGAAATTTCTCTTGTTTAAAATCTTATTCCTCAATGATGTAATTATGCATGTTCCCCATGAATTTTAATTTAAACATAGGTCTTGTTTTAATTTTTTGAGTCCTTTAGTTTATCAAAATTTTAATTTGAATCATATATATTATGGTTAGATTGTATATTCACTATGTGCATCTATAGTTCATATATTCACTAGTGCTTCTCCTCATATTTTATGTGTATCTAATGTATATATTTTAGCCATGTGACCCCCCTTAAGTTATATGAGTTTCTAGTGAACCATCATGTGTAATAGATTTTAAACTAGATGGTGACAAGAATGAGAAGGTTTTAGTCTCCTTACAACCTATTAAGATTAGTTAATTGAGTGGACTAGGTATTCTAGGTGAAGTTTGTGTTATTTCATCCCTATATTCCCTCATGACCTGTAATCATTATGTTCTCCTATTATATGTGAAATATTTGATGTTTCATCATGTGTGATTGACTTGGATGATGTTAGGGAAGTTGAGATCTCAATTCCCTTGTTTCTCATCAAAACAAATGAATCCCTCATGGTAGAAATTTCTCATCAAATTGGCATGAATTTATTTTGTAACCAAGCTAATCAAGATTTTAAATTGTTTCATGAGACTAATAATTTTAGTCTATGCAATCTTTTTTCTATATTGTGTAGTGATTCACATGATGGCATGGAAGAAATCATTTCAAATTGACCACCCAATGGTGATATTCTAGATGAATTATTTTCTAGTTTTTGTTTTGATTTTGTTAAGAATATATAATAAAATAAACTATTTTTTTTTGTCACAAGTAATGCCACCCATATTTTTCTTATATTCAAGTAAAGAAGTAGATGATTCCTTTAGTTTCAACAACATAGATCTGGTATTACTTAGGATAATCATAATTTTATTTTATCTTTAATGAAGAGGTTTGGTGGGATTCATTGTTAACTAATAATTCTATACTAAACCCTTGATAGAATCTAAGATCAATGTAGAATATAAGACATTGATTTAATAAAGAGACATCATTTTCTAAGTACACACTAGTATAATTCCATAATTTATGTTGTTAGCCCATACTTGTTGATAACAGATCTAAGTATTTCCCTCCATATTTACATTCCTTATTTAGCTATTATAAAATATAATTTTATTAGTCCTGGAGCCCTATACTTATTTAATCTAAGCCGATTTGTGCTTATTTTCTTGCAATTACATAATTAGCTTAGGTTAAACCATATGGAAAGTTTATTTTCCTTCATAATTTTTGTGAACCCAATGGATCTTACATGAAACAATCTTCTCTCTGAGCTTTTGTATATAATAAGCATCTTTAGATCTGCACTTTTTTTATATTTATATTTTATTTTCATATTTGAAACTCCTTAATTTTTTTTGGATCAATGATTACTTTTAAATTGTTATATATTTTAAATTAGGGTTTTTTATCTATATTTTACTTGCACAATGCAATCCTAAGTTTATGCACCGATAAAATAAGGAACCTTGTTTTGACCATATTCTATGTGTACACTATATATAGAATAATTGAGAAAGATAAGGAACTTGATAAGATGAGTTCAAAGGAATATACTTAATATAGTGCTCGTAAAATAGTTTAATGTGGAAGGATAGGGAGTGAATGTCTTAACATGAGTATTTCAAGAAATTAGTCATTATTCAATTTGGGATTTTGAGAGTGGGGGAAAAGATAAGTATATATAGAATTAGGAAATGGATAAATGAAGGGAAATTTAAAAGAAGTGATCCAATCTTGGACCATGTAGACTAGTAGAAATGGATAGAAGGCACTCTAGATCAAGAGTTTGAACCTAGAGTGACCTATAGGGAAGATCAGTAGAAAGGGAAAAGGAGCAAGAAATCTCAATCAAGTAGAGTGAATATGATTTTTTGATGGATTTATTTGCTTCAACTTTCTTTTGTTTTGATGGATGAGAGAAATATATTCCAACTTACATGATTTATCTATGGAGTTTTTTACTTTCATTTTGATAGGGACATGTCAACTCCATGCAACTAGAGAGATGCATGGGCTCATCACTAAACTTTAGACCACGTGAGTATGGAGATCATGAACATGGAATAATGGCATATGATATGTGTTTCTTTTAAATGCAACATTTGATGAGGGAATAAATAATTTATTTTCTTATAAGTATTTATGAGTCATTAATAGATAAAAATTCATGAAATCTATTTATGGTATTTGAAAGGCCACTTTAAACAAATAAACTTCACAAAAAATTTGCTTAACAACCAAGGTTGACTATCAAATTTAGGCTCTAATATTATGACTATCAAATGTAGGTCCTAAAATATAATAAAAAAGGTGTGTTATTTCAATGGATATGAGTAGATACTATGGTTTTTGTCGGATATTATTGATTTTTTATTATCTACAATCTTCTATAGTGTTGTAATAATTGTTGGATGCAGTAGTCAAATTGGTCAATTAATACTTTACTTTTATCTCTTTGTTAGGTAACCTTATTGCAATCATTAGGGACCAATATGGGTCATAGTTGCCATAGAGTACATATGAGACTCTACAAATACATTAAAAATGTAAGAGTATTATATCATGCATGATTTTGAGAGTCTTGTCAAATTGAAATCATGAGATTAGTGTGCATCTATAGTCTAAGGTAAATTACTCTTTTATCAATGTTTGTATTTGGTATTGGGTTGTGGGTTCAATATGTTTGTATTAGGTTTTGTGTTTGATATTGAGATACTAGTAGCTGCTACTATCAATAGATTAGATTTATTTTTGGGTTCCATAAATGTAAAATAATATGTATGGACATGATCATGGGAAACAACATACCATGGGGTAATGAATAGAAGGATAAAAGTAAGTGCAAAGGAATTAGTAGAATGTGAGGGATCAAAATATCAATACTAACATGACTAATTCATATGTATGGCCTACAATGTGATAATAATTTATACAAACCCAAAATTCATCAAAATTAAAACCCTAAATTTTATTTATATAAAAAATTCAATACATATTAAACACAAACCCTAAACCCTGCAGATTGAGAAAAATATATTCAAAATTTGATGAAACCTATTTGGAGATGATAAAAATGGCACTATGGAGGGAGGAGGTAAAAATAGGTGGTGGGTGGGGCTCATAAACTTGGGTACTCATTTTGAGACACTATCCAAAACACATTGTTGCCATGTGGATAGGAAAAAAAAGCTCATAGAGCTTCTAAAAATAAATAAGTAGCTTTACAAAATGAATACCTATTATGGAACATGTACGCATTATAATAGGTACCCATTTAGACATAGGACCCCAAAGAATAGTCGATAACCATTCATGGAAGATACATGTTTAGGCTTGGAGACTCATTCCTAAATGTGTACCCATTTTTTATGAAATGAGTACCCATTCTTGTCAAGATTTTTTCAAGCCTGACACTTCCACTAAAAGTGGACCCATTAGCTTGCACTTAACTTAAAGGTGGTAATATATTGACGTAGGAGCATCTAGGGGCACTAAGCAATCCTGCACACCCAAAATAAATTTATTTTATTTTACTGAATTTTGGTGTGATGTTGGTCTTGCAGGTATGATGAATTTCTTGATTTTTCTTCTTTCAACAACCTTGAAAGGGAACCATTTCCTTACACTTGTTTTTTATATGAATTTCAATTGTAAAATCATTTCATTTGGTTAAAAAAAGAGATTATACTTGGGAAACAAAGTCCCATAGTCAAGTTGGGAGATATTATATTTTATTCATTTGTAACTCCCAGGAATTTTAAATTGTTGGTCACTAGTGTTGGAATCTTCTGGGTGCAAGTTCTTGGGGTAGTGCAATGATGATGGAGGAAATTTTTAGAAAAGACATTAAAAATATTGTAGGAAAGGAATAACATCAGGAAAAGAAGAGAATCCCACACCCAGAATTAAGGTTTGACTGGAATTTTGGGGAGAGAAAGATTGTTTGAGCCATGATTGTGAGACCCAGTTTCAGTAAATTGGGTGTAACTTTCTCATATGGTAACGAAATCGAAAATTTTAAAATGATCCAAAAAGATGAGAATGAGGCACACCAAACTCATAAGGCATTTTAAAATATTTGTGATAATCAAGGAGCAATGATGGATATAAGTGATAGGTTTGTGGAGTTGTAGCACGTTTCTTTCCTGTATAATTGATTTCAGTTTAACTTATGGAATTCCAGTAGCATATGTTGTTGTAGTTATAAATTGTATGTAAAAATCATATTATTCAATTTGAATGAAGAATATTTGGTTATATTTTCCATTAAAAATTTGTTGCAAATGTTTTCAACTTTTGAAGTAAGGTTGTTAGTGGTGTTATGGCTGCTTGGATGGGTTGTTTGAAAAAACCCCCATCATTGTACAACATCATATATTTATCCAAACTAACACCTCACTAATGCTACTCAATCCAAATCATGTCTTCCTTAATTCTAGTCAACATTGATCATTTTGAACTACTACAATCATGTTTTCTATGACAAGTTCCAAGGGGTTAAAAAAGGTTTTTTATGATTCATTTTGGATTGGTCAGTGATTATTCGTTGGTGTTAGAAGTTTAGTTACAAGAAGGAAATGACTTCTATTGAAGTGTTATAAGAGAATATTGTAAGTTTCATGTCTCTAATCCTATAGGTACATTTTTAGGGGAATTTTTGAATGTAACAAAGATTTCCTCTTAGCACAATTATTGTTATGAGAGTAAATGTGATTTGATATATGTGATAACATTTTTGAAAACTATTATAATCTTTGTAATGATCATTGTGTATTTTCAAATGGATTCAAGTACAACTTAGTAATGAATTACTAAGTATTTTTTTCTATGATTGTCAAACCTTGATTACATTTTCATGCTTTAATCAATTATTTTGTTCTTAACTTCTTTGAAATTCCTCCTTGTAAGCTGTGAATTTTTCCATTGAAAGGCACCGATATCTGGGAATGTATTGACTCAATGAAATAATTAAAAAGAATAATTCATTACACTAGTAATTCTAGTTTAGTCACAACTCTCAAGTTTCCCATGGTTCTGCAATAAACACTTGGTACAAACTCATATAAATTATGTTTGTCACTTTACCTTGTGGTCTAGATGTAGATTTCCTCCACCTTGCACTCATTGTAGTAGTGATGGAATTAGCTATATAGAGGTATTATGATAGCTAGTTTTCCTTGGATCAGTGACAATCTTTGGACTTAAGTCAATAGGTTGGGTTTATATATCACCATTTTTTTTTGTCCATTTTGTTTATAAAATCTCTAGGAACACCCTCCCAAGTCTAAGTTGATCTCAAAGAGTAGGAGACAAAACCCACTCTTGTAAATTTGGCATTTGACCCTCCACGGTTTGTGGATGAGAAAGTTTTACTTTCATGATGACAACCCTGGCCTTGAAAGTGAAATTATGTTCTCAGAAGTGGAGTGGTTTTGGGACCCAACACACTCTTGGCTATGTTTCTACCAAATAGTTTTTAAAAATACTTAATATAGCAAAATATAGGGGGAAAACACCAAACACTATGTTATATTTCATCTCCTTAACCTTAACCATTTTTAAAACTATTTAGTAATGATAATAAGTTTCCACAATCCATATCATAAGTCTATATAGCTTCTGGATTTGATTGTGTGCAAAATTTTTTAGCATAAAATTTTGCACACAATCAAATCCAGAAGCTATACAAACTAACTATTTAGTAGTTTAAAAATTAGATTTAGAGTACTACAATTCTTATTTTATTATATCTTTTAATTTTGAGTGTACACATCTTGATTTACTCATTGAAGTTTAGGTTTGGCCGATTCCAGGGTGATCCCACAATAGTGGGTTACACTTTTTGGCCAAACTTGACATTGAACTAAACATTTTTAACTAAATATTCACTTTCAAACACCTATAGCTGCTAAACCATGAGGAATTTGAAGATGATGCAAACTAGTGATTTGTGACATTTTGTCTATAGATTCTAAATACATAGATTTAAAAAAAAATTGGAATCAAATTGTATTTATTTTTCCATCTCCTTCGAAAACTAGTTTTTAACAATAAACACCATTTTTAAAGAGTGATGTTCATCGTATAACACAACTTTTTTTCTATGAACGATAAAATTTTGTTTTTTTTGAATTTAGATTTGTAACTATGATATCTAGCACCTTCAATTGGTTTCATAGTGTTTTATTGAATATTTTTTTCTTAGTTAAGTTTTGAAGTCAAACCAATTACAATTTAGACATATGTGGACCATATAACACAACTTTTTTTTGTATGTATCAAAATTCTTTTTTTTTTGGTGGATCAAGGAAATCAATACCAAACACCTAGATACTTTTTATATTTTTTTTCGATAATCTACTATTTTTCCACATTTGCAAAACAAAGAGCTTGATTTTTTATGAAAATCCTATGTTTATTTAAACTAAAAAAATACATAATAAAACTAAAATATATTAAAATTATACTTGATGGAGAGCTCGTTTCAAGACCTATAATACTCCAACTAGTTTTGTCAATATGATTCCATTTTTATCCTCAACTCGAGCTTCAAAATAAAAAAAATTACAAAAAAATGCACATGGAGGGGGAGAAGGGAAAAAAAGGGGGGTTCAATACTAATGAACCCCCTGGACCCCTTCTAGTTAAGGGGGGTTCACTCAAACCCCACCTTTTTAGCATTATCCCCCTTGAACCCCTTTATTTAATTAATAAAATCTCACCATAACAGTGTTCGCTCAAACATGCAATTAAAAATGGGTTCGCTTGAACACACCCCTTCAAGCGAACCTCAAAAAACTCATTTTTTTAGGTGCGTCCAATCAATTTTTCTTCGTGAATACAATTGTAACCCACTTATGTGGGATCACCCTCCAAGAAAAAAATTGACCACTTTTAATCTCCTTTTGGTCTCCCATTTTCATGAACTTACCCTACCCATTCTTAGGTTAGAAGATACTACTTTGTATTGTTAGATTTGTGAATAACACCAGACACAAGATCAAACAACGAACAAAACACCTTCTACTCAAGATCTCTGCAAAATAAAGATTTGTTATTCCTCAAAAAGAAAATACTTACAAAATGAATAATACAAGAGATAATGAATGCTTTATAAGAGCAACCCTGATGGTAAAGGGATTAGATCATGACAAGTGTCAACATCCTATATGATGAGATGAAATTATCTAATAATAGCTCACTTCAGTTAACATAGAAAAGCACTTAGTTAACTGAATAAAGAACTCCTAAGTTTAGCTTAAGTGAATAAGAATAAATTAGACTAATAATTAGTTAGTGAGTAATTAACTATTAGCTAATGCATGATTACTCTAACATGTATAGCTAAGCTATTCAAGCATGATGTTAAGGTTTATATTTATATTCATTGTTAGAGCTAAAATTTTGAGCATGATGTGTTAGCTTAACCTTTTCTCTCTTCTCTTCTACACAGAGGAGCCTCTATGTATCTTTTTAAAGGACATGTATCTATGTAATGGTTAATTGATCAATTAACTTAATAGTAAGAAATATATTATCTTAAATATTCTTAGCCTTAAGTTGTTCATATTTAGCTATTGTGTGGACATGTTTTTGTTGATTATTGTGTCATGATCCTTTTTATTCTTAAATTTATTTTTGTAATTTCTCTCCCTTTCACCTCCCACACACCAACTTTAGGCTTCTAGCTTAGATAGGGAGCTAGATCTTGAATCCTAGAGATTATCTTATATGGTCCACTCATATTAATTTTTATATTGATAAAATAGGATTAAACTAGGGCTTGACCCTTTTACATAGTAGCAACCAAGATGTAAGAGAAACTAGTCTCATGAGATATGAAATAGAAAAAATAAAAAATGGAAGAGGGCCAATTGGTCATAACATAACCAACAAAAAACAACATAAGAATAAGAATAGGACACAAAAGATAACCAATACAAACCAAAATTTTCAAGTTGCTATTTCCTACCACTCGTTTGATAAGAAATTGACCTTGTCTTCAAAAGTGACCTCCTTGAGTTACCTAATTTGGGTTCTTGGGTCTTGAACATTTGTCATAGTTTTGACTCTATTTCTTTCGGTAGGGCCCTCATGAGAAGTATCTCCTTTTATTTTTTGAACTTTATCTTGTAGCACACAAAGCTAGGTGGCAATGTTTTTAATTTCCCCCCTCTATTGTTTCTTGCAAGCCTTTCTATATTCTTAGTACTACATGGTGCATTGAATCTTGAAAAGGGCCTTTAAATCAAGCCAATAGGTGTATTGCATGGAGATGTGCACCACTCATTCTTCTTCCTATTGTATTATCTTATTCATTTTTATCTTTTTATACTTATATCTTCCCAAGGTCTCTTTAGAAATGGTAAGGATTGATACAAACCAGTATTTTGACTTCCCCCTTTATAACTTGACAAGTCTTGCAACTTGAATAAATTTTCTCATTTCCTTTATATTTATGACCAAAAATAGTTGTCACTCACTAATTCTATAGACTTATCTACTCTAAAATGGCATGCTAATCTACAATTATGCTTCTCGTTGATCAATTCTCTCTCATTGAGCTTCTAGGAATTCAAAACTAATTACGCTTAAAGAACATCTCATTTTAAATAAAATAATCAAGTCACTTCTATCTATATTTACTATTTCATTACATTCTCTCCATGCTTCCATATAATTAGGACTAGATTCATACAAATGTTTCAACTCTTCAAATCCAACTACCTCTATTATCATCTCTATCAACAAGTTGTGTCTCCTACTTATTACATCAACTATCTTATTTGAATTTCTACTTCTATGCTTTATGATCCCACAATAGTGGTTTACAATTTTTGGCCAAACTGGACACTGAAATAATTTTTTTTAACTAAATCTTCACTTTCGAGCACCTATAATGGCTAAACTGTGAGGAATTTGAAGATGATGCAAACTAGAGTTTCGTGAAATTTTGTCTATAGATTCTAAATATATTTTTTTCAAAATTTTTGGAATCAGATTGCACTTCTTTTTCCATCTCCCTCGAAAACTAGTTTTTTTCAGAAAACAACATTTCTAAAAAGTGACACTCACCATATAATGCATAAATTTTTTTCCATGAAGGATAAAATTCTAATTATTTCAAATTTAGATTTGTAACTCTGATATCTAGTGCTTCCACTTGGTTAGATAGTTTTTTATTGAATATTTTTTCTTTAATCAAGTTTCAAATGCAAACCAATTATAATTTAGACATAGTGCAACTGTATAACACGTAACTTTTTTTGTATGTATCGAAATTCAATTTTTTTTTCTTTTTTGGATCAAGGACTTCAATATCTGGTGCACTAATATTTTTAACTTTTTTTTTTTTTTGATAATCTACTATTTTTCCACATGTGTAGAATAGAGAGCTTGATTTTCAGTGAAAAACCTACATTCACGAGAAATAAAAAATAAATATAATAATAAGATTAAATTTATTTAAAATTATACTTTTTGGGAAGCTTATAATAATGAATACATACTTACAATTTTTTTTTTCAAATGAATTCATTTGATCCCCCAAAAGGTAAATCAAAAGCGGTTTTTTATCACCATTTTGATAGGTGTAAAGGAGACTCTGTTATAGGTATGGTTTAAAACTAGCGGGGTTCTATCCAAGGGGGTTTGATTTAAGATAGTTTGATAAAACCCTCTTCAATTGTAATTATTTAAATGAAACTTTTTAAGGCTTAAATCATTATATTTTCTAAAAATATGTGATTTCAGCAAAAATCAGATCCTCCCAAAAATTGTAAACCAGCTTTGTGGGATCACCATGTGCAAAAGTATAAAAAAAACTATCATACATTTGCTATATTATTGTTGTGGCGATGTTATATTTTTAATAATATTCATTTGATTGTGTTTTATTGAGTTTTGTCCATGGTATTTTTTTGGGTAGCATAACAATTAAAAAAGTGCACTCATTTCATTTCGTATGTAACCCTCTAGATGGGTTGAGTGGATGAATAAGGGGAAGAGTAATCAAATTATTGTTCAATAATGTTTGGAGCACATAATCTAGAGTTTCACTCAATTTTGTAAAGATCCTAGTTCTTTTATGCTTAAAAGAAACAACATTAGAAGTAGTATGCATATGATTAGTGTTAGGTCTAGATTCTTTCTTGTGATTACCCTTTTCAACTTGGAAGGGTAAGAAGGTATAAAATATATATGTGAGGACCCACATTTCAAACCATTATAAATAAGTAATTTGAGTTTGACATCTTTGAAATGAGCACAAAAATCCATGAAAGAAGCATAATTGTACAAAAAAGAATTATCACTTATAGTGGATAGTAAACCCTTATAAAAAATCCCTTACAACTTGTAATTAGAAAGTTGATGTTTCATTTTAGCACAAAGTAATTTAAATCAAATGATATAATCATCAATATGCTCATTAAATCCTTGTGTACACTCTAATAAATTTGAAGTGATACGTTTGAAGTCCATAATCTTGTGGAAATGTCCAAGCAATATTGTAGATAATTGATCAAAATAATGAATGGAGCTAAGAGGAAATGCGTAGAACCATTGAATAACAAGACATGAAGAGTGTGAGAAAATAACAACAAAAAAATTGTAATCATAAGCATAGTGTAGGCATGTTGTATTAAAGAATTATGAGTAATTGTGTCATCTTTACCATGATACAACTCAAAGTAAGGTGCCACAAAAAAAATAGGGAATGAATATGTAACAATTTCAAACACAAGAGGTATGTTATGTGGTGAAGTATAAGTAATAGTGTCTTGGTTAGTGGGAATAAAATCAACTTTCTTATCAATTCACTATCTAACTTCTGCACTAGTGCATCTAGAGTAGAGGTGGGGATGGTGATAGTAGTAGTAGCATGGGTAACAATGGAAGGACCATGGAGAAAATGAGAAACAAGAGGTAATGATACAACATAGATGAATGATAAGAAAAACTTTAAGGTGAGGAAGGTGAAACACTAACACAATGGGAGGAGGGGATAGCACTAGTAGTAGAACACTATTAGGCACACAAGAAGGAATGGAGCTAGTGGGATTAGAGATAAGTGGTTCACTTGTAGACGAAGAGGTGAAAATGGTACTAGAGGAACATAAGAGGTGGGGGTCACACTAGAAGTGACAACAAGAGATGTAGGCATTATGAGAGGATCTATCTCAAGATGAGAGGATGAAGGGAAAATGAAAGAGAAAAGTTGAGTGGGTTACAAAGAAAAGATGCACCTTGCAAAAAAGAAGAGGTAATCATAGTACCAATGTCATGAAGAATCTATGTATGTAAAGGAGCTTTGAGCAACCAATTATAAATAGGTGTAGATAATTAAGTTGAAGAAGTGACATTAACGAGCTCTTCAACAAGTAATTATCTACTAAAAAAATATTTTACTTATCCACATGTATATCATGGTTATAATTAGATAACTCATTATAATTAACCTTAATGAAAATCTTTTTATTGACAAAATGAGAAACCATTTAAAATTTCAAATAAACTCTCTTTAAAAATAAATCAATATTCTAATTATATTTTTAAATAAATAAACTTTAAAAATAAAAATAAATAAATAAAATGAATATAAATCTTTAAATTTTAAAAATAAAAACTAAAAAAATAATAATAAAAGTACTAAAATAAATAATTTAAATAAAATAAAAAAATCAAACTAAATATATTTTAAAAACCAATGCAATATAGGGGAGAGAACCCAGTAGTTGTGCACCCTAACTTTGTGCTTCTAATTATCCTACGTGGAAATTCCAGATCACTCCCAATTTTTTATAGTAGCTTACTTGGCAAGTACCATACTTATAACTAAGGTTTCAGGGCCACATCATCAAATATGATGCCACATCAGCATGCTTTTTGTCAAGGTGTCCAAAAAGACCCAAAAAAAAGTGAGACCAATACTTGTGCATTCACAACATGTTTTATTGAGCGATGATGTGGAATCACATGATTGGTTTTTTTTAGATCAAAGGAATAAATTTTATTTAATTATGGGTAGTCATCATCAACACTAACAACTTCAAAGTCACAACTATTGGTCTAATATTGATAAAAATATTGAACATTATATAAATAACTACTATCACAACTATTGAAACATGCTCAGCTAGTGGGTCCTCTCCCCTAACTATTCTATTCCCTTTTAAAAGAATGGAATACTTCACTATTAAGTGAAAAAGAGAAAGTGAAAAAGACTCACGAAGGACATTCAATAGGTAGAAATTTTTTCACTCCAATATTACGTATGTACAGAGGTAGATTTTTCTAGCAATTTTTTTTGCCATCGTATTTTTGAATAGTGAATAGGTGCGAGAAAGGACAAAGGTACCCACTACCCTGCACTTGCTTATAAATGAAAAACACACTTGCTTTGGCTTGCTTACAAATGATTTAGAAAAGAAAGGTAAAACTTAAACTTAACCATGACAGTTATAATAGTGATTCGAGAAACGGAAACAAAAATAGAAACGGAAACAAAAACGGATATTTGACTGAAAGTCAGAGCTTAGAGTGTGCTCCTTAAGCCCAGCCTCGACACCAGCCACCCCCAGGTTTATACGCATGCAGAGTGTGGGCACATAGGTAGGGCATGTGAACTGTTTGGCAAAACGCCTCAAAGAATTGTGTTGTGATCTCAAGGAATACAATGATTGTGATGTAGGAGCATCCAGTGGTGTAAGGGCAATCTTGCATCACCCAAAAATAGTTAAATTTCAAGTTTCTCAATTTTTAGATGTTTTTACATTCTTGGATACCCTTTTCATCATAATGAAATTCCCAATTTACTATTTTTATTTTCTATTCCTGGGTGGAAAGATATTGCAGTTTTAGTTTCCCAGATTTGTACCTAAAAATCTTCCGAGTTAGATTTGAGGCACTTAGAGTTCCCGAATCAGCCCCGAAACTTGCAAAAATCTGCATACTAATTTTGAGTGCATTATTGACTTCGTGACTTTTCCAACGGTTCAAACAGTTCGCGAATCGGAGTCTCAGATCAAAAGTTATGGCCTCGGGAAGTTGGCACACTTTCTAGAAGATAAAATTGCAAATGCTCTTTTGAAATTTGAACTTCATGTTGTAAATTTTTGGTTCCAAACCACCTAAACTCAAATTTGAATGTTGTTTTGGCTCCAAACTAAAGGGGAGCTCTATTTATGGGCGAGTTTCTAATTTTTGGGCAACATTTTGGGGACAAGCTCGCATATTGCGAAAAGGGTGATTCTGTAGCTTTCTGTAACTTGCATGTGTTGTAGAACTTGGGGATTTGAGATCCTCTGCATATAAGAAGCTCCATTTTCTGAATAATAAAACTACTCTCTTGTTTGTGGGTTATTTTCTATGTCTCGGGTCATCAAGTGGTATTAGGCGGGTTTTCTTGAGTGTGTGGACGGATGGCCGATCGTGGGAGTAGTTCGCACCCCGAGGATTGTGGGTTGTGGGTGAGGTCGAAGAAGATGCCTCCAAGGTGATGCTGTTGGGCGTGGTGTGGTGCCAAGGTGGTCGAGGCAGCATATAGCCTTTAGTGGAAGGATGCAGCAGCCCTCCAAAGAGCAGTTGATGCGTTACAAGGCGGTTGAAGAGGAGGTTAAACCTAAGGGAGGAAAGTGAGGATGAGGAGAGAAGAAAGGTTCAAATGTAGAGAGGAAGAAGAAGAAGTTATCAAGATCAAATGTGGCTAATAAGGCCATTTGAAGATCGGGGAAAATACCCGGAGGCGAGAAGTCGGCTATTGCAGGTCGAACTTTGAAAGAGTTGACTAGATCCATGAGTTGAAAATATTTTGAGTGAGAAAATAGAGAGTTGATCGGGTTAAGTTTGCGAAATGAAAATTTGAAGGGCCATGCCGGTATTTGGTGGAAAGAGAGGTCTAGTTGGAAATAAATCAAAGAGAGAGGAAAATGTCACGGATGGGATCGGATGGTAGAAATTAAACAGTTCATACCCGGTGGACTGTGATTGAATCTCTTGAAGGAAATTGCAAGGGTTGAAGCAAGAAAGTAGATATGTGAAAGAATATACTGAAGAATTTTACAAGATAATCATCAGAATGGGCCACACAAAGGCCAATAAGGAGAAGGTAGCCTGATATCTTAATGGGTTACGACTGAGTATTTATGAGGAGTTAGGCCTAGTTAGAATGACCACCATTGAGGATGTGTATCAGTTTGTTCTAAAGGTGGAAGAGAAGCTGAAAAAAAGATTTGATAGCAAGAAAAAAGGACGAGGAGGTCAAAGTGGAAGGGGCAGTGGAAGACCTTCAAGAAACTGAAATGATGATGAAAAGAAAAGTGAAGATGTGGGTACCAGCCGAAGCCAAAGGAATGACAACTTCTATCGCCCTCATGATCAAAACAATGGCGATCAAAGAGGTAGAGGACGAGGGAGATATGGACAAGGATCTAGAAGAGGTGGTTTCAAAGGAACGTGTTTCCAATGTGGTGAAGAAGGGTATTAAGCCTATGAATGTCCACAACACCAAGGAAGGGCAGACAAAAGGCTAGAAGGTAATGGAAGGGTTGCGCATGTAGATGAGGAGGCCCAATCTGAACATTCTGATGATGCTGAAAGGGGAGAAGCCCTAGTGATTAGGAGAGCCTTGGTGACTGAGGAAAAGGAACCAGAACAGAGGAAGAATCTATTTCGCACAAGGTGCAAGTGTGAAGGAAAATGTTGTGACATCATTATTGACAGTGGGAGCACCAATAATCTGGTGTCAGAAGAGATAGTCACAAAGTTGAAGCTAAAGAGGGAAAGACACCATACCGCGCCGGATTGCACAGTTGCGAGAAAAGACCACAAAGTTTTGGTCAATGAAAGCGATTACCTAGTAAAGTTCAAGATCAAGAGCTACCATGATGAGGTACTCTGTGATATCATCCCCATGGATGCATGTCACATGTTGTTGGGGAGGCTGTGGTAGTTCGATAGGCGAGCTATACATGATGGCCATGCAAACACTTATTCCTTGACAAAGGATGGGGTTCATCACAAGTTGAAACCCCTGAAGGAGACTAAAGAAAAGGTATACAGTAGTGCTAGAATTTGTTATATAGATGGAAGAAATTTTTTAGAAGGTATGAAGCATGAGCATGTGTGTTATGCATTGATTCCTAAAGTGAGTAAGGAGGATAGTGAGAAGGTTCCAGAAGAAGTTTCTGGGATGTTGGATGAGTTTCAGGATATTGTTTCTGATAATGTACCTGAGGGTTTACCGCCAATAAGGAAGATCAGTCATCAGATTGACTTGATTCTAGAGCAGGTTTTCAAATAAAGGCGACTCCGCGAATGACTCCATCAAAATAGGAGTTGAGCAGACAAGTTTAAAGAGTTGTTGAGAAAGGGTTGTCTGAGATATTTTGGGTCATAATCACGATTACCCTACGGTACTAGCACCAAAGAAAGATGGGGAATTGAGAGGAGATATTATAGATTTCCAAATATAAACAGATAACAATCAAGTACAAATTCCCTATAAGATGGATACGGCCCTAAATGGATATTTGGTGGGCTAAATTACTTCACAAAGATTGATTTGAAGTGGGATATCACCATATCTAGGTTGAGGGAATGGTGGGTTGCCTTCAAGACCAAAGGGGCTGTCTGGTGGATTGAGTCATGCCTTTTGGGTAACAAAGCCTGCGCGTTCATGCTGACTCATGAACAGGTACTAGAATTTTTTGAGAAGTTTGTTGTGTATTTAGATGATATTTTGATTTTTAGGTAAAACGTTGGATGAGCATCGTGCATATTAGGGAGGGGCCTTTGAGAAGTTAAGAGAAAAGAAACTATTGATTAATCTAAAGAAGTGCGGTTTTGTGAAGAGGGAGTTAGTGTACTTGGGGTTTGTTGTCTCAGTGGAAGGTCTCAAGATGGACCCAGAGAAGGTGAAGGCTATTCTGGAATGGCCTACCCCAAGAATTGCTACCGAGATGAGATCTTTCCATAGTTTGGCTAGTTTTATAGAAAGTTCATTAGAAACTTCAGTAGTATTTGTGGACCCCTGACTGAAACAATGAGAGAGGATAGAAAAGAATTCCATTAAATTTGGGGGCAAAGGTTTTTGGTGAGTAGAGGTAGCAGGCAGCACAATTCTAGCCTCAGTTTCAACAAGGTGTTTCGATTGGTTGTGATGCGGTGGATTTGTGCCATTGGAGGCGGTGTTGAGCCAGAAGGTAAGCCCATTGCCTATTTTAGTGAAAAGTTAAATGATGCCAGGAAAGTATGCTGTATGATCAGGAATTTTATGCAATAGTTCAAGCATTAAAGAAATGGAGACATTATTTGTTGCCGAACGAATTTGTTCTATATACTGATCATCGGGCCTTGTAGTACCTAAATAGTCAGGGAAAATTAAATCAGAGGCATATGAAATGGGTAGAGTTTTTGTAGAGTTATACCTTTATTTTGAAACATAGGAGTGGGAAGTCAAATAGGGTTGCAAATGCCTTAAGTAGGAAGCATACATTGATGAAAAAGATGCAGATTGAAGTGGTTGGGTTCAATGAACTTAAGACACTGTACGTAGAAGATCTTGATTTCGTAGAGGCTTGGAAAGCTTGCAAGGAACCTGTTATAGTGGACAGGACAGGGTGGCTGGATTTCATAATCCAGAATGGCATGTTATTTAAGGGAAGTCAATTATGTATGCCAAGGAGTTCCATGAGGGAGAACCTAATAAAGGAGAAGCATAGTGGAGGAATGGCAGGACATTTTGGTCAGGATAAGACCATTGCCATTATCAGTGAGCATTATTATTGACCTCAGTTGTCATAGTATGTGAAGAAGTTTGTACAAAGCTGCAGGATATGTCAGATGGCTAAAGGAGTGAGCCAGAATATAGGCTTATGTCATCCCTTACCTGTACCAGAGAGGCCATGGGAGGATATAAGTATGGATTTTGTTCTTGCTTTGCCAAGGACACAACAAGGGAATGATTTAGTCTTTGTGGTGGTTGATAGGTTTTCGAAGATGGCACATTTCATTCCATGTCAGAAGACCCATGATGCAGTCCACATTGTTGACTTGTTTTTTAAAGAGGTGGTGAGGCTACATGGTCTGCCAAAGAGTATTGTTTTAGATCATGACACCAAATTTGTGGGGTACTTTTGGAGGACCTTGTGGAAGAAGCTGAAGATAAGAGTTGAAGTTCAGTTCTACACACCATCCACAAATAGATGGGCAGATAGAGGTTGTTAACAGGAGTCTGGGTAACCTACTAAGATGTTTGGTAGGAGATAAACCCAAGGGATGGGACTTGATCTTACCCCAGGCAAAATTTTCTTACAACAATTCTGTCAACCGAAGCACTGGTAGATCACCGTTCCAGATTGTGTATGGAGGTAGCCTCAGAACAACTCCAGAATTGTGGAAGATAGACCAAGAGAAGAAAATAAGTGTTGAAGCCAATGATTTTGCATAACACATCAAGGATATACATGAGAAGGTAAGAGAACATATTAACAAGATGAATATGCAGTATAAGGCTAAGGCAGATTAGAAGAGGAGGTATAAGGAGTTTCAAATTGGTGATGAAGTGATGGTCCACTTGAGGAAAGAAAGGTTTCCAGTGGGAACATATAACAAGTTGAAGATGAAGAAGTTTGGTCACTATAAAATTTTGAAGAGGCATGATTCAGGGAATGCATATGAGGGAGAGTTGCCGGATGGATTCAACATTTACTTTGTGTTCAACATTCCAAATTTGACAGTGATATCATGAAGGTGGCAGGAGGAAGTACCAGCGATGGAGCAATTATGACATTCCAACACCTACTTGAGGAAAGGGAGGAGATTGAAGCAGTCTTGGATGAGTAGGTGTGGGAAGAAATTACTAGAAATGGTAGTATGAAGAATATCTAGTGAAATGGAGAGGAAGGCACATGAAGATTCATTCCTAGCTATCTAAGAGGCGTTAGTTGACCGGTTGGGTTTTCCTCAACCATCTGAGACATGATGGGTCACTTCTCAAATTACCCTGGGTGTCTGATGCAGGAGCATCCAATGGTGTAAGGGCAATCTTGCATCACCCAAAAATAGTTAAATTTCAAGTTTCTCGGTTTTTAGATGTTTTTACATTCTTGGATACCCTTTTCATCATAATGAAATTCCCAATTTACGGTTTTTATTTTCTATTCCTGGGTGGAAAGATATTACAGTTTTAATTTCCCAGATTTGCACCTAAAAATCTTCTGAGTTAGATTTGAGGCACTTAGAGTTCTTGGATTGGCCCTGAAACTTGCCAAAATCTGCATAGCTAATTTTGAGCGCGTTATTGACTTCGTGACCTTTCCAATGGTTCAAACGGTTCACGAATCAGAGTCCTGGATCAAAATTTATGGCCTTGGGAAGTTGGCGCACTTTCTAGAAGATAAAATTGCAAATGCTCTTTTGAAATTTGAACTTCATGTTGTAAATTTTTGGTTCCAAACTGACTAAACTCAAATTTGAATGTTGCTTTGGCTCCAAACTAAAGGGGAGCTCTATTTATGGGCGGGTTTCTAATTTTTGGGTAACTTTATGGGGACAAGCTTGCATATTGCGAAAGGGGTGATTCTGTAGCTTTTTGTAACTTGCATGTGTTGTAGAACTTGGGGATTTGAGATCCTCTACATCTAAGAAGCTCCATTTTTTGAATAATAAAATTATTCTCTTGTTTGTGGGTTATTTTCTAAGTCTCAGGCCGCGCCCTCATCAGATTGCAAAGTATGCATGACATGGGGGCAGGGGGTGATGAAAAAGGCTTAAGACACTTTCAAGTGAATGCAAATTAGCAGGTGTAAAGCCACATTCCATAGATCTCTCTAGCATCCTTCGTGCCTAAGCCATAATGGATGCTTGAGTACAGGGTAAGGATATCCATCAAAGTATAAAGGAAGGACATAATTTTCTAGATGATGAAATTGTAACTTCCTAGTG
Organism: Sequoia sempervirens; assembly: GCA_007258455.2. Lineage (NCBI taxonomy): Eukaryota > Viridiplantae > Streptophyta > Pinopsida > Cupressales > Cupressaceae > Sequoia > Sequoia sempervirens. Next base: position 28,693,976 of record VDFB02353493.1, on the reverse strand, counting down.
GACGTAAATGTATAAAACAAGGTCACATAGCAAATGCACAACAAAATTTATTGATGAGGTTTCCATGCAAAAAGAAACAATGGAACATACCCAAAACATACATGCACAATGGCTAATCTGCAGCAGCAAGAGGAGCAAGGAGGGCGCTTACTTCCAATGATGATTGTAGAATGTGTCCAAAATAAAACTTCTAAGGAGGCTCCCAAAGTCTCTGAATTAATGAAGTACGCTGCACCTCTGATCTCCGCACCTGCCCCCTCTCTGCCAGCCCTCCGTCGCCCTATTTTTTTCCCCTTCAAAAGCAGAGTTTTCAGGAAATGATACCACATTGAGGGCATGCGAGAAGAGGAAGCCCATACCAAGCACGTGGAAGGCAGGAGATAAAGCATGAAGCTAAGTGGAGATAAAGGCAAGGACAGGAGAATACTTTAGCGTCTTTCAATAGTTTATTATTATATCAATACAAAGATCTTTTTTTTTTAATATTAAATTTCCTCATTTGTAATACATTTATGGAGGTAAATAAAATGAGCCATTATTAATCAACATTTTTGTTTCTATTTATTTCCTTTTTTTAATACTTAATGAATAAGAATAACTCATAACTTTTAGATTTCTCATGAATGCAATAATTCTCTACTCATATATAAATGTATATTTTTAAAGCCACTATTTTAAAATTTTAAATAGATTATATTGTCCAAAAACAATAAGACTAAATCATTCTTAATTTATTAGTTTTAATATTCCTTTTTAATTTGTTTATATAATACCATAATTATTATATGGATATATATATATATATAATTATTTCTTTATCAAATCATAAGTTTTAATTTATTTGCATCCATTAAAACATCAATAATATTTTATTTAATCAATACATATAATGTTATTTCATAAAACATAATTTAGTTAATCATCAATTCAATCAATCATACTTACTCAAATGTCACGGAGGGGCCAAAAGAAGAGGGTCACTACAAGGTACTCCCTTTCGAATTTGTTAATGGAGATGGGATCCCAAATGTGATCTACATGGATCTTTGCTGCAAACTTAGGAAGATATTCACTAATGTATACCATGGTCTGGTATACTATATATCCCTCCACCATAGAACCCTTAGGATGTGCTCTTTGTCTAATCGAAGCCTTCAAAAATTTCAAGTGCCTCTCAACCATCCACATTGACCTTGTGTGTACAAGTCCACATAATTCAATCTCCTCAACTTGGTGTATGAGGTAGTATTCTTGTGCATTGAAAAATGTCGAAGGTAGACACTTTTGCATTTCACACATTAGACAAGGAATTTTTCTCTTCCAATAATTTATATCTTCTTTATGAATTTCTTTAGATGACAACCATCTACAAGTGATTCAAGGCGCAAATATATTAACGAGATGTAACAAAAATATACAATATATTACATAACAAGTAAAACAAATAGAAATTATAAGATGTATACAACGAATTGAACAAATATCGCTACTTACCTCATGTATTTTCCAAGATCATATATAACTTGCTTGACATTGTTATCGAAGTTGTTTAGGAGAGATAGAGGGAGAACGTACTATAACAATTATAAAATGATCTTTTAATTATTTTTCCAAAACTAGTAAACATAATACATTGAAAAGTACATGCAATATACAAATATATATAAAATATACTTGAATAATTACCTTAATTATGTAATCATCAGATTTTTTCATCCTTGACCCAAATTCCCCACCTTTCTTTGTTATTATATTGTTTTATGTTTAACCAAATCCTATAAATCATTTTTTTGTATGACTTCTTTTATAGCATTGCTGTTACATTAATAACCAGGGAAGGGCACTTATATTAATTTTATCTCCATCACTATTTAATTGAATGACATTTTTCATTTGCATGATTGGCTTGCCCAGATGTCTGGAATTTTGACAATTTTCTGTCATGCCTTCCATCAATATTTTCCACCAACATTTTCTATTATATTCTTTCCGATATACATTATAAACAAATGCACAATTTGTAGCTGCTCATAGTAGGCTGACCTACTAAATTAACGAGGATAATTTTCAGTCCTTGTGGGCGATGACCATTAATGCCTTAGCTGACCTTCATGAAGCATATAAATTAAACAAATTAACAACGACAATTATTGTCAATTACAACATGAGTAAACACAACACAATATAAAAATATAAATTCAAAACATGTCATATATGATAGATAAACAATTTGATCCGATGTATAACCTTGGCGATTAATTCTATTATATTCCAACTTTAGCAAATAGAATTGTCATTCTTCATGGTTTTGATGTAGTCTCTCTTTCCCATTGAAAGATGTTTTAGGTAGTTTGATGCTGATTTCTATGGAGGAGTGCCTACTCTCATCAAACACCTACTTTCCTAAACTTGTTGAACGACAAGATTTCATCTTTGGACCACAAATTGGACATGCAAATTTTCCCTTTGTTTGAAGACCTACAAGATCATATATAATTGGATTAAATATGTCAATTTTTATAATTATATATAATAAATAAATTATTTTAAAAACATTGGTGATATCTACTTCATCAAATTAAATATTGTTAAAGTGCAGTCAAATATTATAAAATACCACAAAAATGTGTTAGCTCTGAGGCATTATGAATTGTCCATACAAGCATTGCATGGAATTGAAATTGTCTTTGTCTTATTGGTCTAGAGACGCCATACATAGTGACTCCATTCCATAACTTTAGTAACTCATTGATAAAAGGCTCGATATATACATTCATATCTTTAACTTGGTACTTACCTAGTTGAATGAACATAAACATTACATAATTATTATAACCATTTTACTACAATATATATAAATTAATGTACATGACTATTGAATGAAAAAAATATAATTCATTATATCTAAAAAATAAGACAAATGAGATGCTACTACGTTAAAGAAAATTGATGTAAACAAATACCTGGAACAATCATTGACAACATTATGTGCTCCCTCTTTATTGACATCCATGGAGGAATATTATTGTTGATAACAAAAACAGGCCACAGTGAGTAAATAGATCTTAGCTCTCCAAATGGATTGACACCGTCCGCTCCCAATGAAAGCCTGAGATTACAAGGTTCTTCTTTAAAGTGTGGCTATTTTTCCTCCATGTCCCTAAATGCATAACCATCCGTAGGAATTCAAAGAATGTCATCTCCACTTCTATTCAGTGCATGGTAATCCATAAATTGCGGCAGCTTTCCTGAAATAATCGTTGCATATGTGGAATAATGAGAATATAACGAAGAACCTTACGAGGCACCTTTTTTTTAGTTGATCTATTCAATATCTAGTGATATGACATTCTGGGTGTTCTGTTGCAAATTCTCATTGTTTATGATATATAATATGATCATTGAGACATCCATATATTGCTTGATACTCCATTTCAATATCTTTCATAATGATAGATAAATCTTTGTATGAGTGAGGTAAAATATTTGATGGTGGTAACAAAATTCACCAATCAATCTACAACAAAAAATAATTTGTTAATATAAAGAATATTAATGGTACATATTTCATCCTTTATTTACTAGTGATGAACTAACAATAATTAAAATAGATGAAAAAGATGACATATATGACATACCTTAGCATCCATGAGATTGCTATGTTTGATGAACCATTCATAACCTTCAAGTTCAACATCAACAATACATCAGAGAGAAGAGTTGTTTGGGAGCCTTCATAAAGGGGCTTGTATGATTTCTCAAGTACAGGTAAATCATGAACATCATCCAAGTCATCTCGATCATCATGATCAGCTCTACCACTAAATGTGTCATGGATCAATGTATTTATACCATAATCTTCAACTATGTTTTTTGGTGCATGATCATCTTCTTCCATAGGATCATTTACTTCAACTTTGATATTCACAGCTCCATGTTCGTTCGCTTGCAAAACCACATTCTTTGGGCCGTGATAATCCATATCATCTGCCCTAGGGAGCCCCACCTTTATAATAATGATAGACACAAATAAACCATGATCATGATCAAGTGATTATATATATATATAAAATGTTAAAACAATCTAAACATTTACAAATTCAATCAATATAAATACATAATTAATGAAAAATTTACCAATGGACGATAATCATGCCCCCCCACAATGTGACCATGCTGCCTACAATGTTTCTTAGTTGTTGTGATTAAAATTCATCTCGTCTTTAAGCCCTTGCAATTATTGCAAGGACAATAACATTTCCCATTACCCTTTCTTTTCAATCTAGCCAACAATCTATCAAGTGTCTTCATTTTGTTCTAGATTAATATTATCTGACTTTATTTTTTTTTTACCAAGCTTGACTATTTAGATCTTCAAAAAATATCAAGCTCACACTCCAATAATTTTTATTCATAGACAGGTAACAAAATCTAATAATTTTGATATTTTACACCAAAAAAATTTGGCATGCAACCACCCCTGCAAAAGAGAAGATAGTCTTAAGTGAATGACCCCAAAAAACAATTTAAAATGCTAATTCAAAAACTTATTAAATTCTGATTTTACTATAATTTCCAACCGTTAAGATTCCTAAAATCAGAATATTGAACTTGATCACAATCTTCCTACAATGATGGAGGTAGCAAGCTAGTAAGAGCAAGTGACCAATTCCTAAGGAGCAACAAGTCAAAATCATCATTTCTAATGTCAATACATATTTATCTTTTTAGTTAAAGATGCAATGTCTCACTTCTTATGTCAACATTGAGAGAGCCGTAATCGTACAAAGAAGCACACACTAGTAGAATTTGGCAAATAAATGACTAGGTGACTAAAAATTTTAGTCACAACAACTAAAAATGACTAAATTCTGCTCATTTTTTGCAACTCAATTATAAATGAGTAAATAAATTACTAGTTTGGTCGTTGATTAAAAATTATTTAGTCACATAAATAAAAATGACTAAATAGTTAGTCATTTATTTAGTCACAGTCCATTTGAATAAATCATTTAAGGAATCAAGAATATAGCCCGCCAAAATACTCTAAAACTTTAATAAACATACCCTAAAACTTTTGTCAAAATCTTATTTTTAGGCATAGCCCACCAGAATGGAGTTTTCATTTTAATAAACATACTCTAAAACCTTCGTCAAAACATTATTTTCAAGTATAGACCGCCAAAATGGAGAAGTGTTTCCATAAAGAATGACAGAGAATGATGAGGAGATGTGCATGAAAGGAGGCATAGGATTCATTGCTTCTTATCTCATTCCTACTCTGCTCAACAAATCTTACATTGTTCCCACTACTATTTGTAATCTAGGTATTTACTTGACATATATTTGTGTGGATGCTAAAATCTGCAAAATGGTTAGTTTAAAACACCATTTTAACATCCCTATGAAATAATGAAACACATCAATCATGCAATAAAAATGGAACAATAGAAACTAAAGAATGCATATGAAAGACATGATCCAACTCTATCTCATAGTGGATTGGTGTCACTTGTGCTAGTGACCCTTTCCCAATCCTTGATAAAAGCTCAAATTGAAAATGCTATGAAGATGGTGGAGTGATGATGAACAAGATTAAATCTCAAGTGAAGAGAGTAACCTTGCATGAAATTGTGAAGATTGTGAAGCCATTTGCTTGAGGATGATGCACCTATTTAAAGATTTTCAAAATGCCAAATGTTGAAGAGGGACCAATGTGGGATCAAAAACAAGCCAATGAATTGAGGACACTTGTCACCATGTGATTGATGGATGTATGTGCAAGATTTGGGAAGAGTGCCCAAGAGGGGGAATTTTTGAATTCAAATTTGCAATAAATTTTGAGAGGGGGACAAGAAAGAAGAGCAATAAATGCCCTGTTTGACTTGTCATTGTTGAGGGAAAATGATTGTTTTAATAAATCAATAAAATTGATTTATTGTGCAAGTGGGATGGGATTAGCCTTAGATTAGGATTAGATTAATTTAATGATGATTATGCTAATTTAATGCTGATTAATGAGTTGACATTTTGGACTTTGATAATTGATTTATTTAAATCAGAAAAGGTTGGAAAGTGATTTAGGATTTGATTTAAATGGATTCCTGATTTATTTAATTAAATGGATGATGTAGGTTTAATGATAATGTTTATTTGATAAATGAGATTATTTAATGAATGGATTAAAGGTGATGAATGGACCTAATGCAACATCTAGCTCGGTTGATGAATGAACCTGATCAAATGCAGAATGTAAATTTTGCATGTCTACATTTTGCCCCTCTTTGAAGCAATGTACTTGTTGCATTGGTTCAAAGAATAAACTTTAAAGTGAAATTTAATTTCATGATTTTCGGATACTATTGGAGAAAGTACCTTGGTACCATTTGCCTCGAGAGATGGGCGAAAGATTCAATTTGGTCGATCTCGTGATGAAAATTCAAATGGATGGTTATGGATGACGATGCAAAGATGATTTCAAGATGCTTAGAATAACAAATCTATATTATTCTAAACAAATTAAATGATGATATGATATGAGATGGATGAGATTGATGATGTGATATGCCGTGATTATGCAATGGATGAGTTATGAGAGACTAACAGATCTATATTATGATGATGATGCATGTGAGATGATATGCAAAATTTTGATGATTTATGGATGCAAGATAAATGCATAATGGATGCATGATGAATGAATGCTAACGGTTTGTGGATGCAGGATGGATGCATGATGGACTATTCATGATGCAATGTTAGCATGAAAATGAGATGATGACAAGAGGATCCAACAAGTCCATGATTGGTCGAGACTTTATTAGAGATGATGATGATAGATGATGATGGTTTGCTTATCAAGGATTGGGATTTTCAAAGGGTCACTTACTTTATTTTTGATAACACACCTAAGCACGATGCATCAAGGTATAAAGGACCAGGATGGCGTTGTACTTAGTGTGATGGACTTTGAATCGACAAAAAGATAGGAGTAATCTTGTTCACACTTGACATACAGAAACCTTGCTAGGATGCACCTTAGAAGTCTCAAACATCTCGGACCAAAACACGGAAAGGTATAACCAATCAATGCAATAGTCAACAAGCTATCTGAAACATCCTCCATACATATCTAACAAAGCAAGTATTCGCCAAGTTATTTTACAAGAACGTCCAACAAGCACAGTAGACAAAAGATAATGATCGTTGCCCCATTCCTTTCTCTCTAAATCCTTCGTTCGGATATCATCGAGAGGTCCTTGGAATGAGCGCAATATGATAAATCAAAAGAAAAGATCAAGTATACAAGCAAGCCAATGTTCTTCATACCTTCAGCCAGAGGGATGTGTTTCAAAAGATGGGAGCCAAAACTCATTGCCAAAAGATAATGTCCATTGTCGGAATGGATCCTAGGACATGTTAATGACACGTCGTTTTGTTTTTGCTTAATGAATAATTTTTACCACAAACACACTCTTGATTAAAGTTTTCAAACTAAGATGTTCAATGTCTTAATTTCTTTAAACCCCACAAGATATTTTATGTGGAAATTCAATGAACTTAAGGCAAGGGTTTTCCTATTGTTTACTCAAGAAGACAAATTGAGGTATAATCCAATGCTTAGGAACCTCTGACGTGAATCCATGAGGCGGGTAACATGGATCGAGTCAGTGATATTTGTCTTCAAAGTTTGAAATTTGAGAATCATGTTGAATGTTGTTTGCAAAATGTTTCGAATACTACTTGTGTTTTCAAACAAAAGAGTAGTACAAGCCCTATGGATGTGATAGACAACTGTTTGTTGAGTCCCCACTTGGACAAGTCCAACTATGCTTATTTTTAGCGAATAGTTAGATGCTTGACCTCACTGGCTCCCCTCCACGATACTCACTTCTTGGGGAAGCCAAGCATCAGTACCCATGAAACTCCCATGGCATACTTTCCATTTCTACTAAAAACCGTAAAAGTGTGGGGCAGCTTCAAAACGACCGTTCTTGTACCCATAAGCCAGTTAAGGATTTTGGAAGAATTCTAACACATAGGTTCTAATGGACTTTTCACGTTCGTGAGTTGACCCAATGGCAGAGTCCCTTTGGATCCATCTTGTGAATTAACCGCAGTGATTATGGCGTTTAACCAAAGTCCTCATTTATATCCGGCTGGAAATGCTCTTGCTTTAGAAGTGTTACCGGATTGGCAGGTAAATCGCTTGGGTGACACTTTTTTCCCCAAAGCGAGGCCCTCTAAGATAAACAAAAGCGGCAGATACAATCGTCTTTCGATGGAGTCTTTGATGGCACAAAGAAAGAGAGATGTCTGTGAAAATGCCCCTACTCACCTGCGCACAAGATGTTGAAATTTTAAGCCCAAATTGAAGTGTTTCAAAGCAATAAAATGTATTTTAGTGTTTCTCTTACCCTAGATGTACAGCGCAAAGAGGAAGAGATATCAAAGACAATCACTCAAATCAAACACTTGTTCGTTTTATACCCTTCAAAGCAATTGTGAATTCGTTTTAAGCACCAAAATGAAGTGTGAGGATTGCTTGTTCAATTTTTAACCCAAAACGAAATCTAGTAAGTTTGTCCTAAGGTTCGTTTTAAGTCCTTTGCAATGAAAAACAATTTATTCGTTTTAGCCCCAATTGAAAACTAATGTTCTAAAACGAAAAGGAAAACAATTTCGTGAAGTGTTGATCAAACACTTAAAGTGTTAAAAAACACATTGTGTTTTAAAAGAAAAAAAAATCTTCCCCTCCTTTCGTTTTCGTTTTGTGAAGTAGTTTTAAAGTGTTAAAAAACACATTGTGTTTTCAAACAAAAATCTTCCTCCTCTTTTGCTTTGCACCTTTTCGCCTTCGTTTGCCTTTGTAGCTTTGCTTGTACCTTCGTTTGCTTTTGTACCTTTCACCTTTGTTCTTCTTTGTACCTATTAAGCAAAAGATGCTTATGTGAGTATCAAAATCTTAAACTTATTTTGATGGTTAATAATATGATTTTAATTGAATAGATCAATTAATCACAAAGGATGAAAAAAAAAGAAAAAAGAAAAATCACCACAAGTTTCAAATTTTAGCTAAGGTCATAATGATGAAAATGATTTATAATACAAAGCTAATAATGAATCTACTTTAAAGGACAAACCTTTCCAAAAGTATCATCATCAATTTCAAATGTTTGAAATGATATAACAAACTTTTACAAGTTCATAAATCTCATCAATCATAGAATATTTCTAAAGGCATCACCACAAAAACAATGAAATATCAAGCTAATTGTATCAATAAGCCAGCTTCAAAGAAAAAGGCATTATCATCAATTTAAACTTTAGTTGTGACCATATTTGATGAATAAAAAAGAAAATAGTTTATAACATTAAGCTAATATGATGAGGGAATATTGAGTTGACCTTGTGAGTGAATCCATTCACATCATAAAATTAAAAAAAAAACAATAAATGTCACGTGGCACCATATATTTTCAAAGTAGACACCAGTTGCGCGCGCTTTCAGATTTTAAATTCAGCTTCTGTAATTTGGTGAGCAGCCATTTGAACTTTGTACGATGAATCTGTTCAACAACTCCGTTGACAAAAGAGTCCTCTATGTGAGCTATGTGACTCAGGCCTCCAACCGATGCATAGGCTCAGATTAAATTCTTAAATACCAGTCCCCATCACTCTTTACTGTGCGAAATACACCATCTCCTCGCCACCTACTCACAGTCAGAAATGCTGCCTGTATCTTGATTTCTGCATGAGAAAATAACATAATACAACTCCTGCAGCAATAAAGATTTCCCTTTGGGAAAGATTAGGTGACAACGCCTTCTCATACGCCTCCCTCCTGCCTGCGCAATACACCAAAAGTCAAACGGAGCTCTATGTTAAATAACGACAGAATCTAATTTCAAATTTGTAAGTGAGGCATATCAATTGCTTCCATTGTTTCATTATCATTTCAACCAGTAAGCATAACAATAAAAAACGTTAATTTCTATTTGTAATACATATTTTACTATCAGCCGATAGAAATGCATGTGCAATGATTTAATTGATACCCGAGGTGCCTCCTCAACTGTTCAAAATCTGTGAAATAAATGTGTGTTTCGTATCTGCCAACACTAAAGCCGCCTTCTCTTTTCAATTTAAAGCAGTAAACAAGCACTATTCTACAGAAAACATCACATCACTTGCCAAACAAACGCAGGCATTCATTAATAAGCTGCAAGGAAATTCTCAAATTCATGATTTAAGCCTCACTTAGTGCGCCGAAATCCTCCTCTTACTGGTCGATGAGATAACTGCCAATCTCCCAACATTTAATAAGAATGTAAGGTACAGCAATGGAAGATATGAGGGTTCTGGATCGACACACATAAGAGGAAATCTAAAAGTTTTCTGAACTGTGGCCGCAGGAGACAATCATACAATCTTCCCATACTTTCAAAGACTCCAAAAGCGATTGAAGGCAACATTTACACAATGGCTACTGGAGACTTACAAGTTGACGTGATGCAGAGGAATTCAATAACACAAAATGCTTCTTCACACTGTTAGCATTGAATAAACCCACATGTCCATGATTTATACGCAGATCTTCACCAAAGAGTAGATGTCATAGTCACATGCTTTTTACAGTTTCGCCACATTTATTGCCTCTAATATATAATGCTGAAGCAGAAAAGGACACCGACAGATTACCTTCTAATAAAAACTGAGACATTACTCCCAAGACCACAGAGATTTAAATCACTTTCTAAGAGCAGATGATAAAAACACAATCTCAGAAAGAAAAGACGCCTTCATAACAGTTTCAAATCGAGGTCACCAGATTCAATCTTAAATGCATTCAATGCTACTAACCATAGTGTGGAATCTTTTGTTGGTTCTGCGTAAGAAACAAGCATTGCATGCATTCAATGCTACAATCACCACAATTAAGATTCAAAGGCGAAAAAGCAGTTGTGATATTGATATTAACGCATGAATATCAGACTTTAATGCCTATTAGTAATCACCGATTGTAGACAGCATAAAGAAATCTATTTTCAAATGCTTAAATCCTATTGATCTTCCTTAGTCTCGATGTTATAGAGCAAAGTAGCTGCGCCAAAATTAATTGACAGTCCAACTTTGCAAAGAGTCTTATTGGCATTACCTCATGGAAATTTGACTGTAGCTGTCAAAACCACGCCTCACAAGTTATTTAGTGTATTTTCATTGCACAGCTTGGAGTAGTTTAAAAGAGCTTTCAAACGAAATGCCATTGGCCTGTGTAAATCTGAGCTCTACAATGATATTCGAAAGACTTTTAAAGCTAAATGCAGGTTATGCAAAACAGCAAGTAAAAGGCTTTTAATTCTGACCCATGTTCCACAGCAAACACATACAACAAATATTAAATGCTCAACTTGTAAGAGTAGATGGAAAATCCAAAAGCATACGGTGCACAATCTCTATTAATTAGAGAAGGCAGACAAAGCATGGAAACAAAGATAGCAACATTAATTAAAGTATTTCTTTGCCTGTGCCAAAATGGAAGCATATAGATTTAAAAAGAACAAATGCAGATTAGTCAAACACAAATCCAATAAAGAGTGTTTATTGCCCTCCTTCTAGCGCCATTTTGTGGATGCTAAAATCTGCAAAATGGTTAGTTTAAAACACCATTTTAACATCCCTATGAAATAATGAAACACATCAATCATGCAATAAAAATGGAACAATAGAAACTAAAGAATGCATATGAAAGACATGATCCAACTCTATCTCATAGTGGATTGGTGTCACTTGTGCTAGTGACCCTTTCCCAATCCTTGGTTCAGCTCAAATGATAAAATGCAAATGGAGATGGGCGAGTGATGATGAACAAGATCAAATCTCAAGTGAAAGTAACCTTGCATAAAATTGTGGAGATTGTGGAGATTGTGAAGGATTTGCTTGAGGATGATACCTATTTAAAAGATTTTCAAAATGCCAAATGTTGAAGAGGATAATGTGGGATCAAAAACAAACCAGTAATTGAGGACCTTGTCACCATGTGATTGATGGATGTATGTACAAGACAGGAGAATTCCAAGAGACTTTTGAATTCAGTGCGATAAATTTTGAGAGGACAAGAAAGAAGAGCAATAAATGCCTGTTTGACATATTGAGGAAATGATTGTTTTAATAAATCAATAAGATTGATTTATTGTGCAAATCGGATAGGATTAGCCTTAGATTGAGGATTAGATTAATTTAATGTGTACGTTTAATACTTTGATTAATGAGTTGACATTTTGGACTTTGATAATTGATTTATTTAAATCAGAAAAGGTTGGAAAGTGATTTAGGATTTGATTTAAATGGATTCCTGATTTATTTAATTAAATGGATGATGTAGGTTTAATGATAATGTTTATTTGATAAATGAGATTATTTAATGAATGGATTAAAGGTGATGAATGGACCTAATGCAACATCTAGCTCGGTTGATGG